>CM074733.1:161978859-162396359 GCA_037367245.1 Phrynocephalus guinanensis
TGCAACTGTTGAAAAGGCCCTATGTGTTGTTGAGGATTTACAATAGAAGTAGGATTCAACACAGTCATGTTACTTCTGGTCATGCTGGTTACATAAGAACATATAAGAACGTAAGAAGAGCAATGCTGGACCAGGCCAAAGGCCCATCTAGTCCAGCTTCCTGTATCTCACAGTGGCCCCACCAGATGCATCAGGGAGCGCACGAGATTAGAGATCTGTCTCCTGATACCACTCCCCTGCATCTGGCCCTTGAAGTACCTTTGTTCCTGATTAAGCCTTGCTTGCATGTAGGGTATGGGTAAACAAACTGGGGCGGGGTTCAGATATCACATTACACTCCTATTAAAACAGCTCCACTGGCTGCCAATCAGCTGTCAGGCACAATTCTAGGTGCTGACCCTGACCTACAAAGCACTATATGACCTGGGTCCTAGCTACCTCAAAGATTGAATCTCACAGTATGAACCAACTTTGTGTGTTAAGGTCATCACGAGACACCCTTCTCTCCATCCCTGCCATCCTCACAGGTACATCTAGTGGGAACCCATGAAAGGGCCTTCTCGACTGTTGTGCCTGGACTCTGGAACTCTCTCCCACTAGAGGCCAGGACTGCCTCACCTCTGTTGTCCTTCCGGAAACAGGCAAAGACCTTTCTCTTCAGGCGAGCTTTCCCTGAATGATGGAATACCATGTGTATTTTATATGAATGTATGGGTTCACATAGACTTTGTGTTTATGACTACTTATAACCTTGTAGCTTTAATGTAATGCTGTAAAATGTCCCTCAATTCCTTGTTCTCAAATACTTGAATATGTCTTAATTGTACTAGACTGTATATTATCCTTCATTATTGTAAGCTGCCTTGAGACTTTTTCCAAGGAGAAAGGTAGGGTAAATAAATAAATAAATAACTTAGCAATAGGCTGATTTTTTTAAAAAAATAATAAAGGTAACAAGATATGAAATCTACATTCCATCTGTAACTTATGCATGTGTGCAAGAAGGAAGGAGAGAGACAACCTATTTTAAATTAATGATCTTCCCCAGACTATGCAGTCATGTGCAAAGATAGCAATATCTTTTTATAGGTAGGCAAAATCTCACTTTTAGAATTCACACATGGGCATTTCTTATCATTAAATACCGGCGCACTCTGACTCCCATCAAGATGGAAATCTCAGAGCAACCCTTTAATAGATTATGACATCACTGTGTTATTAGGAATGCTTTAACAATAGATAGACTTCGTGACTCCTTGAACCCACTTTAAAGTCCTGTCAGAGGTAATCAGGTGATGGGAGAAAGCTTTTAAAATTTACTTAACCATGTTGTCGGAGAACAGCTTTAGAACTCTGACCTCTAATTGCCCAACATTAATGCTATACAGGTTTCCATTACATGTGGAGATTAGTTTTCCTTCTTCTTAGTGCAAATGATGCCTCCCAAAGAGCATTCTGGTAATTTATTAAATATATAAAGTGAAGCAATTACACAGTTTCCCCTGCCATCCTTCTGATATGCTATCTGTACTATGTGGTGTAGGTCAGCCCTCCCTGCTTACTTCCTGTAGCTGAATGGGATGTAATGGTTTCAGCAGGGTGAAGGTGCACTGTCTGAGGTAGTTTGAAACATGTGAAGGAAGGAAGGAAGGAAGGAAGGAAGGAAGAAAAGAAACCCCAGTGCAGGTCCTTTGTAAAACTGAGTAGCTAATAGAAAAACGCTGGTTGCTGTCCCAATCAGCAAATATAATAATGGACTGCCAGGAGAGGCAATAAGGTGCAGATGATTTTATACCATTGTAAATTGACCATTTATTAGAAGTATCACAACACTGACAATACAGAACATTGCCCTTGCTTTAATTTACTATGGGACAAGCAAAGACCCAGGCAGCTGGCTTCCTGCTGCACCATGAGAGTAGATTCTGCGTACACACATTATTTGGGAAGGCTACAGCCATAGAAATCAAAGTTACAGAAAGAGTGAGGAGAGGAGCAGAATAATTGTGAATTCTAATGCTGGGATCCGCCACATTCACAGAGGAGATATATTTGTATGTTTTAGATTATGTAACCAGTAGGCGTACAGCCTCAACTTTGAAAAAGAATGGGGAAACAAGGTTTGCATGCTAGCACCTGGGGGAGCTGGGACCTTTTGAGTTTCACAGAGTTGGGGAGTTGTTCTGGTACAGAGAAAGGACACAGAAAGCCGTTTCTGACATGCTTTTTATCTGTCATAATGAACTGCAGCTACCTAGTTGATTCCATGAGCAAAGCAGCAATACATCTTGTCCCATTATCTATTGCAGTGGTTCTCAACCTTCCTAATGTTGCAACTTTTTAATACAGTTCCTTATGTTGTGGTGACCTCCTTGCCTTGCTTGGAAGAGGCCACAAGCCCCCTTTGGCAAGCCACTGCCACAGGTGCCATAGAGAACTTCCCTCTACAGGCACCCTCAGCAGTCTCCGGTGCCATCGACGGACATCCTTTCCAACCTATCAAGCTGTAACTCACTCTTCCTCCCCCTTCTCCAGACCCAAGCAGTTTGTGCCTCTTTCTTCACTGGTTCATGGCGCTCCCTGTGAAATGGCCATTCAACCCCCAAAGGGGTCCCGATCCTCAGGTTGGTAACCACTGATCTTCTGGAGCCAGATTCAGCCATATATAGAAAGTTATTTTTGATGGTTTCCTTTCTGACCAGTTCTTGCTCAAGATCAGCCTAAAATTATTTATTTATTTATTTATTTATTTATTTATTTATTTATTTATTTATTTATTTATACAACTGATACAACTTAATGTTTAAGGCCACAGAACAACAGTATGTAGATTTGTCTATGTAGATATGTGGATGCAACACAGTAATACGGTGGTTTAAGAGTAACTTGGTTTAAGAGTGTTTTGCAAGATAAGCAAACATTTCTTCTAAATTTTGCCTTGAGCAACAAGCAATGTATTGATATGCAAGCACTGGAAACAGCTCATGTGATCACAAGTGAGCCACTGGTGGCTTTTTCTTCCTTCCTCCCCTGCTGGATTGGAGGTGATTGTCTGGAATGTTCCATCTCAGGCAGCCTCCAAAGCAGAGGGAGGAGAATGGAATTGAGGCCTCCCTTTCACCAGCCAGGAACATGCAGGTTATGATTTTATTTTTCTTTATATTTATATTTTTATTTAATTTTCTTCTTTTAAACATCCTTTCTTATTTTTCAATCCACTTCTAGTCACAGGGCAGCTAGTCATAGGGCTACAAATTGTATTTTATTATTGTCACATTAAAAACACAGAGTAAAATCCTGTTTTTAGTCCCAAGCAGAGCAGATTTCACAGCCAGGTACCCAAACCATGGTGTGGACATGGACTTCTAGCCAACTTCGTTTGCGAGTTTTGGCATTTGGTGTCTACAGTATGTGGTCTATGGGGCTCCAGAACAAATCATCTGAGTTTCCATTATTTCTTATGGGGAAATCTGGTTTGATATAGAAGTGTTTTGGTTTACAAGCATGCTACCGGGACAGGATATGCTCATAAAACATGGTATTACTGTATGTGGCTTGTTCTCCAATGCTTGCTATGGGATTATGATGGACATTTTCAGTGCAATAGCACAGTGCTCTCTGAGGGGGCATGGTGGCTCAACGGACTAAGGCTCTGAAACTGTTGGCTGCAAAGTCGGCAGCTCAGTGGTTCGAATCCCGGGTGCCACGCAGCAGAGTGAGCTTGTGCTGATAACCCCAGCTCCTGCAAACCTAGCAGTTTGAAAGCATGTAAATGCAAGTAGATAAATAGATACCACCGTAAAAAGCAGGACGATAGACAGTGTTTCCTTGCAGCCATGCCAGCCATGTGGCCATGGACTTGCACAACACTGGCTCTTCAGCTTGAATAAGGAGATCAGCACTGCCCCTAGAGTTGGACACAACTAGCACGCATGTGCAGGGGGAACCTTTAACTTTACCTTTACCTGGTATAAACTGAGATAACATAATGTGGCATTCCTTTCCTATACCTTTAGTAATGACATTTAAAGGTGTAACATGCCTCTTCACTTGTTGTTCTTAGCTTTAAATATTGCTTTTTAGTTATGTTAGCTGCCATTGTCTACCCATGGTTTTTCAACTTTAAATACTGTCTTTCAATGTTGTAATGTTGTAAGCTGGAGAATGTTGTAATGTTGTTATGTGGAGAAAGGTGCTGGTAAATATATTTTAAATAAATAAAATACCTATCTCCGGATTTTCTGGTGAGGCTCAATTCTGAATCATCAGTCTTGCCTTAAAGGTTTATGAGCTTGTAGGCTCAGTGGAACTTAAACTGAGAACATTATCTCTATTACAATGATTAACAAACAGACAAACAGACACTCAGTATCACTTATCCCTGATTCTGACTGCCAAGCAGTCAGGCCTGATAGGAAATACGGATAGGAAAGTCCTGGGGAATGCCATGGATCTCTTAGTAAGGCAAGGGAGATTTCTGCTTGAATCCCCAGCTAGTGGCTGCCAGTCTGATTTGACAATACTAGACTAGGCAGACCAATAGTCTGACTTGATAGGCATTCAGCATAGGTACTCTGGGACTTGTAATTAGAGATGGGCACGACTTAGCGGTATTTCCGTTTCCGTTTCCGTTACTCGGTTCCGTTACTCTACGGAAACGGTAACGGGAATTACTCCCCCAGACTTCGAGCTCGAACCGACGAACGAAAAATTTTGGTCTGATTTGTCGTGCTCGTTCCTTGCATCGCGAGATCGCGCGATGCCACACGCGGCACAGAAAAAAAGTTTTTAAAAGTTAAAAAAACCCGGTTCCCGGCCAAAAAGCAGGCGGGAAAATGCCTGCCGTGCCTCAGGGCATCTACCAGAGGGGTTGTTTCTGGAGGTCCCCGGCCTCCCCCCTCATCCCCCGTCCTGGGCTGCTCTGGTGGGACTTGCCGCAGGCTCGCAGCCAGCAAAAAGCCCAGTCTCGCCGCCGGCCGCCACAATTAAAGCGCAAGCAAGCGGCACGGACGGCACAGGAAAAAACTTTTAAACTCTCCCCCCACCCATTCCCGGGCCAAAAAAGCAGGCGGAAAAATGCCTGCTTGACTAAGGGCGCAGGGCACCTACCGGAGGGGTGGTTTCTGGAGGGGGGTCCCGCCTCCCCCCCGTCCTGGGCAGCCGGACTCACGAGTCGCCATCGCCATGCCATGCGGTGCGGGCGGGGGATCCAAAATGGGGCGGCGAACGCAATATTGTTTTTGAAATCGTGGTCCAAAAACACACAAGCACAACAGAAACACGCGAAAATTTATAAACTGCCAGATTTTTCACAGTAGCAGTGGGTTTTTTCTTGCAACAAAATGTCTCTCCTCTCCTCCTCTGTCCTCCATTGATTTTATTTTATTTTATTTTATTTTATTTACACCTGCGCAATGATGGGCTGGCCGAGTGGCCAGCCATGTGGGAGTGGACAACCATGCAAATTTTTGGAGCCATCCCACCAGTCGCATGGCCACTTGGCCATGGAGACTTCTGGGATGTGCCAAAAAGCCCCCTAAAACCTGCCCTAGCCCTAACCCTAACCCTTGACTCCGTACCCATACGTCACAGACTGTCTTCTTAGTGGGTCAGACAGGCACCCAGAGGTGCAACCCACTAGCCCACCGTAACCTTACCCGTCACTAGCCTAACCCTAGCTCTTGCACTAAGCCACCTTAAAGCCAGATCTACTTGCTTGCATTGCACTACACGCAGCAAGTACAATTCCCTTCTGTGTGAGACATGGTGGTGCGGGAGCCTTGTGAAGGGCGGGTATGACCCTATCACTCTCACACTGGTATCACGTCTGCACATTATGTTATGCAATATCCATATGGCTATTGCATAGCATTTTGCAGCAGCAGCAGGTGAGGAAGGGAGACCCCCATGTAGAGGGGTCTCTCTTGGAGCCTGCTTCCCCTTCCTAGTGGCAGGAGGCACCCACGGGTGCCTCCAGGAGCCCACTTTCCCTTTATAGCGGGCCAGAGGAGGCACCCACCCCACAGAGGTGCCTCCAGGAGCCCGCTCCCCCCCAAAAAACCAGTACTAACGACAACGAAAAAACGAAAAAACGAAACGACTAATTTTTGCGAATTTTCACGAAAACCGGAAACAACCCGAAATGGGACTGGCCCGAATAACGACAACTCGAAATTTTTTTTTTCAAGTCCTGCCCATCTCTACTTGTAATAATAATTTAAAAGGGGACTGTTCCCATCAGCTCCATTTTGGTTCTATGTTATGCTATCTTTTGAGTTGCTCTCTCTCTCTCTCTGTCAGGAGCCACCAAAGATAGCATTTTAGATTCAGATTTTCTCATTTGGGGAGCTTAAAATAGAACTGGAAGAAATGTGTCACATTTTTCGTTGGCTCGTAGGAGAAAAGAACAGAGACCCAAAGTAATGTTTTTGCTAGGAACAATTTATGTACTTACTTTTTTTCCACTTTGCCCAAAGGACTCTCTTTAAAGTCCATGACATTTATAATTAACAACATTTTACATGCCTTTCTCTCTCTCTTATACTAATTTGTCATTCTTGAACTGATGCCCCCTCCCTGAAAAAGTATGCCAGAATTCTCAGAATGTTCTTAAAACACCTTTGTATCCCCAAAATACTTAACTAGGGTGGATGGGTTGTGGCAGGCCTAGATATTACAATAAATAGCTGTTAGGTTGTTATTTCAGGTCACCATCACCTTAATGTGGAATGTAAGGACCCCGGCCTCCTCCATAAATAACTTCTTAGCTGGCCTGAATTCCCCGCATTAATTGGGGTAAGGGGGAAAATCAAATATCTGTCCCTTTTGGAAGCCAAGATACTGTATAGTCAGAAACATAGGGGTGTTCTTAGAACTATTCAAGTATTACAACCTTTTGCAAGGTACCCAACTGTTTTCCTGAAATAAATGCCCAATGAATAAAATATCAAAGTTAGGGTGGACTTTGAGATGTCTATTTTTTTCTTAGATTTATATTTGTAGAATGAGTCACCTTCCTTATTTCCTGGGTGAATGGTTCACTTCGGGCGGGAACTTGACCTGTTTGCTACCTATATATAAGCAGAACACTTTATATAGAACATACTCAGGCCATAACAGAGACATGGGGGTTAGAGAGATGAAAGTACAAAAACAAAGTACTAATACAAAGCAAGGTATAAGCAGCTAGTATCCTGCAGATGCAATTCTTAGTATTCAGTGTGCCCTGAACACTCAACTGACTAGATTGTGCAATTACATGGACTTCTGGGAAAATCCAAGTTCCATTCTCTT
Source organism: Phrynocephalus guinanensis (assembly GCA_037367245.1). Classification (NCBI taxonomy): domain Eukaryota; kingdom Metazoa; phylum Chordata; class Lepidosauria; order Squamata; family Agamidae; genus Phrynocephalus; species Phrynocephalus guinanensis. Next base: position 161,986,153 of record CM074733.1, read on the forward strand.
CAGGAAAGAGCCTCAAGGCACAGTGGTTAAACTTCTGTACTGCAGTCTGAAAGTTGCGTCATGGCAACTGGACTTCTTTTTCTTGAGAGAATGAAACGTTTCGTTGCTTATCCAAACAGCTTTGTTAGTCTAAAGAAAGCTATTTATGAGTCCTCCATTTTATAGTTTACTTTGACCTCTTGTCACCCTGGCCTAAAATAGGTTCATAAGATGAACAATGGCCTGAATAGGCTCCTTAGGTAGACAACAGCCTCAGGTGAACAATGGCCTAAAGTGCTAAAACCTATAAAGCAGGCCTGCCCAAAGTCCGGCCCAGGGGCCAAATCCGGCCCATCAGGCCATTCTGAGTGGCCTGCGGCTGGCTGGCCCGCCTCTCCCTCCCCCTCCTTCACCCCATGTTTTTTTTAAAAAAATTCTTCCTCCAACACTGACACTGCCAGGAAGCTTGAGGGGCTAGGTGGGCCGGCCGGCCAGTGAGCAGAAGCTTGTGGGGCTGGGTGGGTGGGCGAGGGGACGGGCCACCACCACCAGCACCACCGAGAAGCTTGTGGGGCTGGGTGGGCCGGCCAGCCAGCCATCGCGCGGGCTGCTGCCACCGGCACTGTCGGCAACCATGTGAGGCTGGGCACGCGGGTGGACCGCCGCCACCAGCATCACCAGAAACCTTGTGAAACTAGGCGCACACACGCAGGGTGGTGCATGGGTGGGCCGCCGCCACTGGCATAGCCGGGAACACTGTGTGGTTGGGCACACACGCAGGGCAGTGATCAGGCGGGCCATGCCACCAGCACCGCTGGGAAGCTTGGGCGGACGGGCAGTCTGCCGCCACCAGCACCACAGGGAAATGTGGGGGGGGCAGGCCAGCGGGCCTCTGCCACCGCCAAGGAGCTTTGCGGTGGGCTGGCAGGCAAGCCGTCGCCACTGCTGGGGAGCTTGGGGGGTGCAAGGTCGCACAGATCGCCTCTTCCAAGGGGTGATCTGTGGCCATGGCTCCCTGTGCTTCTTTTGGTCCCCACCTCCCTCCCTCCCTCCCTCCCTTGGTCCCCACCTCCCTCCCTCCCTCCCTTCCTTGTTATCCACCTTCGTTCCTTCGTCTCTTGGTTTCCACCTCCCTCCCTCCCTCCCTCCCTCCCTTGGTCCCTGCCTTCCTTCCTGCAGGTGGGGTTGCAAGGGGTCAGTGGGTGGGGCTTATGGTTCCGTGGGTGGGGCTGGGAGTGGGGTGGCAGGGTCGTGGAACAACCGGCCCCTGACACATTCTCAGCCACCAAATCTGCCCCTCCTTACAAAAAGTTTGGGCACCCCTGCTATAAAGTATGTGTCGTTAGCTATGGCCTTAGTGTTGAAGGTGTGAAGTGTTTTTTATTTGTCTAGGTATTGTTGAACTCACCACCTGCTAAGTGGCAGATAGACTCTGTCTGAGCCCCCCACCTCTTTTGAGAGAGGGGTTTTCATTGCTCACATGAAACGCTTCCCTGACCCCTCTCTCAAACCACCTCTCTTCTTTGTCTAATATGTATACATCCTCATCTTTGAATGAGTGCCCTTTGTCCTCGAAATGGAGGTGCACAGCTGATTCTGGTCCTGAACTGTTACCCCTCCTATGTTGGGCCATCCTTCTGTTTAATGGTTGTTTAGTTTCTCCAATGTAGAGGTCTGCACACTCCTCACTGCATTGGACCACATATACTGTATTGCTCCTTTTTTGCTTTTGTATCAGATCCTTTAGGTGGACAAGTCCCTACCTTAGTGTACTTGGAGTATGAAATAAACAGGGATGTGGTGTTTGCCAAAAATCCTCTTAAGCTTCTCAGACACTCCAGCCATGTAGGGAATGACCAGGTTCTTCCGCCGGGTGCCTTCAGGTGCCCATCTCCCTTCTTCTTGTCTTCTGTGGAGGTGGGGATGCTCTCTGTTCTGTGGTTTAGGGTCCTGATGACTCCTAATTTGTGCTGTAATGGATGGTGGGAGTCAAACAGTAAGTACTGATCTGTGGGGGTGGGTTTTCTGTAAACTTCTACTCCCAGGCCACACTTGGGTCTGATGATGAAGCTTATTTGGATGAGCAGCAAAACATTTCAATCTGTCAAGGAAACGAAGTCCAGTTGCCATGACTTAGCTTCCAGATACAGTAATCTCACCTGGATGACTAAGAATCTTCACAGACATATTCTGTACTGTAGCCAAATCCATGCCCCAACTTGGGGTTCAACCCGAGGTAGCTGGCTCAAGGTTGACTTCCATCCTTCCAAAGTTAGCACAATGAGTACTCAGCTTACCGGGGGGGGGGCAGTGTTTGGCTGGCATAATTAACTTGTAAACTGTCCAGGGAGTGCCTTTTGTTTCACTGGCACATTACAATCACTGGAGTGAGAGAGCACTGAAATTCAAGTACATGCATGCATCAGTACCTTAAAAAGAATCACTAATAAAATGTAGTGGTTGTTCGCTGGCACATATTTCCCAGCATAGGTGTGCAAACCAACATATGCACAGTGGTGCAAACCTTGAAGGTCAAATCTAGCACCAAGTTGCAGCTAGAGTAAGTAAATATGGAGCCTATGGATAAAATAACTCACCAACCCCCGACTGATTGAGTAGCCGTACTCTAGTTGTGACTTACTACTGGATTTAAGCCATGGATTTTAAATTCTTCTATTTAAAATAAGATGTCTTTATCTTTAGATGGAATCACACCTTTTATTCCTCCAGCTTTTCCTCTTCTCTTTATTTCACATTTCCCCCTAGAGAACAGGAAATTATATACCACTCACATTGCATTTTCACAGACCTGGAGGGGTGGGTGGGGATTGATAACAAAATACTATAATGATTTCATGAAAATACTACCAGAAGTTCCTAATTCTGTGTGTGACATAATATCATTAATATGACTATTTATTCAAGTAATATAGATTTTTATGAGGGGGTATTTAATGCAGAGAGTTTTCTCTCTTTCATTTTGTATCTACAACTACAGTAAGACCCCTGTATCCGCTGGGGATTGGTTCCAGGCCTTTCTGTGGATAACGAAAACCGCGGATAAGACAGAACACCAAACACCGCCCCCAAATCTGTTTTGTGACAGTAGCTTGCTTTGCAGCTGCTGCTTTGGGACAGTAGCTTGCTTTACGGCACCTGTTTTCGACAGTAGCTTGCTGTACGGCTGCTGTTTTGCGACAGAAGCTTGTTTTACAGTTGCTGTTTTTTTCAATAGCAGCTTGCTTTGCAGCTGCAGAATTATTTATTTATTTATTTTCCTCTGCTAACCGTGGATAACTGAATCAGTGATTAATGAGTCAGTGGATATGGGGGTCCTGCTGTAACCTGTAGGGTAATTTTGATCTTATGGTAGTGGCAAGCGAAAGGTTGCTGGGTGAGCTTTATGATAGACCAGGGATTTGAACACAAGTCTTTGATTTCCAAAGCCAGCAGCGCTCTACCATTGTTACACTTGTCCTTCCAGATCAATGCCTGCTATATAAAATGGATAGCTCATTGATTTCAATACCTCTCTGCAGATCCAACATTAAATGTTGGGATTTGGGAGTTTACTTCCCCACTGTGCCTCTTTGATAGGGGCTAGAGTCAATTACCTATAGAATCCATTCCAAGTTCTAAGATGACAATGATGATCTCAAGTTTGAAACACAATGCAGTAGTAGAAAAACAATGCATTGATGAATATGGCTAACTGGAACAACATGTAAAATTGGAATACCATACTTTTCTTGTATAACATTCGAGGATATGCATGATATACAGATTCTGCCTCTTAGATATGGAAAGTTTGCAGGTGTTGCATGTACGTCTCCAGAGCAGTGATCTGTATAGCAGTGGACTAAATGCTTTTGATAGCCCTTCAACCACTTTCAAATGTCTGTCAACTACAAATCCCTGCACTCTGTTCTATCAGTCTTTCTGCTGTCATCCTCTTTGTAGTGTTCTGTTTATAGGAATAGACACAGATATGCACATAAACAGACATAAACACAGAGGGAGAAAATAGCATATCTATCCTTCAATTTTTTGCTGTTGCATGCAATCAGGTCTTCTCTGTCTTAATGACAACCCTATGAATGAGAGATCTCCAAAATATCCTGTCAAACAGCCCTGTTCAACTCTTGCAAACTCAAATCTGCCTTCTTCTTTTAGGGAATCAATCTGTCTTGTATTTTGCCTTCTTTCTCTGCTGCCTTCAAACTTTCCCAGAATCATTTTTTCTTTCCAGGAAATCTTTCTTATGACGTGCCCAAAGAATGACATAGCTTATATATTTTCTTTCTTGCATAAAACTCTGTTCCGCTTTAGGCTGTTTCATTCTACTTCCACAAGTACAGCCGCGATACACTAATGGTTATATTCCACAGGAAATTATTTAAAAATAAATATATCTGGGATACCGTTGAATTTTTATGTACCTTCTGTTCTCCACTGCTTTTTAGCTTTATTTTAAAATAAAATAAAATAAAATGCATGGCAAACGGAAGCAGAAAAAGATGTAAAAATTCCTCTGGCACCTTCATCTAAATGAATTTTGGAATAGTGAATTCATGGACAGTTGGAAAATCCATTGATGGGGTGTAATGAGAATGTGTTTAAATCACGCGGTGCCATATTAATGCGTTGGTTAGTATTTTGGTTCATTTCACCTTACAATATTACCTGCTTCATTGTCTAACTTTATTTCCCACATGCTGTGTGCTTTGAAACAGAGGTTCTTTTGGTGGGAATAAATTTTCCCCCAGCCTCTGCTAAGATTTTTATTTTTATTTTTTCTAATACACATAAGTAACCACAGGTGGCAAGACAATCACATGATTCAGGAGGAGTGTCAAAGCTGTTTAATTAACAACAACGGATTTCGAGAGCCTTTTACTGGCTGATCGCACTGTCATGTTTTACACCATCTGCAGGCTTGCATCTAGAGGTAGGACTCATAGCTGCAGAATGTAGAGCTTGGTCCCTTGCCTTTTGTTACTGGTTAAAAGTGGTGTATGCTGACCCAACATCTGGATATCTTGATCATTTGAGTAGAGATGTTTTTATTAGCACTTGGTTTAAGGGTTTTATACCTAAACTCCAGTTATTAGGGGTTTCCCTTGAGTTTCTTTACAAAGAGACTTTTCATAAAATTAAACCAATTATAGAGCAAAGAATTAGAGATATTGATCTCCAGTATTCCTTATCAAGGGCTCAAGGTCCTTGCTCAACTAATTTATTTGGATTAAATTGGGAGGTTCCTAAGTATGCAGGATACTTGGACAAACTTACTATCCCAAAATATCGTTATGCGTTTTCCAAAGCCAGGTTTAATTGTCTCCCCTCAGCTGTTTTAGAAGGTTGCTATTGTAATATTCCCTATGTTAAGCGACTATGTGCTTGTGGTGATAGCGTAGTTGAGTCTTTGGATCATAATTTGTTTGAATGCAGTTTTTTTCTAGAAGAACATAACAGATTTATTGTGCCAATTTTGAAGAAGTGTCCTGGAAGATCAAAAACAGAGCCTTTGTCTCAATTATTGGTGGGCAAAAATCAACTAAATACGGAATCTGTGGCTAAATTTTTTGCTTCCGTGGTCAAGTTTAAAAATAAGCAATGTCTCAATTATGCTACTGATTTCCCTTAGCACTGAGTCTTACAGTTCTCTGCATTTTAACATGTTCTGGTTTTAGCTTGTATTTTAACATTTTGTATTACAAATTGGTTTTATTTATTTGTTTTTACCAATTTTCCTTCTGTGTTCTTAAATCGGGTCTATGACTGCCTAATAAAGAATGAATGAGTTTTACACCAAGGACTGATATAGCTGCTACAGATGAGCTTGTTCCTTATAGACTGAAGCCAATTGCAAGTCACCTCCAGCAATTCATTGAGACCTCTCCCCATAATTGTAAACAGCAGGTACTATCTACCGGTATTACATGGGGGCAGATATTGATCAAAAATTTACTGCTCTGCCTCTTGAAAAGGCTGATCTTCCAACATCACTTTGTTGTCCTTACCACGTGGGTATCAGCCTAATGCTGATAGCTGCCTTTTCTTTAAAAAAATGATAATGAGAAGATTTTCTTCCCCTAATATTTGTCTTTTATGCTTTTGTCTCATAATACTTTGGAGAAAGAAGACTTGGTTAATATGCAGTCTGTTGAAGCAATTAATATTACACCTGGCAGCATTGGCTGATGAAGTGATCAACAGAACTGCCCAAAAATAGAAGCGGGATATTTAACAGGATGAATGCTATTTCATGCCCTCCAATTTTATACTGGGAAAGCTCAAACGCGTTGTGTTTTCATTCTCAGTATTCTATTCACCAGAGCCAACTGGGGTAAACAGCTGTAGACTTCAATTTGACAGGCTGCTAGATGGAGTGAATAGTTACGCATCTTTATGAATTGCAGGAATGTGAAATGGTAGCAACTTGGATGATTTCATTAACACAGCAAATAGTGCTGATTCCCCTGCATGGAAGGCGAGAGACCTCTTTCTATCAATCTTCCGTTCGTGCATCAATCTGGCTGAGTCCATCAGGGCAGCTGATGAATTAATCCTAAGTCCTCTTAGCTGAGGGGTTCCTAAACTGTGCAGAGTGTCATTCTGGGGCACTGCCCACCCAGCCTGGGGTGCTGCGAAAACCTCTCATCCTTCACAGGCCAAGGCACAATGAAAGGAGGGGTGGGGCTGGTTTTGATTGATGGCAGTGCCTGCCCAATGGCATGTTGCAGGAATAGAACTGGGGATGATGACAGGCTTTCAGAGGTGCAACACCACACAGGGAAAGGGGCAGCCACAAAGTGGGTCCCATGGGTGGCACAGAAAGGAAGAAACAGCACACCCAAGGAGGTACAGTATATGTGAAAGAAGGAGAGAACTTCTTGGACAAGTGGGGTGGGAGGAGAGGTGCGATGGTTGCAAGAGAAGTCTGCTGCAGAAGGACGGTTCCTCCCTTCTTTTACCTTATGTCTTGGGTGGTTACTTCACGTCCCTCTTTGTTCCACAACTAGTTTTGTACCGTGACAGTGTTGGTCGCGATCACATGTTTTTGTCCCTGTTTCAGTGTCCCCATGGTTGTGAAAACTTGTCTTGTGACAAGTGTTACCTCATGGTCTTGTAATGTGACAAACATTGAATTTGTTTATCTTCCTTTTCCCTTTTTGGGGGGGAGGGGGGTATAAAAATTTCTTTTCTGATATTTCAATTTACTGATATTCTGGTTTTCATATGCCAATGCGGCAGCACTGGTAATGTTTTCTTTCTTATATCTTTGAGTTGCATGCTTTTTCCCGTAAGGAAATTAATGACATATGCCACTTCACTCACTAAACACTAGATGGACACAAGTAAAAAAAAAACAGGAAGCCAGGATTTTGCAGGCCAAATACCATTTGTACCAGTACAGTTGTTACTTCACATTCTCTTAACTGGGACAAGAAGTGGAACAGAAGAGGGACAAGAGAAAACGCAACCCCAGTGCAGATTTGTCTCACTTAGCACTTGTTCTGGGTGTGTGGTCCAGACAAATTTCAGTTGTTGTGAGATGGACATGAAGTAACCACCTTGGAGAGCCATAGCCAGTGGCCATTAAGTCAAGGACGCTGAAGATGGAAAATGGTTTGAGAACCATTATCTTAATTGAATAGCCTTACACTAACACTATGTTAGCTGAATAGTCCTACACTGGGGAGGTCCTTCATTCAAGCTGAACCCAGTGATTGATCATCTTCGCATCTCCTTATGTTGGTCGACAGTGGAAGAGTTCAGTAGGACCAAAACATGAAAAAAAACTGTTATGCATTTTGTGCATGCTTGTGTGTGTCCTACCAAAATCAGTGGGGTTTCCTCTCAGAGCAGGGTACATAGGGTTGTGACCTAAGTCCAGATCAAGGATAGTGTATCAGTTACCTTTAAACTTCTAGGAAGTGTAAGAAGAAAATGTATTCTAAGGTTATCTGCTCAGCAGGAAAAGCCATAACATGGCATGAATAGAAGACATTGGCATTTCAGAAGGGAAGGAGAATGGAAGCCCTCAGCACCCCAGCTCTAAATATATTATTAGGAATTCATTTTTAATGTAAAAATGATGTTTGAAAATAAGCTCTCCCTACCCCAAATGGCCAAGGGTGAATTGTACAGTACACCAAATCACATTTCGGTGCTTGGTGTTGTCCATATAGATCTCACCAATACCAGAAAAAGTGTCTGTTGTTTTCCATCCAAGCCTCCTGCCTTTTGGGAGGCATAACCTTATTTGGTCTTTCTGATCTTCTAACACCTTCTCATTCTTCGTCATGATCAGTTTTAATTTCTGATTCACTCACTACAGTCCCCATCATCCACATCTGTAATTTCAGGACTTAGACTACTAGCAGCCTCTTCCTCTGACACTCTTTCCTCTTTTACTTGTGCTTTTTCATTGCTCAAAGGAAAAAACATATCTGTATTTGCATGAACTTTTTCCTAATTTTCATGCTCACAAAATTGGGCTGACCTTGAGATAAATACTTTCTTATTTCCCTCAAAAAATCTGTAGATCCTTGTTCATAACCAAGAAATCTCATTTTCCTGGCCTTTGGTTGCCCTTTTCTCCTAGTTTCTTTTGGAACATGCACCCAGGCATAACATCCAAAAACTCTCAAGTGACTGAGTGTTGGCAGTTTGCCCTATAACATAAAATATGGTGTTTGAATAATTGAAGACCAAATTCTATTGATTATATAATTGGCATTGAGGATTGCTTCACCCCAATATGCATTACTCATATTAGAATCTGCTAAAAGAGAACTTTGCATGGTTTGCAGGACACCATTCCTACGTTCTGCGACACCATTTTGAAATGCAGAATAAGGACTTGTTTTCATATGAAGAATTCCTAGATTTGCTAACCATGTCTGGAACCTCTCAGACATGAATTCTGTTACTCTGTTACTTTGTAATTGGCCAACTTTTTTACGATAACGTCTTTCTACAAATTTTACCCATCTCTTGAAATGATCAGAAACCTCACCTTTAGATTTCATCAGAAAACAAAATGAAAAACGTGTATAATCATCAACTAAAACTAAAACATATTTAGCACCACCCATAGAGGGCGCAAGTGGCCCAATTACATCAGCATGACTTAATTCAAAAGCCCTCTTAGTTTTTCTTTCACTCTCTTTGCTTATTTTTGAACCTTAGATTTGCCACCTTACAAACATTGCAATCAAGACAATTCTTACAAGGTTTCATTTTTAAACTCTTTGCCAATGTTTCCATTTTCTCTACTACCCTAAAATTTGCATGCCCAAGTCTCCTATGTATTAAATGTGCACACAGGTCATGTGTTGGCTTATTTTTTGTTGTGGCATATGCTGTAGTACCCTGCACTGTTTCCTTCAGTATATACAAATTATTTTCTAATATAGCTTTAGCCCACACTCTATTTTCTTTTCTAATTTCACATGTACTATTAGAAAAACTTACTTTAAACCCCTCCTTGTCTAGGCAAGAAACACTTAATATATTACAGTCTAAATATGGCACATATAACACCCCATGTACAACCTTTTTCAAACCTGAAACATAAACTGTTGTTTCTCCTTTAGCAGGAGATTTCTGTCCATTAGCAAGGCTCACCTGGCTATTTGTTGAATCACCTAATGAAGAAAATAGTTCAGTTTCATGGGTTAAATGTTTCACAGCTCCACTATCAATTATCCAGGAAACGTCCTTGGCTTTCTTCTTATCAGCTGCTTTTACAACATAAATCCTCCCTTTCTGCTCATTTCCAGCTCTCGGGTCAGCTTTGCATTGCTTAAAAAAAGTTTTTTACTTCCACATTTGAAGCAGCATTTTATAGCAAATATCTTTTTAAGACTGTTCTCCTTCACTCCTAGAAGTAGCTTTCCTCAGCTGGGTGTGGTCATCCCTCCTTCTGGATTGGAATCTTTCATTTCTCTTTAACTCTTCTTCCAACAGCTGTTCTGTCAAATAATCAAGCGTTAAATCTCTTTCTGGCATAGATTCAAGGCTGGTTACTAACACATCATACATTTCAGGAAGAGAACTAAGGATTACATACATTTTGTGAATTACAGTAAACTCCATGCCTCTTTGCTCAAGCTGAAGGAAAAGTTCCCTCATTTCCTGCAGATGCCTTGACATACTGCCATCAGGTTGCAATTTAGCTTTGTATAGTCTATGTGTCAGGGCTATCTTGCTTCCAGCAGTGTCCCGGACATAAACATTGCGCAAAGCTTGCCCACATTGCTGAGTTGAGGTAAATCCACGCACATGGATTAACTGGCTGTCCTCCAGACACAGAATTATTGTTGTTAAAGCCTTCTCATTCTTCTTTGTCTCTTCCTCATCTAAGTTTGCAGGGGGGTTGGATACAATTTCCTAAAGTTCTCCCCTTCTCAAAAGCATTTCAGCTTTAACACACCAAGTTAAGTAATTATTCTAATTTAATATTGTAAGAGGAAATCCTCCCATTCCAGCAGCCCCTCCTGACTGCATCTTGCTGTCTTTCTGTCCTCCACCCCTCCTGGGATCCAAGTGGTAGGACTCTCACCGTATTGGACCTTCTCCATTTCTGGGCCAGCTCCTATGGCACCCTCTGGCAATCACAGGCAGCACTGGTACAGTTCAGGCACTCCTGGCTTGATGCTCAGCAGAGCTTCAGCTGGGCCCATAACCATTGTTGGAGTAGGCTTTTGAGCATCGTTGGCTCAGTAGAAAAATAAAGACACTAAAGCAGATCTCACCATCACCATAGGTATATTTCTAGTAGTTCAATCCAACAGCATAACAAAATAAAGAAAATAATTCCCTCAAAAACATTACACAAGGGTTTTCACTATATACAAGCCCCAGCCAATCACAAAACATTACATCATTTACTTTAACCTTAATACATATGTGTTAGCCTTCCTCTTTTCTTAACCACAGTTACTCAGAATTTCACACACATGTTCAACATGGCTGTTGATTACCACAAGCTTTCTTTTGTTTCAGCTTGTAAATTATACCTTGACAGGTTTACCACCACTTCCCTATGCTGAGGTGCTTTTCTAGGTAACACTTTCTACAGAGATATAAATATCTCCCTCTGCTGCTTTGCCTCAGATAGCACATTTACTGCTGATAAGAGACCTGACAATGAGGACGCAAGCTGGTGTCTACTGCCAGCTGGGTGAAAAATGACAGTTTTAATTAAAAAATGTATTTCCAGAAACAATTCAGATTTTTATATGTACCAAGGTGCTGTATCTCACACCATGAACTTTAAGAATGCTGTGCTGAGCAAAAACCTTTCTTTCATCATTCGCCTACACTGCTTTTTCTCCCCTTGTTTTGGTCCTGGGTTTGATGAATAAGTGGTTAGCTGCGAATGGCTCTTAGGCATTCGCATTAGTAAATTTAAGTTTTTCATCAAGTTCCAAATGCGGAGAGATTTCTCTTTACAAAAGCACCTAGGACATGTAGTACATTTCTCCGAACTTTAATAATAGGAACACATTATTTCACTGAATAAAGGGACTTTCTAAAGGAAAGATTTGGAAGAAACCCCGGATATATTTTGTTTTTCATATCAACAATCAGATAAGCGTAAATGGGTGTGCTAAGCATCCAGAAACAAACAGGGACATGACAACCAGGTTTTATTTTTAATTTATTTATATAGCTTGTATGCCGCCCACTACCCAAAGGTCTCTGGGCGGCTCACAATCAAAATACACAATTAAAACATCAAAATTACAATAAAATTAGAACAATAAAACATGTAAATACAATAAATACAATACATTAAAAACACAACATTAAAATTGCCATCAGGACCCACAATCATTAGTTTAAAAACTTCTGGACATGCAAGATATGGAACTTCCAAGGGGAAAGGAGCATGAGAAGTGTTTGATGAACAATTTCCAACTTACATTTCTCACCTTTAACCTCCTCCCCCGCCACACACATACACAAACAAAGAACCCACCATCCTCACTGGGAGAACCCCAGAGGACCTCCAGTCTTAGTGGCACAGGAAGCCACTGGCATAACGTTGGAATTTGGGGAAAGGCCAGAATAAGTTTTCTTAGCATACGTTTGAGGTAGTCAATTTCAAGATGGCAAGTACATCCAGCTGGGAATGAAATTACAGGGTGAGGGTTTGCAGGGAATCATAGTGTGTTTGCTACCCAGGCCTCTGCTATCCAATAATTTACTGCCACAGTTTTGTATCCAAAAAGCACAATCTGGTTCTCAGCATTAGATTATCCTGCAAAACTCGGATCAGCCTGGCCTGTATGATCTTATGTTTGTTTCCTGCTTTCTTGCTCTTGGGCTCTTGAATATTGAGAGAAGAGAGGCATGAATTTAATTCATTATTGGAATTGCCTCTTCACTCCCAATCAATATCATGCCGATGAGGAGCTTTTTCTACAGACACAGGCAAATATCTATGAATGATGCATTTATGTGCCCTCATACATAAATTGCCTGTTCTAGATGGAAGTTTTCACATTTGGGTTAATTTCTGACATTTTAACTTCAACCATGGCTTTCAAAGGCAAGCTTGAACATAAAAGTTCAGCTCACAGGCATTGGCAGGCTGTAGGTAGAAGGATTCTGCTCAGTCGGAACACTTCTATCATAGGTGTGCAAAAGGATTTAATTTTCATCATTTCTCCTTTTCCTCTGTAGCCCTTTGTGGTCCTTCTGGAACAATTGAGGAAATTCTGTGAAATCTATACAAAGAAGAAGTCAGCTGAAATCATTTTGCTGGCAGGAACTCAACTTAGAGAGTGTTACTGTTTACACAATGAAATGCTGGATTGGAGATGGGCATTTTGTTTCGGAAGGGGGCCGGAACAGGGAGGCGGGATGACGCATGTCCTTGCACAGCTCCTGGTTGGCCAGCTCCAGCGAGAAGGAAAGATGACGTATTGGAGGCTGCTTCCTCATTGGAGTTTCACCCCGTGCAATCCAAAGGAAGGTAATTCAGTGGTTGATTTCATTCTGGAGGGTGGGTCCTGGTTCCAAACGCCATACATTGCCATTTTGGAACCAGACCACTTCCGAAATGAAACACCCATCTGTATGCTGGATCCAACCTAGGTGAGGAATACCACGGAGAGTACAAAGAAGATATTCAAATCTAGGCTTGTAAACATGGAGAGACTTATGCATTCTCTATTAATCATAGCCTTGCTTTCAGCCCAATAGTCATGTGTCTTCTCCTTTGTCACACTCTCAGCAAAACATGGCACTGCGAAAATTGATTCTAGATGGCGCAGTACAGTTTTTAAAGCCCGAAGAACTATCCCAAAACAATTTCAAACTGATGGGTCTATAGCCATCATTAATATAAATCAGAATCAAAATGCGCACTTGACATAACTGATTAGGATGGGGAGTACATATTAATAGAAAGAAAGAATGAAGAGTGATTTAACATGTGGGAGGAGGGAATTTAACATGTAGAGTGATTTACATGTAGGTAGGAAAGGGCTTGAAGCCAGGCAAATTGACCACATGACATCTGCCCATGAAGTCTGTCATACAGTATGACAAATTTGATTAGTTCTATGGGGCTATTTGTTCTACAAAAAATTCATCTTCTAAGGTGTCATTTCCCCTAGGAATGCACTGAAAACCAATTAATCCATTCCAGAGCGAACAGATTAATAAATTTTCAATGTGTTCCTATGGGAAGGCTGTCCCAAATGCCTTTAATCAACGGACAGCCGAAGCCTGTTCCCCCTGCAGCCAACACACAGCTGATTTTGACAGCTCTAAGCTGTCCCGGCTGTGTGGAGCAGCCTTTGACTGCCGGTGATTGAGGGGGTTTAGCTCCAGCACAGCAAAGGAGGGAAGCTTTCCCCCTTCGTTGCTGGGTTGGGGCAGTAGAAAAGCTTTCCCCATTTTGCTGGCTGCGGCTCTCTGTCTCCTCCTCCTTTTCAGGCCCCCAAAAGGAAGAGGGGCAGGGAGCAGAAGCCACTGGGAGAAAGACACTCTGAGCACCCCAAAGCAGCTTGGTGTGTCTTTTCCCCAGCGGCTTCAGCAGCGATCCTCATCCAGCCCTACAACCACCACTTTCCTCACAAACAGCCTGGGCTGGGCGAGGATCGTTTCGTCTCTGCTTCACCCACCAGGTTGGTGGGCGAAGCAGGGACACAGTGATCCTCGCCTAGCCCTGCTGCTGCCACCACTTCCCTCAGAAAGCGCCCCCTACTGCAAGGGATTGGGTGCTGCACACCACTCAGTCCGCAGCACCCGATCCACCACTCTGCCTAGCCACAATGGTACCTCTCAAGATGAATTTAATCCATAGGGATTTTTTGTCCTGGGAAGCAGGCCTATTCCCAGAAATTTCATTTGTCCTATGAATTATTTGTCTTACAGCTCATTAGTATTATTTATCAGGTACCACTGTAGCTTTTTTTTTTGTAGACAGTTATATGAGACCAAAAGGGGCGTGGTGGCTCAGTGGACTGAGGCTTCCGAAAACTACCGGCTGCAAACTCAGCATCTCGGTGGTTCGAATCCCGGGTGCCACACAGTGGAGCATTTGGCTTTGTTACAAAATGGCTGCTGGGGTTATCTCCCACTGATAACCCCAGCTCCTGCCAACCTAGCAGTTCGAAAGCATGTAAATGCAAGTAGATAAATAGGTACCGCCATAAAAAGTGGGAAGGTAAAACAGTGTTTCCTTGCAGCCATGCCAGCCACGTGGCCATGGACTTATACAACAACACTGGTTCTTCGGCTTGGATACGGAGATGAGCACCGCCTCTAGAGTCAGACATGACTAGCACGCATATGCTGGGGGGGGGGAACCTTTACCTTTTACCTTTTTATATGAGACCAATATTAAAGTTACTTTATGGATACCTATGTTGAATTAAAGTATGTCTCACCATATGGAGATGGAAGGATATATAAGGGCATACATGTGGATCCCAGTAGAGCTGGCTACCACAGTGCATTCATTTATAGCAAATGAAATCCAATTGTTAATCCGAGCTGGCTAGATCTAGGACCTGCCTAGATGCCCTATGCACGTCCGATCTCACCTGTTTTCAGAATCTAAGCGGGGTCAGGCCTAGTTAGTACTTGGATGGGAGACCACCAGGGAATAGGTGTAGGAGTAGGTGTAGGTGTAGGAATAGGAGAAGGAACTGGCAAACCATTTCAGTATTCCTTCCAAGAAAACTCCATGGACATGGAGTCATGAAGGGTCGGTCATGACTGTAACAACACAACACAACGCACACACACACACACATAGGCTAGATCTACTGAATAAATGTGACCGTGGTAAGCCAGTACTTCTTCAGTTGGTCCATGGATTCAGTTGCTGGGGTCTAGTTGACATCAGCAACTGGATGTAAGCCTCTCTGTGTTAAAAGGTTCCAAACTGTAATTAAATACTACCCATGAGATTGGTTATGAAAGTAAATTTATCGTGTAAATCTGTATATTCCCTTTGACGTCTTAATGTGCTTACCATTAATTAGAGCTTGGGATATACACAGGAGTCCAGCCGAGCAGTTGCCTCAGGTTTCCTTTCTTTCTCCTGTGAGCTACTTTGGTTGCTAACCCCACCCTATTTAAGCTATTCCAGATGCTTAATGTGTTTTCTCAACATGCAGTCTAGGTACCTACAATCAAGGTTATCAGTTGGTTGCTCTTTATTTTGATGGTGACACTTTGCCAAAGGGAGTCTTGACATAGCATGCTTTATTGATTAACTGACCAGACTGATTTTCTTCAATGCTCATTTTAGCAGCCTTTCCTGTGCTTTGAAGATACTCATTTGCTCTAAAGCAAGTGTCTCTCACTCAATATTGGTTTTTCTCCAAAAAATACAAGCTGGGGTGGTTGAAATGAGTGAGGTTATAAATTGGACAAGTGTAATTTGAAAGAGAGAGAGAAAAGGAGAGAGAGAGAGAGAGAGAAGCTGATTTATCAGATATATGTTGCACGTTAATCAAAAAACCAATACCAAGTAACATGTAGGGCTATATTTGGAAAGTGAGCCTTCTGTCTCTTCAGATGTAGAAGATGTGCCCATCCGGAAACATGAGTGATTAAAAAGATGTTTTGGCCAAATGGCAAAGTTTTAGGCCAATAGGTGCAATGCTAATGTCTTTTTAAACTTTTTTTATTTTTTTAACAAATACTGAGCATATGATGGAAGTGATATATGCATTTGCCAATGGTTTTGCTCATCTGTCTGTCTTACTTTTGCTGAAAAGTGATGAGAAAGACCCTATCCAAGGCCCTGGTCTCACTACCATTATCTACGGATCTTAATATGATGCATACTATTTTTTTTTGGGTGGCCACATGATGTTTGATGTGCAGTTAGCGCACTGACGACAGGGGAGTATTTTACTTCTCTGCATCCGTCCCGACTCGCTTACTGCACATCTTTTCCCCTTGTGGTGAATACCTGCATTGCAGCCAGGTAGCAGTTTTTCTTCTTAAAATGGATTGTAATTGCAGGCGGAAAGCCAGTAAAAATTGTGTCGTCATGCTGGTATGCCACCAATTCAGTAGCATAAACGATTACCAAGGCAAAACTACAGGAAGTGGCAGGAAAGGGGGTACGAATCTAATTGGTGCAATTTTTCTGGGGTCACACCTCGTTTGAGGCATTAAAAAGTGTGCATCAATAACAGAAATATTTTAACACAACCCCTAGTGGTGGTACAAAATGCTGCAGTTAAAGTGCGCTTTCAGGGGTGTGGTTGGCCGGGGTACCAAAATACTGCTCTTTGGAGTGAATACGCGATCTTTTGCTGTGCAGTCTTTCACAGCAAAAAGAGCAGCAAAATCGTCATGAAACCGGGACCCAAGTCTCTGGGTCAATAGCTCTCACACAGTCCTGGCAATAATATGAGTGGCTGCTTTATGGGACATGTAAACCACCACCATGGGAGCCATTTTGCAAGAAAGCCAAATGCTCCCACTGGCCCAACAAGGCCAACTTCCAGATAAACTTACCTGAATGATATAAGATCAAGGGTCCTTCCAAATAAGGGATGTTTTATAACTCTCACACATGGGACCAAGCATCAGTGAACTGCATGATCGGCACACAATGGAGAATCCCAATGATTTTGTAAACTCTGAATACAACTACATCCAGATCAAAAACAGAGTAAACCAGGGCAGCAGTTTGTGATGCTGCTTATTCTCTGTGGCATAAGCACTGTGCCTTTAAGTCTTGCTGTTATGTACCATTAAGTATTTTCCAATTTATGGTGACCCATGAATGAGGAATCTGCAAATCGCTGCTATCCTCAGTAAGGGGCAGAAAATGTACCAGGTGCACACTCGAAAGTAACAAAATGCAGAGACGGAAACTACACAATCTTGAGTCATTGTGAGAAAAGGTTGAAACCCTTTTCCCACAAGTAGACCAAGGGAGACATGATTTAGCCCTTACAACTTGATCTGCTGAATACAAGTAGCTATAGACTTGGGAGAACTAAGACTGCTTGTGTGCATTTTTAACAATGTATGAATATTACTATTAGACTTCTATTAACTGGCGTTTGAACATAGAGTATTAAATATCCACACATGGTGTCCATAAATGCACAAACACAAACTGTTTCTTAAGAGCACTAGTCAGAAGGAGATCCAGTTACTTTAGAGCACTGGTCACTCTCCAAACCCTCAGTCTGAGTGGATGTCCCCTAGTTCTGCTTTACTCATGCCCTGCATTATTTTGTACGTCTCAGTCATATCCCCCTCAAGTGCATTTTTTCCAGACTAAAGAGCCCCAAATGTTTTAACCTTTCCTCATAAGGGAGGTGTCCCAGCCCAGTAATCATTTTAGTCACTCTCTTTTGTACCTTTTCCAGTTCCACTATGTCTTTCTTGAGATGCAGTGACCACAATTGTACACAGTACTCCAGGTGCGGCCTTACTATCATTTTGTACAATGGCATTATAATGTTGGCTGTTTTATTTTCAATCCCCTTTTTGATAATCCCTAACATGGAATTGGCCTTCTTCACTGCTGCCACACAGTGGGTAGACATCTTCATGGAGCTGTCCACCAACACACCAAGATCTCTTTCCTGATCTGTCATGGATACCTCAGAGTCCATGAGTTGATAAAGTTTTGCCCCAATATGCATTACTTTACATTTTCCTATATTGAAACACATTTGCCATTTTGCATCCTATTCCCCCAGTTTGGAGAGATCCTTCTGGAGCTCTTCACAATCTTCTCTGGTTTTACCACCTGGAAAAGTTTTGTGTCATCCGCAAACTTGGCCACCCAACTGTTTATCCCTGTCTCCAGGTCATTTATGAACAGATTGAAAAGCACTAGTCCCAGGACAGATCCCTGGAGCACACCGCTTTTCACCTCTCTCCATTGTGAAAATTTCCCATTTACACCTACTCTTTGGGCGCTTTTACACGACCCCTAAGATCCGCTGGTCATTTAAGTTCAGACTTAAATGACCAGCGGATCTTAGGGGCTTGTCGCTCTTCCTATGTTCCCACCTCCTCCTGTTGGCGGGAGAGGAGGAAAGGGGGGGGGACATAGGGAGAGCGACAAGAGGTCGGTCAGAGGCACGTAGCCGATCCCGCGCCGCCGAGAAGAGGAGTCAAGCCGAAGGCCCGGTGCTCTCTCCCGGCGGATCGGGGCCCAGAACCTCCGCTCTCGCTGGGCTTCTGCTCGCCGGCCGCTTCCCTGCCTGCCCGCTCCCCTTCGTGCTCCGCCGGTCTGTGGGCCGGGAGGAAGCCCTGCCGCGGTATCAGCGACGCCAAAGCCCCCGCCGTTTCTTCGTTCGGAGGGCGAGAGGGACCCCGGGAGGGAGAAGCGACTCTCGGCTTCTTCTCTCCCGTCAATGCGGGCGGGAGAGGGTCGACGCGGGGCTGCTTCCCGCGAGAGAGACACGCAGCGCGCTGGAGAGGGGACCGCCGAGGGTCCGGTGCCAGCCCTTCCCTTCCGGCCGCGCTAGGCTAGAATACTAGCCCTTGGCCACCCGGCCCCTTCCCCGCCGCCCAGGGTCCCGAAATGCGTGGGACTCTGCCTGCCACCCGCCTCGCTGCCCGGGAATTGAGAGCCTCCTGGCGGGGGAGAAGGAGGAGGAAGAGGAGGAGAGCCCGGGTCTCTCAGCCTGGGCCCTCCAAGGCAGCCGCCACGGCCGCGGCCGGATAAAATCCGGACCATGTTGAAATTCACCCGGAGCCAGCAGGTACAAGAAAACTACTGTTTGGTCTCGCTTTGTGGGCGGGGTCGCACTTAAATGTCTGCAAAGTCCGGAGCTGGTGGGAAAACATTTTTAAGGTCCGGACCTTGCATACATTTGCGGCGGACCTTAGGGGTCGTGTGAAAAGGCCCCTTGTTTCCTGAATCTCAACCAGTTCTCAGTCCACAAGAGAACCTGCCCTCTTATTCCCTGACTGTCCAATTTTCTCAGCATCCTTTGGTGAGGAACTGTGTCAAAAGCCTTCTGAAAATCCAGATAGACTATATCCACCGGTTCACCCAAATCCACATGCCTCTTGAACTTTTCAAAGAATTCTAAAAGGTTTGTCAGGCAAGATTTACCCTTACAGAAGCCATGTTGATCCTCTCTTAGCAAGGTTTGTTCTTCTATGTGTTTTAAGATTTTTTTCTTGGATGAGGCTTTCCACCATCTTCCCTGGGACAGATGTAAGGCTAACTGGCCTGTAGTTCCCCCGAGTCCCCCCTCCTTCCTTTTAAAAAAATTGGTGTGACATCCGCCGTCCTCCAGTCCTCCAGCACTGTGGCTGTTTTAAGAGACAAGTTGCATATTACCATTAAGAGATCAGTAATTCATTTCTCAGTTTCTTAATAACCGTTGGGTGGATGCCATCTGGGCCCGGTGACTTGTGGATCTTCAATTTATCAATTTAACCTAAAACATCCTCTCTTTTAACCTGTGTGATAGGACTTGCTGCTTGAGGGAAGTCCCTTGCATACTGGACCTACTCAACAGGGCTGTGAATGTGTAACACTGGAAGACAAGGATTTAGCATGATCAGAAAGAGTTTGTGTGCTAGTTGTGCATCACAACAGGAAAATCAATACTCCATTAAAGTAAGTATTCTTCCAGATGCACAAAATGATATGTCCAGCTTGATTGACACGAGACACATGAGTCCATTAATATGACTTCAAAAGACACACATCCGGCTTCATGCTGCAACTTTTAGCAAGGAGAAAGGCTGTGATTAATTTCCCCACACACTCTACACTGAGATGACATTTATGAACCAACTAAGCTGGTATTATAAAATCTTTGCACATCATTCAGATGTAACTGCGCATCTGTTGAGCACACTGTGAATTCCATTCCAGATGCTGAAGAAGGAAATGTGCCATTAAACCATGGTTTGCAGTAGAACCACCACCATATGATAGTCTTTTAATGTGTGTATTATGTTATGCATTGATCCATTGTGAAGCATTCTGTAAAGCTTTTGTAATTGTAATGTTTCTTAATTTACAGTGGTTTGTGCAGACAGTTTTATTTCTTTTGTGTAATGTGTGTTAGCCATCCTCAGTGGTTTCTTTTCATAATATGGTTTGGGGAGTGCATGTTTGTCTGGTTTGAATTCCTTTTGGAAACCAAATGAAATGTTTGGTTAAGTTATTGCCATCGTTGCAAAGCCCCTTGGCAAATTCTGAGCAAACTAAATCGAATTCCATGTTTTAGTATCTTATAAAACTGAGCAAGCTTCCTATAAATTAGGGAACTGACAACCAGCAAAACAAGACAGAAACCGAAAGAAAATCACACATTTTTTTCCTGTTTTTTAGAAATTATTGCAGGTGAATTTAAATATCAGATTACACATTTGATGGCTTTTCTAGGCCATCTTATTTCAAATGTTTGCACCTTGAAAGGTTCTTGATTAACCCAAATGACAGTGAGGAGATTAATATGCTTCATCAGATAGGAGTTTGATTATTTAGCCCTTTATCTTTCAAAAGGAAACAGAAAATTTGTTGTGTTATTTTCATCCCCAAAAGCATGCCTTCCTAAGAGATAAATAAATCTTCTCCCACTTGAGACATGGCAACTGGACTTTTTTTCTTGTGGAATCAAAACATTTCACGACTCATCCGAGCATTTTCATCTGTCTGAGGAAAGTTAGTGGCAAGGCCTCCAATTTATAATTCACCTTGATTTCACACCACCCTGCTCTGAATGGGTTCATAAGTTGGACAGTGGCCCAAATAGGCTAATTGCGCAGACAATGGCTTGGGATGCATGAATGTCCCACCTATGCAACCCTTCCCGGTGCCCATTGAGTATGGGCCCTTAGCTGTGGCCTTCCTGGTGGAAGTGTGAAGTGCTTCAAATTTATATGGGAATTGATGAAAGGGCAGGTTGATAAGTGGCAGACAGATTGTGTCTGAGTCCCCCACCTCTGTTGAGAGAGGAGTTTTCAATACACACATGAATGGCTTCTGTGACCTGTCTTCTCTGTCTAATCCACCTATCTTCTCTGTCTAATCCTCATCTTCGAATGAGTGCCCTTTGTCCTTTAAATGAAGGTACATAGCTGATTCTGGTCCTGAGCTGTTGCCCCTCCTATGTTGGGCCATCCTCCTCTTTAATGGCTGTTTAGTTTCTCCAATGTAGAGCTGTGCACACTCCTCACTGCATTGGACCGCATATACTATATTCCTCCTCTTGTGTTTTGCTGCCGGGTCCTTCGGGTAGATGAGTCACTGCCTTAATGTGCTTGTGGGCTTGAAGTAACTTTTTTTCAACCTACTTTCAATGTTCTTTCTCAACCTGCTGCTCTGAAAACCAACTCATCTTGGACCAGATGCTTCTCTTATTCTCCCTGGCGAGTCTGGATCGGCTTTCCACTGGTGCACCATTGTACCATCAGCCATTTTCCTTGTTGTCAGGTAAATTCCAGCACAGGTTCTGTCACATTCACACATTGTGAAAGATCAGAAAAGATCTCAGGAAGAAGGATGGAAATATGTTTTAAAGGGGAATGCTGGTAAAACATTAGGACATGGACAGTTAACCACACACTACCTTTCAATTTATATCTGACTGTAGTAATGAGAATTGGTAGTAGCTTCTGTGACCATGGAGGAGGAGGAGGAGGAGGAGGAGGAGGAGGAGGAGGAGGAGGAGGAGGAGGAGGAGGAGGAGGAGAGAACCAAAATATTTTCTCCCTTTGGCAAAAGCTCTGGAATCCAAATTTGCTTTCCAGTTGATCCTAAAGAGAAATGTAAATTAGAACTGCTTGGGAATGTTGCAGGAATGTTGAAAAGGAGGAAAATAAAATGTGCCAATTTTAGAAGGGTATGAAATCGTGATCCCCTAAATTTTGTGGAATTTTGCCTAAAGCAAAACCAACCAACAAACAAAGGCTGTGTTTAGATATTCCCACTACTAAAGGAAAGTATTAAACAAATTTGAATAAAAAGTAGTTACTGTAAGATTTGTGTGTAAATATATTTCCAATAATTAGACCAAGTCTGCAATGTAGAAGAACCATAGAAAGTTGGCAAGAAAGGACAGATGGAATAACCTGTGCTTGATATTTTAGTAACAGTGCATCCTATACCAAATCTTTTGAAACTTTTTCTTATTATTTCTATGACACATCTAGCGACCTTACATATTCACTTATACACCCATAGCCCATGAATTTAACTGAGGAAATAATATAATATCTTCCCAGGTCAATGGGTTAAAGCTGCATAAGGATCTCTGTAATTATTAAAAGAGGCTACGTATTAGAAAATTAGTAATGAAAGGAGATATGGACAGATGGGCCGTTCACTTATTAAAACACACACTCTTGATGTTGGGAAGAACAAAAAAGGCAGTAATTTGTTTTATCTCAAGCTGTTTTGTTGCACTGTGTCCATTTTAGTGCTTAATTGATTAGTTGGTTATGTGGTTGATTGAAAGTGACGTGACTAAAAATGTGAAATCCCTGTCAGCTCCTGCAGATCGTTGTACTCTGATTCATAGAGACACTGAGGCGCCAGTGAGCTATAGCATTCTGTTTCCAGTCTCATTGATTGGGTAGTGTGCTGCTGAGACTGAAAGACCCGTGGACTGAAGGCATGGAGGATGAGGGTCTGACTGTGTGGCACATGGACTGTTCTGAGACTGTCTTCATAGGATCCCAGGTGCACTAAGACTCCCCTAGCATCTTCAGCGTGGGGATATCCCACAGGGAAAGGGAAAGGAAACCACAGGAAAGAACTGAGCGCCCCGTGATCTCTTTTCTGTATTTAGGTCCCTTTTATTTATTTATTTATTTATTTATTTATTTATTTATTTATTTATTTATTTATTTAATTTTTATATTTCTATACTGCGCCAATTTCCCTAGGGCAGTGGTTCTCAACCTGTGGGTCCCCAGATGTTCCTGGACTGCAACTCCCAGGAATACCTTCCAGCACAGCGAGTGGTGGGGGCTTCTGGGAGTTGCAGTCCAGGAACATCTGGGGACCCACAGGTTGAAAACCACTGCCCTAGGGGAACTCTGGGGAGTTTATATAGAAGGCAATTCATGTACAATTAAAATCAACACAAAAATTTTAAGAATCCAAAAAGCAATAAAGAAAAACAAAAGACCTGGCAAGAGGTGCAAAACAATAATAACACACAATTACTCTCTTGATGATCAAAATGAGCACCCGGACTTGGGCAGATTGGTTTGGCACTAGATGACCAAGGCAGCTGCTCATCTGGTTTCTTCTTGCTGTCACAGAAGCAAGGCATAGTTGGGTACATAAAGGCAGCCGTTCAGCCAGCTTTAGCTCTGATGCAGTCACTTCTGTCAGAGTATCCAGAAGCCCTGTTCAAACAGCAGAATACATAATTCCTATTAATTACAATTTTTTTCTACATCTTTCAAAGATGCTGCTTGATGTGTTATAATAGATTAAAATAAGTTTGTGTCATATATTTGCCAGAAAACACAAATACTGTATTGCCACAGTGGACATTGGAATCCTTTTTGTATTATACATTACTGATATTTTCCTGGTCCCAGATGTGTCCAAGCAAATACAATTATGGTCCACTTACATGTTTGTGCATGTATTTAAAAATGTGGCCTACTGCACTGTACTATATTATTTTCCTTGTATTATTTTCAGTTGCATCCTTGAATCCTAGGTGTAGCAGAAAGGTACAATATAAATCAAGTAAGTAAGTAAGTAAATCATCTGTAACCTACCGTTACAATAATCTATGGAATCATGAAAATTCATGGTTCTCCCATGTCTTAACTACAAGGATGTAGTTATCCTGCCGGCATTTATCTGCCGGACAACACTGGTTCTTCCACAACTTGCCCATCAGAAGGTGGCAATACCAACGTTTTTAAGTATATATTCCATGTACCTGAAGATGCAGACTGCATCTATAAAAAGCTCTCACTAGGGGTCTGCAGGTTTTCCTTTTCCTGCGTGACTTTTCCTTTTGCTTTCATTTTTATTATGCATGTGGAAATGACTACCTGACTGAAAACTACAAAGGAGGTTTGTGCAGCATGTCACAAGATAGGCTGTTCTACTGCTGCTCTTACCATAAGACAGTTTCCCCTTGATAGCTGCACTTCTCTCTTGAAACTGGAATCCAGTGGACTGACTTTTACCCTTTGGCAGCTTGCTCCATTTTCCAAGTGACACTTTTCAGATACTATATTTGAATATGGTGTTCATACCATGTCTTTATATTTGTATGTATTTTACTATGCTTTTATCCTGCCCTCTCTGGCCTGGGGCCACATTGGGTGCTGTACATCAGAGAACAAAACACAATTTACAGTGTACCCTCATATAACAAATGGTTTGTTTAACATAAAATCTGTGCAACATGAAAAATTCCAGAGATAGGGGAAATCTGCCTAACAGAATCGCCTATGGGACGAATCCGTACAACATAAAAATGGTCATAATTAGGGATTACTCTATTTTCAATGCATTCCTATGGGAAATTTGTATAAAGGAAAATTTGCTTAACATAATTTCATTTGGAACGAATTGATTCCTTTATACAAGGGACCACTGTATAGTCATAAAACACTGCCACTATCACAAATTGAATCCAACATCATAAAACATACAACAGAACACAGGCTCAAAAAGCAACCACAGTAAATCAAACTAATCAATGTTTAAAATTAAAAACAAACAGATATTAAAAATTAAAAACATTAAAAACAGAGGGTGGTGACAGGTTAAGTCTGTATAAACGGTGGCTGTTGGACAGAGTGGATTGAAAAGCCTTCCTGAATAGATAAGTTTTCAGTGATTTCTTGAATGTTACCAAGTTTGGTGAGAACATGAGAGAGAGAGAGATTTTTCTGTTGCTCCTCCCAAGCTATAGAACTCCTTCCTATGAAAGTCCTGGCCAGTTCCATCTTTTCTGTCCTTCTGCAAGCAGGCAAAGACATTTGTCTTCATGCAGATGTTTTTCTCAGTGACTGCCTGCCTAAAATGGGCTGCTGTTGTGATACATTTTTCAAGGGACCAACTGTAAAATGTAAGTACTGGGGAAAGTCTTATACCTGTATAAAACATGATTCAAGAAAACTGCACATTTGGGGAAACTGCATACAAAAATGCATGTTGTTGAAATTTGCATACACAGTGTACATTATTACTGAAACCTTGAGACAGAACAACTGTATTAAAACCAAAGAGAAGAATATGCTTAGGAATGGGTTCATTTGCCCTGTTCACTCACTCCCAACAGGAAACCAAGGTTTCAGAAGGAACAGCAGAACAGCCATATTAACAAGGAATACATTTATGTTTACTCAAAACTAGGTCTCACTATGTCAGACAGTATGACACCCCCCCCCCCGGTTAGATAAAATTGTATAATTAAAACTGCAATACAGTGGGAAACGCATTGGATGAAATATGATTGTATCAGCTTTGGGTTCTTGCTTCTTCCTCCCCCACCCCACCCCCAATTCTGATTGCATTTGTACCAGTTTTTAAAGAATAAACTTGATAAGTGCTACCTTTGATAGTAATGTTTTGAATATACAGTAGAGATGGGCACGAAATGCCAAAATGGTGTTTCGTGCTTGTTATTCGGACCCTGGGGCCCACTTCGGGTCATTTCCATTTTTTTGGGCCCCAGGGGCCCGCTCCGTTTTTCGGGTGTCATTTTTTGGCACCTGGTGGGAAAGTGTTCCCGCGGCTGCGGGGAGTCCTCCCGGGGCTGGGCACCACCGGAGCTGCCGGCAAGCCTCCTGGGAGAGCTGTCCCTCAGCTGCAGGGAGCCCTCCCGGAGCCATGTGCTGCCAGAGCCGCCGGCAAGCCAGCCAGGAGAAAAGTCCCGCAGCCACGGGAGCGCTCTCCTGGCCGGCTTGACGGTGCTGGCGGTGCCCGGGAGGGCTGGGGGAGATTTAAAAAGCCTGCTCTTCCCCCACCCATCAGGTGGGAGGAGAGAGCGGGCTTTTTAAATCTTCTCTCCTCCCAAAACTAGCACCAAGCGGCTACTGGGCGCTGGCTCTGGGAGGGGGGAAGTGGGGGAGGCCGTCGAGGGGTGTCAGCGGGGAAGGGGCAGCGAGGCGGGGGAGCAGCGGGGGGCAGGCTGGGAGTAGATCATTGAG
Source organism: Phrynocephalus guinanensis (assembly GCA_037367245.1). Classification (NCBI taxonomy): domain Eukaryota; kingdom Metazoa; phylum Chordata; class Lepidosauria; order Squamata; family Agamidae; genus Phrynocephalus; species Phrynocephalus guinanensis. The sequence goes on from CM074733.1 coordinate 162,012,754, forward strand.
CCCCCTGGTGTGTGTGGTGGTGGTGGGGTCATCCCCGGTCGCTCGCCACCCACCTGGTGGCGGTGTCTCCTCCTAGGCGCTGCTGCTGCTGCTGCACGACAGGCCGTCCGTTGCCGCTCTTCCCGGCCAGCCGGGGTGGCTCAGCGGGTCGGTCGGTTGGTGCAGTGGGGCTCCACCATGTGGGTGCGCTGGCTGGCTGGCTGGCTGGCTGGCTGGCTGGCTGGCTGGCTGGCTGGAGCCCGGCGGGTTGGGGCAGAGCGAGTGAGGAGGGGAGCATGGTGCTTCCACCCCACACCCCATCCACTGCCCCGGGGGAGGCTCCTTGGAGGGGGGTTGCTGGACTTTGTACTCCCTGGAGGAGAAATTTTTTGGGGGGAAGCTGGAAGACTGGACCAGGAAGCCTGAAGACTGGAGCAGGAAGGCCAGCACCAGGTAGGTCATTCATTGCGTGGCCATTAACGAAAACGAACAAAACTGAAGATTTTCTTTGTTCTGTTGAGTTCGAGCCTGACCCGTCCAAATGATCATTATTCATACCGTTACGTAACGGTACGAATAATGGATAACGGTAACGAAAAAATGGTCGTTTCGTGCCCATCTTTAATATATAGTGTCATCACTGGAATGAATGGCAGATGCCAACAGCTAATTAATTACATTAGCTTGAGATTGATTTAATAACATTGAAAATAGATAGGCTTTTAAAAAAAAAACAGCAACTGCATTGGACATACCCCATTTAATTCTGTAGCTGTCAAAAGCAGTCAGGATATAGAGTACACAACGGTTACATCTGGATGATGTGGAGGCAACACAAATTAGGAGCGGAATGCTCCCTTCGGTATTGTCAGAAGGTGAAGGGAAAGGACTTATTTGGTTAAATTTTTGTACATTCCTGACCTTGTGATGCTTTGAATAAGTAGTTGAATAATGAATCTATACCATGCTCCTCTCTTGAGACTCTACCCCTCACCTTGACAAGCTCCTTTATAACTTGATTGCCTCCCCCCCCCCCCAATAAGAGGCTGCTGTGATTGCTGAGCTGTGATAAAGCTGGTGCTTATCTGTCATGGCATTGTTGGCAGATTGCAAACTACTTTTTCTGGGAGACAACTTCATAGGCTGACGTTCTCAGACATGTAAAAATGATTTCTTTTAAACCTTTTTATATTACACAGATTGGCAACAAGCAGTTCTTTCAGACCTTATGCGGTATGATTCGTATCTTATATGTACAATAGGAAGTATGGATGTGTATCAGGTTGGAGCACGCAAAAGCTGGGGCCTGATGCCCACTGCTAGAAAGCAAGACCCCGGGGAAATTAATCTACCCAGCAGCCGAGGAAGTGACAAACGTTGATCGCTCTGTCGGCCGTCTAGATAACCTAGTTCAGTCAGCAGCAAGGGGGCTTCTTTCTGCTTAACCTATGAAGAATTGAAAGATAATATAATACACCAGTGGATCATCTGTATTGTCCCATGTGTGGATCACCATGTCTTTCATGGGCAGGGGGATGTCAAAAGGTCCTGTAGAGATAGGTCATCATCAGGATATGGTAGGCTGGACTATGCTGCCTGAACCCTGAGTTTCATTGTGAAACTAGACACAGATGTTTCCTTTGGGTTCTGAGTAGTCTTTCCCATCATACTGTCATCCTCCCACAGTTCCTCATGTATGGGCAAGGTGGTTCCCATCACCCACTGGCCCTTAAAGTGAGAAGAGTCCATGGACTGGGGCTGGTTCACTAGGCATTTAAGTTGGAGGCAGGGTTGATGTCACTCAAGGGGACTGATGCTGCATTCCTTATTGAGAAGGTTTAAGACACCACTCCTGGTCTCTAGACCTTGATGTGCCTTCAGGTCTCAGATTTTGGGTGGAGGGTGGGGACTAAGCCTGGTGAAAACTGTGTAGGTAAAGCAGGAGAGTTCCCCATGGTGCCACTGGGTGACAGCCCAATCCAAGGTGTTGTTCCACACTTCCACCTCTTACACACTTTCTTTGTGTGTGTTGTGTCATTACAGTCGTGACCGACTCTTTGTGACTCCATGTCCATGGAGTTTTCTTGGCAGGAATACTGGAGTGGTTTGCCAGTTCCTGGTATTCCCTGGTATTCCCTGGTAGTCTCCCATCCAAATACTAACCCGGGCCAACCCTGCTTAGCTTCCAAAATCAGGCGAGATCGGATGTGCTTAGGGCATCTTTATTGCTGGTCAGTTCCTCATCATCATCCTTTTAGAGCCAATTAGCCGTCTATACTGGCAGTCAAATAACCTGGGACTCTTTTGCACTGCCTCTGTCCTAAATATGGACAAGACCTGTATCATGGCCATGCTTATTCCCCACCACAGTTGGCTGCCAGATAGCCCTTGCTTCTCTGAAGACAGTCTTCAGTGGGGGCAAGCCTGACAGGTTGTAAGCCTGTTCTCTACACAGATGGGGACAGACAATTCTACCTCTGAAAAGACCAACTTTAACTTTACCCAATATTCCTTCTAAGCTGCATGGCTGAGGAGCACTGGATCAGAACTGTGTAGCTGAACCAGAGTTGTTGTTGTTCAGTCGTTCAGTCATGTCCAACTCTTCGTGACCCCATGGACTAAAGCTCGCCAGGCCTTCCTATCTTCCACTGCCTCCCGGAGTTTTGTCAAATCCACATTGGTTGCATCGATGGCACCGTCCCACCATCTCATTCTCTGCCGTCCCCTTTTCCTTTTGTCTTCAATCTTTCTCAACATCAGGGACTTTTCCAAGGAGTCCTCTCTCCTCATGAGGTGGCCAAAGTACTGGAGCCTCAGCTTCAAAATCTGTCCCATCTAATACATACTCACCTGCATTTAATGATGTCTTGCCATGGTGACATTTACGTCCATGTTGACCAAGTAGCAAACTAAGAAAAACAAGAGGAGCATAGTGAACTAAACTTTTATTGATGTTTTGTGGTTATTTCTGAGATGACTGAATTTTTCAGATAACCATGGGAATTAATTTCAGCTGGGACGGTACCAGGAGTATTGGGGGAAATGTTTTTATTCTGGCTCAAGAACTGCACTGAGCTTTGACAAGTACAAAAGCGTGTTTGATTATCCAGAAAACATTATGAAGGTATCCATGGCTAGCGTGTAAGTTAATTATTACAGCAAGACAATTGTTAGGAGGGTTGGCATAAAGCAATATTGGCTGATGAAGCAATATTAGTAGATTAATTTTGATGGGTAAAAAAACCAATTTGCAAACTTTGCCACTGGGATTTAAATTAATACCTTGGTGTGGATATCAGAGTACATCAGAATTTTAATCAAAGTATGCAGTTCAGTGTGAATGAACTGCTTTAAGCAGATAGATTATTGCCAGAATTCAACAGAGCCACACACTTCAGCAGTTCCTTGCAAATGCATATTTGGATTTATTTACATAGCATTTTCAGTGTCATTGGATTTATATTTGTAATTACATAGTGTTCCCATTGCTGTATGAGTCCTTTGTTGGGGATGCTGCCTGTTTGGAAACTCTGCAGAGGGTGCAACTACACTTTATCTATCCCTGAAATTGCATCAGATTTGGGATGGGTAATGCCAAAGTAAAAAAACAAAACTGACAACTATAAAATGTAAAGCTATAGCTGAGCATGGAGAAGCTCAGTGGAGTCATCTCTTTTCATTCAGCTGGCAGGGGATATCACATTTTGCTTCAGTTTGGCTATCATCACTTCTCTCTACTTTGTGGTGTGTGTGATTGCCTGATCTGATGCAATGGAACCATCACAGAGGTGCCAGTGGGTGCATTATTCCATGAGTTCCCCTCCACTGAATGCCTGCCGTCTCTCCTTCTCCGACCAGTTTTGTCTGGTGATGATGCTTTGCAAAGTCAGTGCTATATCAAATAAGTGCTGGGTCACTTTGTAAAAAGAAAAATTTCAAAAGCTTATATCAACAAAGATGTCTGTATTCCTCAGAGGTAGATCTTTCTGCCTCTGCTTTCTAGATTCCTGCAACATGATAGCTGAACAGATTGATCTGGAAATACTGAGTAACTTCACCTGAAAAATCCAACAGGGACACAAGTTTTCAAAGCTAACTGAGTTTCCCTCCTCAATAGTCACACCCAGAAGGACCTTTTGTGCCATGGAGTGTGTCTCTGGAATGGCTTTCTCATGAAATCTTAATTAGCACAAATACAGCCATTTTTCAGTGAAGGGTTAAAGCTTATACAGTGGAACCTTGACTTACGTCATTAATCCGTTCCAGAGGTCTAGACTTAAGTCAAACATGACTTAAGTCAAACAAACTTTTCCCATAGAAAGTAATGGGAAAGTAGATTAAGCCGTTCCAGACGATGAAAAAGACCCCCGAAAACAGCAATTTGACTGTCTAAGCAGACAGCAATAATTCATGCTGTACTATAAAAGAAATAAGACAGCATTGTGGATTTACCTCCTCCAGCATGAACCCACCCACGCACCCATTGTCCTGCCACAGCCAGCCTTGAGGGTGTATGAAAGCCCCACACACCCTTTCTAAGTCCCTGCCCTCCTCTCCCTTCAAGGTTTGCAAGGAGACAGGAGGACCCCCCGATTCAGAACACACACACACACACACACACACACACACACACACACACACACACACACACACACACACACAGGAGTGGGTCTTGGGCGCACACCCCAAGACCCACTCCTGCCTTCCCTCCAGCAGCAAACTGCCCTCTGCACGTGCAGCGACACCCTCAGCAGAAGCAGCAGGAGGAGGAGGGGACAGAAGCGGAGGAGGTGGGGGGCTGTGGGATTCCTGAGGCCGCCCCTCCCAGGGGCCCTCTGCGGCTGCGGCAGTGCCCACCTGCCCTTCCCCACTGCCCCCCCTTGCAGCTGCCTGGCATCAAGGACTCACTGTTGCGGGTAGGAGGGAAGGGGATGGGAGCCCTGCGCGCTCGGGCGAAGAGCGGCGATGAGCCTGGGAGGTTGGGGCCGGGAGGGAAGGGGGTGGGAGAATGGAGCCCTGCGCGCCAGGGTGAAGAGCGGTGACGAGCCTGGGAGATTGGGGCGGGAGGGAAGGGGGTGGGAGAGGGGAGCCCCGCGCGCCCGGGCGAAGAGCGGCGACGAGCCTGGGAGATCGGGGCCAGGAGGGAAGGGGGTGGGGGGAAGCCCGCACGAGTGCGTGGGGCTTCTCCCGGCTCACCTGCCTTCTGGGTGTTTTGTGCCGGCAATGCCGGCAAAGGAAAAAAAGTGGGAACCAGGGGATGGAGGGGAAGCCCACATGAGAGGCGCGGGGCTTCCCCTGGCTTGCCCGCCTCCTGGATCTTCAGCGCCAGCGGCACCAGCTTCAAAAGAGAGCCGGGGTGGGGGGAAGGCCATGCAAGCGGCTTCTCCCGGCTTGCCCGCCTCCCGGGTGCTTGGCGCCTGCAGGCACCGGCAAAGGAAGAGATGCAGGGGCGGGCAGAGGAAGCGCCAGAGGTGCACGGCTTCCACTGGGTGTGTCCGTCGCCCGTGTGCAGTGGCAAAGGAGGAGAGGTGGGGCCCTGTGGAGGATTGGAGTGGGCGAGGAGGTGAAAGTGCACTTTGTAAAGAGGTCTCAGGGAAAAAAGGCTTTTTTTTTTTTGCCTTTTTTCCTGGACCTCCGGAACGGATAAGCATACAAATTTAGCATGGCCGCCCAATTCCAGGCGTTACGCTGGGACTCCGAGACGTAACTCGGAGCCTGTGACGCAAGTCAAACAGACCCCTAGTGGACGTAAGTCAAATATGACGCAAGTCAAGCGGGACGTAACCCAAGGTACTACTGTATGTACAGCCATTTTTTTGATGCTTTGTTTCTTTTGCTGCCCTGTTCTCACACAGTTGTGCAATGTTGTTATATAGTTTTATAATACAGTTGTCCCCCGCCCTTTTGCAGTTCATATACTGCGGTCCCAGTATATGGCGGGTCCACAGTATATGAAAAAAGGCCCCTTGGGGTAAGGAGGAAAGGCCTTCCCAGGCCCGTCGAAGGCCCCAAAAGTGCTTCCCCACAAACCGGAAGTGACTTCTGGTAAATCAGAAGTGACCTCCAGATCACTAGAAAGCACTTTTGGGGCCTCTGGGGGACTGGAAAGCCCATTGCAGGCCCGTTTGGGGCAGCGCCAGGCCTGGGGTTAAGTACAAGAGCCCCCAGAGAGCCCACCCAGTCCCAACCTGACCCAGCATCCGCATATTGCGGATTTTCAATTATTGTGGGTCAGGTCGGGTCGGGTCCCTAACCCCTGCAATAGGTGGGGGTTTACTGTATATGACATAGCCTATTTCATTTTGGTACCCTGGCATGCATTGATAAGAACCACAGGATTTTAGGCTGGTTTGTTGTTTGGCTAATATGCATCTCAAGCAGCGGCAGATTGCTGCTTGAGTGACTGAAAAGAAGCTGATTAAGTTTCTCTCGAATTAAAACAAAATAGTATGAGTTAGTTCTCACATAATCTCCCATCAGCTTCTGCAACCATATATATTTATTGAAACGGGGAGGTTTCTAAATCCCGCCACTGTCCAGAATAATTCCATTTATTGATCTCCATTGTATAGTCAGAAGCGATGATGATCTAATCCTACTTAGGACATGCTGAAATGCCCTTGAAAGTCTAATGACTTCATTGTTATTTTTTGCAGTTTCATCAATTATAGACAGAAAAGTGTGATTAGGTGACAAGAAAGCATAGTGTCTGATCACACCAGAATCTGTCCATGGAGGAATTTCACCAGACTAAGGATTCTTTAAAATGATACAAAAATGTGTTTCTGGCTGCTTAAACTCACAGATGCCTATAATTTATGCTGTGCATTTATGTTATTGTGCAGTCTATTGGAAAAAAATTGGGTCCACCCAAATAAAAACTGTAATGCTGAAACAGGACTTTGGATCCATCAGCACTGGTTTGGGCAAAGAAGTCACACATTTGCTGGGGCCACTGTGAGATAAAGGAAGCTGGACTAGATAGGCCTTTGGCCTGATCCAGCATGGCTCTTCTTATGTTCTTATGTGCTTTTCAATCTGCTCATAAATGTCCTGGAGACAGGGATAAACAGTGAGGTGGCCAATTTGCAGATGACACAAAACTTTTCCGTGTGGTAAAAACCAGAGAAGATTGTGAAGAGCTCCAGAAGGATCTCTCCAAACCGGGGGAATGGGCTGCGAAATGGCAAATGCACTTTAATGTAGCCAAATGTAAAGTAATGCATATTGGGGCAAAAAATCAAAACTTTATCTATCAACTCATGGGCTCTGAGTTATCCATGACGGATCAGGAAAGAGATCTTGGTGTGTTGGTGGACAGCTCCATGAAGGTGTGTGGCAGCGGTGAAGAAGGCCAATTCCATGCTAGCGATTATCAAAAAGGAGATTGAAAATAAAACAGCCAACATTATAATGCCATTATACAAAACAATAGTAAGGCTGCACCTGAAGTATTGTGTACAATTCTGGTCACTGCATCTCAAGAAAGACATAGTGGAACTAGAAAAGGTGCAGAAGAGAGCGACTAAAATGATTACTGGGCTGGGGCACCTCCCTTATGAGGAAAGGCTAAAACATTTGGAGCTCTTTAGTCTGAAAAAAAGGCCCCTGAGGGGGGATATGATTGATACGTACAAAATAATGCAGGGCATGAGTAAAGTGGATAGAGGGAAGCTCTTCTACCTCTCACAAAATACCAGAACTAGGAGACATACACTCAAATTGTGGGCTGGGAGAGTAAGAACAGACAAAAGAAAATATTTTTTCACCCATCGTGTTGTTAATCTGTGGAAATCCCTGCCACAGGAGGTGGTGATGGTATCTGGCCTGGATGCCTTCAAAAGGGGATTGGACAGATTCCTGGAGGAAAAGTCCATCACAGGTTACAAACCATGAGAGAGATGTGTAATCTCCAGGTTTAAAACCAGGGTACTTCAAGGGCCAGATGCAGGGGAGTGCTACCAGGAGACAGATATTTAGTCTCATGCGCTCTCAAACGCATCTGGTGGGGCCACTGTGAGATATAGGAAGCTGGACTAGATGGGCTGTTGGCCTGATCCAGCATGGCTCTTCTTATGTTCTTATGTTCGTACCGCCTGCTCTTGCTCAGTGCCCATTTGGGGGAAGTTTGGGCGAAGGATTTTCAACTTATAATGTCTGAAAACTAACACCCAGGTGAGATTATCTGGAAGTTGAGTCATTCAGAAACTCTAAACATCCCCGAATTTAAAGTAGTTCATAGAAATGGAAAATACCAATCTTGTTTTATCTTGGGAGAGAAAATGGTTACTCCCACCCACTTTTTGTCATATGCAAAGAATCCAGGTTACAAGGATTGAAATATTGATCCTCAAAAAAGGCCTTTCAATAAGGAAAAGCTGCCTCTTTGTTATAAGACTAAGCATGGATGGAACAAGCTTACCAGAGGTCCAAAGTAGATGCATCCTTTAGTGGAGTGGTTAAACTGCTGTATTGCAGGGAAAACGGTGTTCACTATCTGGGGTCCAGTCCCAGGTACCTGATTCAGGGCTGACTCAGCTTTCCATCCTTCCAAGGACAGTAAAATTAGTACCCAGATTGCTGGGTGAGTAGGGGGCAATGTATAGCCTGCATAATTAAACTGTAAACCACCCAAAGAATGCTTTAAGCAGCATGGGGCAATATATAAGCAGAACACTTAGTTTGCCTTTCCTTTTTTAGAGAAATAAATAAGAACATCTAACTCCTTGTGGAAGCACATCTGTGCAATGTTTTAGTTGTGCAAAGTTTAATTGTAGAATACCACACACTATTTGTTGTTGTTGTTCAGTCATTCAGTTGTGTCGGACTCTTTGTGACCCCATGGAGCAGAGCTCACCAGTCCTTCCTATCTTCCGCTGCCTCCCGGAGTTTGGTCAAATCTATATTGGTTGCATCGATGACACCGTCCAACCATCTCATTCTCTGCCGTCCTCTTTTCTTTTTGCCTTCAGTCTGTCCCAATATCAGGGACTTTTTCAAGGACTCCTCTCTCCTCATGAGGTGGCCAAAGTACTGGAGCCTCAGCTTCAAAATCTGTCCTTTCAGTGAACAGTGAACAACCACACACTATACTACAGCATTATGGGGCACTGAGTCATATTATAGGTCTGGCTACTTCATCCTCTTAATTTTTCACAACTTTATCCGCTGGAAGAAATGTAATATGTTTACCCTTCAAAAAAAGTAAGGAAGGAAGAAAACTGAGCAGAATGAACAGCCCACTCAGAGAGATAAGAAAGAAGATTGAAAGGATGTGTACTTTCTAGAAAGTTCCTTGCTGACCTTATAAGCCTTTTTCATGCATTCACGAATGCATCTATAGAAGTCTGAACTTCCATCGCTGTAGTCCTCCTTGCTTCTGAAAATACGTACACATCCACTGGATATTTCTATGGTGCTGCTTATCACCCTGCAGTAGATGCTGGATGTGATTTAAAGGCCCAGTGGGAAACATGGAAAAGAATGTATTTTGAAGGCTATCCGAACTTGTTGCTGGATTACTGAGTTGTTTTTCTGTATGATTATGAGGAGGTTAGCAGCAGCGGTGGCATTTTGTCCTACTTTATAAGCTTTTATAACCTGGGGCACCTCCCTCATGAGGAAAGGCTAACATATTTGGGGTCTTTAGTCTGGAAAAAAGGTGCCTGAGGGGGATATGATTGAGACGTACAAAATAATGCAGGGCATGAGTAAAGTGGATAGAGGGACACTCTTCTCCCTCTCACAAAATACCAGAACTAGGGGAAATCCACTCAAACTGTGGGTCGGGAGAGTGAGAACAGATAAAAGAAAATGTTTTTTTACCCAGCATGTTGTTAGTCTGTGGAACTCCCTGCCACAAGATGTGGTGATGGCATCTAGCCTGGATGCCGTCAAAAGGGGATTGGACAGATTCCTGGAGGAGAAGTCCATCACAGGTTACAAACCATGATGGAGATGTGTAGTCTCCAGTCTTAAAACCGGGGTACTTCAAGGGCCAGATGCAGGTGAGTGATATCAGGAGACAGGTATCTAGTCTCGTGCGCTCCCAGAGGCATCTGGTGGGGCCACTGTGAGATATAGGAAGGTGGACTAGATGGGCCTTTGGCCTGATCCAGCAATGCTCTTCTTATGTTCTTATGTTTTATTTAAGACATACTAGCTCAGAATTCCAGTTTGCAGTGGGTTAGGAAGACAAAGATGGCAATGAATGCCATCCTGCCAGTGATGATATGTGTCTCTGTGGATAACCCTACCCATCCACCCCCCAACACACAAGGTTTTGCTCTCATTGTCTTAAAGATCACTGGCCAGTTTCCTCTGTCATTCATAGGGGCTCCTGGGAATTAAAACGAACAAGCCCTTCATAGCTCCTCGCTTTCATTTCTTGTAACCTTCTTCACTTCAACTTTCATCTTTCCACCCAGTCGTTTATTCAGCAAGCATAAGACAGCACTGGGAGTTAGTGCTTTCTTACGAACACAAGAGTTTGAGTTAACTCAATGAAGACAAAGTTTTGAGTTTGCCCAATAAACAGATAAGTGAGAGAGCCTGTGATAAGCTTTTGGGGAGTATACTTGATACTCATTGGAATACTGTATAACAATATTTAAGATGCCCACAATGTTTTTCTCCTTTCTTTTGTTGCTCCTATTTTGTTTCATGTCTGATCTGTTTTAACTTGCATACTCAAGACAGGAATAGACATTACATACCCATATACTGTTGCTGGACTGTATGTATGGCCAATGAGATGTAATGAGGTTGTTACTCTACCATTCTAATTGCTTACAAGATATTTTGGAAGAAAGCATTTATGCTTTCAGAGAAGAGTTGGATTATAACCTGTAGGACAATGAGTCTAAATACACATTATTGGGTTTTCACGAAGCTAGGCCTCCTGCAATCTCTCACACACTCCAACCAGCAGGCCTGACACTTTTATTAGCTATAAGAGGCAGGGTTACAGATATGGTGTGATATCCTGCATGTCAGCTGGCCATAGGCTGATGGACTCCTGGGAAGGGCTTTACCTGACGTGGACGTGTCACCCGGCGAGGGACTTGATGATGGATAACCCCAGCAGCTTATTTCCTTTGCATCCCATTCCATGACGTGAGTAGGAAGGATCTTTTTCCTATGGCCATGCCATGGCCAGGTGGGAGGAAGAGATAACAGTAGCCTTTTTCCTGCATCTTAGATCCCATGGGCTCCATTGTCCTCTCCAGGGGCTTCCCCGCGCAGGGGGGGTGTCAATATTTCCCACGGGACCCTTGTGCAGGAGGCTTGCTGGGTGCATATTAATATTCCCAAGTTGGCATCCCTATAATAACCCATGTAGTCATTAGTGGAAATCATGCAAGTCTGACTAAAATAATGCTTATAGATGCCATATTTTTCTGTCCATAAGCTATCCCCATGTATAAGGACCCCCCCCCCCAGTTTTCCAACCCAAAATTACAATTTAACAACCACACAGTTCTCTCCGCAGCTTACTTCTTTATATTAAACTAGCCCCAATTTTTCGACATTTTAGACATATAGTCTTATACATGGAAAAATACTGTATATTCTGCCATAAAGGTTTGTCTGGTCAGTGACCGAAATAAAGGCCTATTCCTATTCCTGTCATAAAGGTAAAATGTAGAAAATAGGTTTAGTAAAGAGAAGAAGTATGATGGGGACCTCTTGGATCCTCTAAGAAAAAAAGATAGATTTTGTAATTAACTGTTCTACATAAAAGATGATCTGGACTGGTTTTTTAAAAACTTTGAATAGGTCTTTAATATTCTGTAGTCTTATACACATTATTCAATATGATTTTAAAAATGCATGAACTAAATATTATTAGGAAGCGCTGAGATGGAGAAATACCATGAGTCAAAAAATAAAAACAGCCCAGCTTCCTTGAAAGAGGTTTCATGAAGTCCATAGAATAATTTCAGTTCTCTATCTGGAGGACAGTTCTAACTAGACAACATAGTTAAGAGCTATGAAGATTCTCAGTCACCCAGGTGAGATTATCTGGAATTTGAGTCATAGCAACTGGACTTCATTTCTTGAGAGATCAAAATATTTTATTACTCATCCAAGCAGCTTCATCATTCTGAGAAAATATAGTGGCAAGACCTCCAATTTATATTTAAGGGCCAATTGACCTGATATTAGTCAGCTGAAGCTGTGCTGGATCCAATTCCTTCCCAGCCTAGTGGTGCTGGCAGTCACTTAGAATGACTCCTTATCACAGTGTAAAATTCAGTATGCAGTAGAGATGGGTGTTTAGTTTTTAGAAGAGGTCTGGTTCTGAAAACAAAACACAGCACCACAACTGCGTTTCAGAACTGGGATCCAGCCTCCAGAACGAAATCAGCCACTGACTACCTTTGTTTGGGTCACGCGGGCGAAACTCCAACCAGGAAGAAATCTCCAATGTGTCATCTTTCCTTCTCCCTGGCGCTAGCCAGTCACACAGGGAGGCGGGATGATGCATATCCTTGCACAGCTCCTGATTGGCCAGCACCAGGAGAAGGAAAGATGATGCGCCGGAGGCTTCTTCCTGAATAGAGTTGCACAACCGCAGCTGTGCTGTCATGTTTCATTTTCAGAACCGGACCCCTTCCAAAACTAAACACCAATCTCTAGTATGCAGCCATGTCCTTGATCTAGAGGAGGTTTGAATCTGGGGAAACTCAGTTTTCTTTATCCCACCCCTGCTACTCCCTTTCTGCTTCTGGCTCTTTTATCAGCTGGTATTAGCCAATTTAGCAGGTATGTCAACAAATCCCTCTGCTGGCTTCTTTCTTGCAGTCAGCCTGCAAAAAAGAGATTGATCTGGCCCAAGAGGCTTCATTTCACCCAACCCTCTTATACCCTAGCGTAACTTTGAATTGGCTTTGTCCTTCTATTTTTCATTGCATAATTATGCAGCCTGCTGTGCAGCTGGGACCTAAAATATCTCAGGAAAAATATGAAATGCATTCAAAGCACTTATACAATGCACAGACCAGGGCATTTCTGACTTAACTCCAAAATGTTTTTATACTTGAAACTTCCTGGGATAATAGTTGCACATTATTGACATTTATTATATGGTAGCCTGAGGCCAGACATTTGTTATAACACTTTATAATAAAAGTGTGCACTCTAAAAAACATAAAACAAATCAATCTTTCACGATTACCTGTGTGAAGAAATTAAAATATCAATCACAAGGAGGGGGAATGAGTTAGAATTTTAAGACTGTTTCAGGCCCCCTAATGATTTTCATACCAGAGCAATCCGAGACAATTTTGTACACCCTTAGAGAGACTGACAGTTGCTGTTGGATAAACGCCTGTAAAGCAAGAAAGCCACAGGACAAAAAAGTAATATCTTGCAAGCGTTTTATCTGCAGTGATTTATGGCTACGTAAATGTAGACATCCCAGACCAGCTAAGGATGAAGGATGGATCTCACTGTGACCTTAGCGACTATAAAACGACAGGCTTTATTTGTGAACTCCTGATACTGACTCCATTGCCTCGGCTACTGTGAGGAACAAAACAGCCTCTGAAATGAGCTCATCAAATGCCTTGTCTTGGAGCCTCGTGGCACAGTAGCTAAATGCCTCTACTGCAGGCAAAACTGTGCTCACAACCAAGGGTTCAATCCCAGGTAGCAGGCTCAAGGCTGCCTCAGCCTTCCATCCTTCCGAGGTGGGTGAAATAAGTACTCAGCTTGCTGCTGCTGGTGGTGGTGGTGGTGGGGAATGTGTAGTCTGCATAATGTAATTTAAAAAACTGTAAACTGCCCAGAGAATACTTGAAGTGGTATGGGGTGGTATATAAGCAGAACACTTTGCTTTGTAAAGTCCACTGAGACCTGTGTGATATTGTGTGTGTGTGTGTGTGTGTGTGTGTGTGTCTGTGTGTGTGTGTGTGTGTGTGTGTGTGTGTGTGTGTGTGTGTGTGTGTGAGAGAGAGAGAGAGAGAGAGAGAGAGAGAGAGAGAGAGCTTTCTTCACTTTGGAAACTGGACAATGTGATATTTTTAGCAGTCCTGCACTGACATGCCCAGCGTTATAGCCTCATTGAAATTAATGGAAGTCACTTCTGTGCTGACATGTATAGGATTGCATTTACCTAAAAGCAACAGTTGTCATTTTAAAGATGTGGAAGAAAGTCAAGGATAATTATATGGACAGCTGTATAGTATCAATTGCTACTGTTCAGCTGCAGTCCTACCTACACTTGCATGACAAGAAAGTGTTAAATGGGTCCCTCTGGGGAGAAAGGCGGCATAAAAATAAAGTTATTATTATTATTATTATTATTATTATTATTATTATTATTATTATTATTATTATTATTATTATTATTATTATTATTATTATTTAACCACACAACTATCTACACTGGATTTTATATTACCAATCACTAGTCGAACGCTTCCCACGCGTTTAGGACTCAGTGATGTATCGGCGAATTATGCGAGCAGATCCCAGTAAGGTGGCTTTCTGCATCTGACTGATGGTGACTTTGTCAACTCCAATTTCTTCTAAATACTTGCTTAGCTCTTTTGGGCACCGCACCCAGCGTGCCAATTACCACTGGGACCACCTGTACCATTTTATGCCAGAGTCTCTGAAGTTCAATTTTGAGATCCTGATATCGGGTAATTTTTTCAAGTTGTTTCTCAGTGACTCTACTATCTCCTGGTATAGCAACATCAATGATCCACACTTTTTTTCTTCTCCACAATCACAATATATGGGGTATTATGCTCCAAAACCCTGTCTGTCTGTATTCGGAAGTCCCAAAGTAATTTTGCATGCTCATTTTCAGTCACTTTTTCAGGCTTATGGTCCCACCAGTTCTTTGTTATGGGCAGATGATAGTTCTGACACAAATTCCAGTGGACTATTTGAGCAACTACATTATGACGCTGTTTGTAATCAGTCTGAGCAATTTTCTTGCAACAACTCAATATATGGTCAATAGTTTCATCTGCCTCTTTGCAGAGTCTACATGTGGGGGACTCAGATGATTTTTCTATTCTAGCCTTAACTGCATTTGTTCTGATAGTTTGTTCTTGAGCTGCAAAAATCAGGGCCTCTGTCTCTTTTTTCAGTGTTCCATTGGTGAGCCATAACCAGGTCTTTTCCTCATCTACTTTTCCTTTGACTTTTTCGAGGAACTGCCCATGCAGCGCTTTATTATGCCAGCTATCAGATCGTATTTGCATTGTTGTTTTCCTGTACTGACCCTTTGTTTGCTTTACTTTAAACACCTCCCTGTTCTTAACCTCCAATAATGCTGGCTCTGTACTATTTTTTACATAATCTGCCAATGCATGCTTCTCTTCTTCAACTGTCTGCTTCACTTGCAGAAGACCTCTACCACCTAATTTTCTTGATAAATACAGCCTGTCAACATCACTGCATGGATGTAATGCATAGTGAATGGTCATAAGTTTTCTTGTTTTCCTATCTAGAATATCTAGCTCTGTCTGAGTCCAGTTTATAATGCCAGCAGTATACCTGTTGACCGGTATGGCCCAGCTATTAATGGCCTTGATGGTGTTACCACAATTCAGCTTACTTTTTAATACTTTTCTGACCCTTTGGATATATTTTTTACTGACCACATTTTTCACTTGCCCATGCTTGATATTATCTAATTCCAGTATGCCCAGATATTTATAGGCTTCAGACTGATGATACTTAATAGCTTGTCCATTTGGCATTTCAATTCCTTCACTCTCAATGATTTTTCCTTTTCTCAGTGCCACTGTGGCACATTTGTTTAGTCCAAACTCAGTACTAACATAGGTGCTGAAAATTCGGGCTGTGAGTGTATTTCAGTTTCTGATTTTCCATACAACTTTAAGTCATCCATATACAATAGATGAGAAGTTTTCCCTGAATTTTTAGCAGTTTGGTAACCTAAATTTATCTTCTGCAAAATTATTGAGAGGGGAATCAGGGCAATAGTAAATAGCAGAGGTGACAAAGAGTCACCTTGAAAAATCCCTCATTTGATGCTAACCAATCCATAGCTTTCATCCCTGACAAACACTTCTGTTTTCCAGTTCTTCATCACATTTTCAATTAGGGCACTAATACTTTTACATATTCCAATGGCATCCAGGCACTTAATAATCCAACTATGCGGTACTGACTCAAAGGCTTTTTTATAGTCAAACCAAGTCATATATAAATTAGTTTTCCGGGCTTTACAATTGTCTAGGATCATTTTATCAATGAGTAACTGATCTTTTGTGCCTCTACTTCCCCGTTTGTTCCCTTTCTGCTCTACTGGCATGATGTTATTTGCTTCCAAATAATCCTGGACTCTATCAGCTATGATGACTGTTAGCAGTTTATACATAGTTGGTAAACATGTTATTGGCCTGTAATTTTCAGGTTTTGCTCCTTTTGTTGGATCCTTCTGAATCAAATAGGTTTTGCCTGTTGTTAACCACTCATTAATATAACCTGTTCTCAACATTTCATTAAATTGTTGGGCCATTTTTCCTTGCAGACTGGTCAGGTGTTTAAGCCAAAACCCATGCAGTTGATCATTGCCAGGTGATGTCCAGTTTTTGACTCTTTGCACTCTTTTGGTGATCACATCAGCTGTTATTTCTAGTTGGTCCATTGTGCACTTGGAGAATTTCTTCTCAAAATCTTGGAGCCATCCAGCATTTCTATTATAGTCTTTCTCAGTCCCCCATATGTCTTTCCAAAACTGAATGGTTGCCATTTTTTCAGGCTCTTCATCTTTTATACCTATCTTCTGATTTAAACTCTGATAGAACTTTCTTTGATCTGATTGAAACAACTGGTTGTATTTATACTGAGTAAATCTAGCATCATATCTTTCAGTTTTTCTAGCTGTTGCTGTTATTTGCTGCTTCACTATTTCCAATGCTTCTCCAATTTTCCTTATACTTAGCCAGTATTTTTTAGTCAAATATTTCTTGATCTTACCATTCTTTAATTTGTCCTCCTGCAGGTTTTTTAAGTTACTCGCATCTGCTCGGAGTCTTTTGATTTTAAGCTCCAGCCTGATTTTCCACCGTGGTTTCTCAATGCATTTTTTTTGGGTGGGGGCTTCAATTGTGGAATCCCTAGTTCTTCCGTTACTATTACTGCTGCACTATAAGCAAGCTGATTTATCTCTTCAATTGACCTTATCTGGATTGTTGTAATAGCTGAGTTTACATCGTTCATCAATGGTACAATTTTTTTCTAGGCACAGTCTTTAAAATTGGGAGCCTTCCTCCCTCTTCATTTAATGCAGCATGTGTGAGTATTTTATTCTTCAATTCTTGCTGCCTAATAGTGAGCTCTGCTGGTGTTCCAATCCTATTTGAACCTTCTTTTGGTTCAAAGTTTTGCGCAACATCCATATTTTCTTCAACTTTTGACTGTTCAATGTCCCCAGGTGTTATTAATCTATTTTTCCTCCTACTTGGATAATTTGTTGACCTCCATTTTCACAACTCCTCTGTATTTCTTCTAGTTCAACTTTCGTAAACACCTTGTTTCTGATAATATATCTTCGCTGATCAGTTAATTGTAATTCAGTTATCTTGGAGTTTGGATATTCTTGTTTCCATAACTGATGCATCCGCTTTTGGTAGCCACGTTTTTCAGGTTCCGCTCTATAATAGCATGTATGATTGTCCAATTCTCTGGTAGAGTATATTTCTGCCGCTTCTGAGATGGTTCAGCTTCCAGTTAACTCTACAGGCCCATGCCCTGGTTGCTCAGCAATGGGACCCATGACCTGTAGCCCATTTATCGATGGATGTCCAGGTTCATCAACACCCATCGCGGTCCTTGGTAACCCGGGTGACGACCGAACCGGTATAGGCTTCTTTATATTGTATTTCACCATGATTCATGGGGTGTTGGGTGCGCTTAGTTCTGTTCCTCAGTCGAGACCTCTCTGGTAAGGTTGGACCTACTGGAGCAGTTAAGCCCCCCGCCACGACAAGACAATCCCTTGGGGGGATTATTATTATTATTATTATTATTATTATTATTATTATTATTATTATTATTATTATTATTATTATTATTATTATTATTATTAAATATTTCATTGAGATTTTACATCTTTATGAATGTACATAGGATCAGGCTGTAATGTACTCTTGTCAGCTGCCACCATGATTCTGTTGGACCATTATGCTGGAAGCACACTAAAAATGAGAAAGGAACACACACATGCACACCTACCTAATGTCAGCCAATCAAGTTCATGGTGGGAGCTAGATTTTTTTAAAAAAATTCTAAATTAATACAGTATTTCATTGTTTCAGGGTCACTTATACACATTTTCTAAGCAAGTCTCCACTGCTAGAATCCCCCTTCATAGAACAGTGTGAACTCAGCACAGTTATCCCATGCAGTATTGGTTGTTCAGTTATTATCCAATTATTGTGTGTTGAGATAATGCTCCATATGATGACTCAGCAGTTTAGGAAGGTGGCTGAAGAGCCAGAAGTTGGGAGTTTGATCTTCCACTGTTCCTTCTCTGGACTCAATGATCTATAGCAGTGATGGCGAAACTATGGCACGGGTGCCAATGGTGGCACTAAGAGCCCTTTCTGTGGGCACCCGAGATTGCCCCTTCATAGCTAACTGTATACAGGTAGAATTACTGTATTGGCACTTTGCAAAAAAAAAAAAAGTGGGTTTTAAATTGCAATTTGAGCGCTTGGTCTCTAAAAGTTTCACCATCACTGATCTATAAGGTGCACCTTCTAGTTTTGCAGTTCTAAGGTTATTACTATATAATTGGGAAGATATTGGTGCCTGTGAGTGTTACTCTATTTGTGTAAATTTCAACTGTGATTTGCTGCAAGTTATTTATTTATTTATTTATTTATTTATTTATTTATTTTATATAACTTGTATGCCCCCCAACTACCCAAAGGTCTCTGGGCAGCTCACAATCAAAATAGACAATTAAAACATCAAAACTACAGTAAAATTAGGACAATAAAACATGTAAGTACAATAACTATAATACATTAAAAATTATGAACTAGGTGTAGTCATCTGTTGTTGTCCATCAGGTAGATGATTCAGTGCACAACAGAAGCCTATGCTGAGGTTACTTACGGCAATTCACATGCGAAATTACAATCACATTTCAATCTCATGTGAAATTTAAAATCAGGAAATAGGTCTCTTCCAAGTCTGTAGTTCTAAAACCACTATCATCATCATCATCATCATCATCATCATCATCATCATCATCATCATCATGAATCTGGCTGTTGTATTCTCTGGTATGTTTATTCAGAGGAGTTTTTATTTTATTTCCAACGTTCAATGTAATGTAAGAACATGTTAATTTTAGTAATTATAGAGTTCCAGATAATTCAAAGAATCTTGGACTGATTTTTGTTCTCACCTTGCAAGATACTAATCGTAAGACTAATGTGTTTTTAAAGCACATCCTTCCACTTAGGCCTGAGGTAGTTTGCATGAAAAGTATAACAATACTATTAAAGGACAAGCATTTTTTTAAAAAAAAAGAAACTCATGAAATAATGACAAAACATCAGTTAAAAGGCACTATTGAAATACCTCTGAAAGTTTGAGAGAATGAAAAGAGTTTTGCCCAGTGTCAAAGAGACAATTGTGTAGTTATAAAAAAGATCACTATCAATAAGGGTAGAAGACTGGTATTTTAATTTTTAATACCTGTATTGGAACAAGATATTTCGAAAATCTGAGCCATCAGGCTTTTGTGCTGGAACAGGATATTGCAAATCTGTATTGTTGACACCAGCCAAATAATGTGGTGTTGTGTCTCCAAGACATGAAGACCTTTATCTTACTCTAATGGAACAGAGTCACACCCCAAATAGAAAAATATAAAGTGCAAGAAAGCAAAAACTAGTAAGAAAGCTATTTCCAAAATGAATAGGAGGTCTGTTTGTTTTTACACGAAATTGGGTTTTTTTTGGTTAATATTCTAAACCAACAGGCACGTCTTCTGTTGTTGCAAGCCCAGACATTTTTTCTTTCTTACGGAAGAAAAATGCAATCATAGGGTTCCAATTGATAATTTTGTTTTCTTTCTTATTTGTTAATATAGGTTTGCGTGTTGCTTTCCACACTGTTTTTGAGTCCAGGAATCTTACCAACATTTATAATATGATAAATGGCCATTTTTACCCAGGAAATTCCAGGCTGTGTAATACAAAGATCTTCCAGCCCCGATTGGGGACTAAACCCAGGAACCAGAAGGATGCTGAACATGCATAGGATTGCAGTATACTGGCTGAAATTATTATAACCTACATCTTATGTGTGAAAAGCTTATCTCGAGGTTATTTGTTATAGGTACAGAAATCACTAGTGGCATATCTACCTGATTTATGTGCATCAGCAACAATCAGAATCATACTGAAGTGCACTCTGGACTTTACTGCTGACCACAGATATCCTCTTAGAGTAGATCTCTGTTAGACATGGGCACGACTTGGCGAAATTCTCGTTTCCGTTTCCGTTCCTCGTTTCCGTTATGCAACGGAAACGGTAATGACAATTACTCCGCCAGAACTCGGAACTCGAACCGAACAAAGAAAAATTGGGTCTGATTTGTCGTTGTCGTTCCTGGCATCGCGCGGCGATTGCGCGATGCCAAGCGCAAGCAGCACAGAAAAAAAGTTTTAAAAATAAAAAAGCCCGATTTCCGGCCAAAAAAGCAGGCAAAAATATGCCTGCCTGAGTGAGGGCACCTATCAGAGGGGTGGTTTCTGGGGGGGGGGGTCCCCAGCCTCCCCCCTCTCCTGTCCTGGGCTGCTCTGGTGGGGGGGCATCCTCGTCATCTCGCCAACTCGCTCGCCATGCCATGCGGTGCGGGTGGGGGATCCAAAATGGGGCGACCGCAATATTTATTTTGAAATTGTGGTCCAAAAACACACCAAAGCACCACAGAAACATGCAAAAATAGCTATTTTAAAGCTGCCTGAATTTTTACAGTAGCAGCAGTGGGTTTTTCTTGCAACAAAACGTCTCCATTGATTTTATTTTATTTTATTTTTATTTTTATTTTTTTAAACCTGCGCAATGATGGGCTGGCCATGGGAGTGGACCATGCAAATTTTTGGAGCCATTCCACCAATTGCATGGCCACTTGGCCAAGTTTTGACCGAGACTTCTGGGATGTGCCAGTCGGGCATAAAAAGCCCACTAACCCTAGCCCGAACCCGAACCCTAACTCTAACCCTAACCCATACGCCAGTACACTGTCCTTCTTAGTGGGTCAGAGAGGCACCCAGAGGTGCACCCCAGTAACTCACCCTAACCTTACCCGTAACCCTAAGCCTAGCCCTTGCGCTAACCCTAACCCTAAGCCAGATCTGTGTACTCGCATTTCACTACAGCAAGTACACTTCCTTTCTTAGTGAGCCAGAGGGCGCCCATAGGGGTCCTCTCTCACTTTGTTCCTCCTCCCCATCCCCAGCCCAAGTGCACCGTATGCCAGGCAGTGAGTCACAGAGGCACCAGAAAGATAGGTGCCTCTGCCTGCCACTGCAACTTGGTATGCATATCCAATTGGCTATGCATACCCTTTTGTAGCGGGCCAGAGGAGGCACCCACCCCAGAGAGGTGCCTCCAGGAGCCCGCTTTCCCTTCATAGCGGGCCAGAGGAGGCACCCACCCCAGAGAGGTGCCTCCAGGAGCCCGCTACCCCCCCAAAACCAGTACTAACAACAGACGAAAAACGACAAACAAAACGACAAATTTTTGAAAATTTTTATGACAAACGGAAACGAGCCGAAACAGGCCGGCTCCTACACACGACAACTCAAAACGTAATTTTTCATGGTCGTGCCCTTCTCTAATCTCTGTCTTAGAAACATTCTTTTTGAGCAGCCTTGTGGCAATAAGCCATGTAGAACAGTGGTTCCCAACCTTGGGTAACCCAGCTGCTCTTGGACTGCAATGCCTAGAAACCTTGACCGGTATAGCAGGTGGTGAAAGCTTCTGGGAATTGCAGTCCATGAATACCAGGGTTACACTAAGTTAGGAACCACTGCGTGTTGTACAGTGCCATTCTGGCAGCAGGAGGCCATCACATCCTCAGCGGGCTTCCTTGACAGACGGCAGAGGGATAGGAATTACTTTGGAACAACAAGAGCAAGGGGTGTTTTTACTTCTCCCATCTCTTTTAAGAGTAGAATTATGGAAAATGGATTTGAAGCACATGCGATTCGAGGGCTTTTGTGTTTGCCCAAGCTCAGCAAAGCCAGCACTGTCAGCAAACATTCAGCCATCCATCTTAGTGTCAATTTCATTGTCACGCTATCCTTAACATCCTTACCAACAACCAATCCATTTTCCAGTCAAGGGATGTGTAGGTGGAAGTCTGGATATTGTGATTTTGGCTTGCCAAATAATATCTGAAGCCCTTCTAAGCAAACACCTAAACTAATGGGGCATTGTCACAATCAGTTTGCAGCTTGGTGTGCTCCAGAATTCCTTTTATCTTTTACAAATCCTTAAACAATGGAGCACTTAACATATCAGCCAGAATAAGAATGTTGTGAATGAATAGATAGCGATGTGTTCTTAGTATGCAAGAACTCTATCTATCTATCTATCTATCTATCTATCTATCTATCTATCTATCTATCTATCTATCTATCTAAATTTACATTTCATTCTCATATTGCAAAAGCAGAATTCAAAATAGTATACAGTGATCCCCCGCCTATAGCTGGGGTTAGGGACCTGACCTGACCTGCGATTATTGAAAATCTGTGATATGTGGATGCAGGTCGATTCAGGCCTGGGGGGCCTAGCTGGGGGCTCTTGTACTTTCTGGTAAACTGGAAATCATTTCTGAGGCCTTCAACAGGCCTAGAAAGGCTCTTGGAGGCCTCAGAAATGATTTTCAGCGATCCAGAAGTCACTTCTGGTTCTCAGGGAAGCCCTTTTGGGGCCTCCAGAAGGCCCAGGAAGGCCCTCACAGGCCTGTTCGGGGCAGCTCCACTCCTGTGGCAAGTATGGGAGGCTTGAAACAGGAGTCGTCCCCCCCCTTATCCTAGCGGGCCTTTTTTCATATCCTGCAATTCCGCAATAGAGCAGGACCGCAATATATGAACCGCGAAAGGGCGGGGGGCCACTGTACAGTAATAACTACAATAATATAAAGTTAAGTGATAAAGCATTAAAAGTGAAAGGCGAAAGACATCAGTGGAAAGCAACTGGAAGCAAAGAATGAAAGGGGGGAGCATATGTTCTATCATAAGAACATAAGAACAGCCTTGCTGGAACAGGCCACACCCCATCCAGTCCAGCATTCTGTTTCACACAGTGGCTCACCATTTATTTCAGGGTATTCCCAAGCAGATATCTTTACCTGCTTACGATTCCCCGCAAATGGCATTGAGAGATATCCTGCCTATCTCTACAACCCAGAGGTTGTCCTTAGGCATCCATAATGATAGCCATTGATACCCTTGTTCTTCATGAACTGTCCAATCCTTTCTTAAAGCTGTCAAGGCTGACAGCTGCCACCACTTCTTCTGGCCAGTGATCCTCTGGGTGAAAAAGTATGTTGTACAGAACTCATAAATGTTTGTCATGATTCATAATTTACCACAGGACTGTTTGGTCATTGGAATAATCATATGATGTTCCACCTGCATGGATTTTTAAAAATTCTTTTAGATGTGTTTGTTGAAAATGTTACTGAATTAGAGTGTATACCCTCTTCCTGTAAAACATCAGGAATAAATAATATATGTGAATAGAACCTGTGGGGCTAAAAACATTTAACTCCAGTGGAAAGTCCTGGGGTTCTCTAGAGTAGAAGAAACAATATTAGATCATACTGGTTCTTGGATGATGAAAGGCAATAATTCAAAGCTTAAAAATGAATAATGGGGATATTTTGTGAAATATGATGGTATGGTTTTTTAGGCTTCAATCTTCATTGTAAAGGTGAATTACAGCAGGTTTTTCTATGTATAGTAGGACCCCCGTATCCACTCATTCATTATGCACTGATTCAGTTATCCATGGTTGGCAGAGGAAAAAATAAATAACTTATTCAGCAGCCGCAAAGCAAGCTACTGGCACAAACTAGCTGTAATGCAAGCTACTGTCATAAACCTGTAGCCATAAAGAAAGCTACTGTCACAAACAGCAGCTGTAATGCAAGCTACTGTGTCAAAACAGCAGCTGTAAAGCAAGCTATTGTCATGAAATAGCAGGTTTGGGGAATTTTTGGCATTCTCTCTCATCCACGGTTTTCATTATCCACAGGAAGGCCTGGAACCAATCCCCAGCTGATACTGCGGTCCTAGAGCACTTTTAAAAAGGGAGAACTGCAGAGATTTAAGTGTTCTTTCATGAAGACCTCTGATGGGAATACAAAGTGCCATTTGTTTGTGTGTGTATATATGTTGTGGTGCAATCTGAATAAGCCTCTATTCATCAAAATCCCAACAGGCCAGGTATTCATAAGTGCTTAACAGCCCAGCTCAGTTTGGAAATGAATTTTGACTCATTAGGGGCGCTATTTCATGAGCAGTTAGATCTGGATTTTATTTAAAACTAATCCGGCTCAAAAATATGTGCCCCACAAACATTTGGGATTTAAAAAAAACAAACGGTTCAGCAGATTGAACTGAGCTTTCCATGACCTAGGGTTGATGTTGGGTATTTTTTAACCTGGTTATAAATTCGCAATTTCCAACCTCAAATAGGTACGTGGGGATGCTGATTATCTGGGTTTTCCCCTCTTTTGCCCTATTAGCTAATGCTAACCTCTTCTTTTTTAATTTAAAAATACTAATTTGGCTTTCTTTTCATTTTTACAAGCTTTTTTTGCCAGCCCCAAACCCGCACTACAGCTGATGGGTGCTTGGGGCTCAGACCCCACCAAAAAAATCACTCCTTTCCCCCTCCTATGGGGGGGGGAGGAGGATTTTAATTTTTTTTTTTTTGGCCAGGCCCAATCCTGCACTACAGGTTATGGGCGCTTGGGGCTTAGCCAAAAGCAAAACATTTAAAAATTGCTCAGGATCAAACTTTAAAATGTGGTTTTAGGATGTGGGAACATTAAGATTAGTTTATTAATACCATGCCGATGAAGACACTGTAACCCAGGGGTGTCCAATTTTTTTGCAAGGAGGGCCAGATTTGGTGATGTGAAAATATGTGGGGGCCGACCATTCAGCCGCATTTGGCCCATGGACTGGGAGGATGCTGCAACAACAGAGCTGAGAGCGGGTAGTCTGGGCAGGTGGCTGGGGGGACAGACAGAGGCAGGGAGGACAGGCAAACTGTAAAACTGTAAGCTGACACCTCCATCCAGTATGGGGAGAGCCCAGGTGGCGGCGCTGCATGACAGGGTTAGCCAGTGGGGAGAATAGGCTGCGGGCTGCTCCAAATTTGAAAACGGGCTGCATTTGGCCCCCGGGCCTGACTTTGGACATGGCTGCTGTAACCGAATCTTAAATTACGTGATGACTTTTGAGTAAAAACATGTCTTTATCAAAAAAGCCGTATATTTTGCCTATGTGATAGCGCCCCTGGGCTGCCTTCTCATACTTTCCACGGATGGCTTGGCTGCCGCCACTTTCCCCATGCATACAAATACCTTTCTTTTCTGACAGGATTTCAGAAGTGACTAGCTGTTAAGCAAGATGCTTTTGATGGCTCCGAGCTGTACTTTTTCATTTAATTTAACACTGTTTTTTCCGCCACGCTGTCCTGAATCCTGTAGCACAGTGTAACAACTGTTGGCTGCAGTTGTTCTTTCTGTGTTCCATGTGCTTGGATATACCGAGGTCATGCCCTGCTGCACACTTAGCTACATGGCAGAAAATTGTAAAAACTGTTTTTTCAGTTCCCATATGTGCATATTTTGCAATAGGTTTATGGCCAATACATTGTAGTGTAAGTGCGCTGTTAATTTTTAAATGTAGTGATTTACTTCACATAGCATGACACAAAATCCCCAATTTTGTAAACTGATCTATTTATGGCTAGTGCAATTTTATAACGAATCTTCAGGCTCAAAGGACTAGGAGCATATTGAACTGTGGCATGCAGCATTATTGTACAATGTGGTTGTTTGCCTCAGTAATTCTCCTACAGTTTTTTAAAAAGAACATGCCAGCATGTTAAATGAAGCGTAATTAAGTTAGGTTAGCGTGACAAGCAAGAGCAAAACTAATAACACAAAAATTGTAAAGCGATATGGGTAGTGTTATGCAAATTAATATCATGAAGCATAGTTATTTTCTTCA
This sequence comes from Phrynocephalus guinanensis, assembly GCA_037367245.1. Classification (NCBI taxonomy): domain Eukaryota; kingdom Metazoa; phylum Chordata; class Lepidosauria; order Squamata; family Agamidae; genus Phrynocephalus; species Phrynocephalus guinanensis. Next base: position 162,039,006 of record CM074733.1, read on the forward strand.
TAATGCTTAGGAGATGCTAGCAGTAATTTCCCATGCACAGTTTAATATAGTTTAAGAAACAACAGTTGCTTTATGCATGTTACAAATGGTTGGCATTGCTTAAGGAAGCGTAAGGCGGTACAGGTATGAAAATGCCCTAGATGTTTAATTGCTTTCTGTTTTCTCTAAGAAGAAATATCTGTTTCTCACATGTAATATACTTTGACCGCAGTTTCCAAAAAAACCTCTAAGGTCGCGGTCTCACCAGCGTTTTCTCCGCATTTTTGCTGTGGTGAACTTCACAGTAAAAGATCACGTCCTAACTGTGAAGGGAAGTAATTTGGTGCCCCGACCGTCCATGCCCCCGGAAATGCACTTTCACCAAAGTTTTTTAAACCACCGCTAGGGGTTGGTTTTAAAAAGCCCCTTAAAGAGGCACAGTTCTTTGCTACTCTAGCAAGGTGCGACCCCAGAAAATAGGCAGTAATTAGCTTTGTACCCCTTTTCCTGCGACTTCCTGCAACGGAGACATAGAAAATCGACCCAGAAAAAAGAGAAAAGATGCTCAGTAAGCAAGTAGAAATGGGCACAGAGCAGTAAAATACTACCCTGTCGACAGGACACTAACTGCACATGAAACACCACGTGACCACCCGAAAAAAACTACGCATCAAATTAACATGTGCAGAAAACTTTAGTGAAACTGCGGCCTATGTGAAATCTGTAAGGACCTGATAATACTGATATCACCTTTGAAATTCTAAGAAACACTGAACAAAAGAACTCCCATGCCTACATGTGCAAGTGACGTGTGTGTCAGGATATGCCCAGCCCTTGGGAGATGCTGTGCTTTTAGGATACTTGATTCTAAGTAGTGTTTACAGACTGCCGTGCTTTGATTCCCTCAATGCACTGAAAGTGTCATAGCCTTTTAAAAGTCAATTATAGGTGGTTTAAAGTTTCCTTATGGAGTTGTGCTGAATCCACTTGGCACTCTGGGGAAGTCATGATAGAAGCCCTCAAAACCAAATAAAGAACACAAATTTTAGGAAGCCCCAGGCAGCCACGGCAAGTATAATTGTATAAGCTCTCTTAGTAAAATTGTGATGTCAATGTGATCCGTTATTGCAGTGCTTCCCAAATGGTAAAGGAATCGTCAGTGGATCTGCAAGAACAATGTATGCCCAAGTACAATGGTGCCTGTGGTGATTCCATACCCCAATAGGCTGTGAACCCCAATAACTTGAAAGCACTGAGGATCATCCTTAGGCCATGGGCAGGCATGTCCAGAGACTGAGCAGGAACCCAGTGCATGGTTAAGCTGACTCTGAGCTGACCTACTAGCTCAAGGAAGCGGCAAAGCAGATGGCAACGCCAGAAAAACAATGGCCGGATATCAGGACACATCTGCTCCATGACCCAAGCCCAAAAGCCCCTTCCTCTCTTTCCTTATCAATACCACCTCACTAGCCAAGTATGTTCCTCCAGATAAGGTGCATTCTTCCCCCCACCAATGGAATGCATACGTGACCAAGACCATCCTTCCTCTGTCTCTTCCTCTGCCCTATTGTGTTACTGTTATCAATAAAGACCTCTGGGTTCCAGGCAGCTCTCATAGACACACGCACACAGAGAGACACTCTCACACACACCCTCACTCAGCTCATGAAGACACACAGTGACACAGAGAGATACACGCACACACAGAGACACTCACTCACGGAGACACACAGCCTGGGACCAGAGATGATTGTACCCCAAACTCTGTGTATGCATAATTAATAATGCTACAGGTGCCAGCTACCATGGACAAGGAATGATGCAAAAATAAGATGTAATGAATTCAGTGGAGGTGCCTTGGGATGGAATCTCCTGATTTCCTGGGGTAGAGATCACACAAATCCCTGTTCTGAGAATCCTACTTCAACACATTTGACAAACACTTAAATGCACTTCACCTGGAAGAAAAAGCCAAACTGGAAAGCTTTGTGACTTAGCTAGGCTTAACTCCACAAAAACTCCCTGTTCATGACCTAATGCTAGTTGGCAGCTTTCTTTCTAGACTAGAAACTGGATCGAGCTAGGCCTAACTAAACTTCAAAGTCTTTCAGTTTCAGACTGTTCTTCCAAGTGAAAAAGCAAAAAGCAGTGTGCTATTTGTATACTGCTCCATAGCATTTAACACACTCTGTAGGCGGCTTACAATTTACTTATGTAGGCTACACAATGCCCCCCTCTCCTTCCAGCCGGCTGCATACCTCAGAAGGATGGAAGGCTGAGTCAACCTTAAGCGTTAGAATTGAAATCCAGGTTGGGAGCACAGTGTTAGCTGCAGTACAGTAGTTTAACTACTGCGCCACAAGGGAAACCACTTTTAGGTGTCTGTAAGGTATGCGTAGGTCAGGTAGAACTCCCATAAAGGGTAACTATGGTATTTGTGGCCTAAGAAATCTGAAAACCTTATTTCTGGAAACTTCATGACCAGGGAAGGCCTGAATACATGGATGAGGAACACAGAAATTGCTCACTATAGACTGAGCCAGTTCAGACATCAAAATCAGTTATGGAGCTATCATAAGGAAAAGGAGCATTATGGTCTCTTCATTCCCTTCTCCCCTTCCGTAACTGCTGTGAAGAAACAGAAAGCTCTCATGCCCATTTTAACTTCACTGTTGGTCTGTTTTCTCAACCTAAACACATGCCCCCCTTTTTAAACAAGGCTCAAACAGAAGCTTCTGAAGATGGCTTGTCTCAAACCATATTTGAGGCTTTTGTGATGAAACATAAAGCTGGTTAATCTAAAGAAAAAGTTTCCATTTCCCCCCCCCCCATGGCTGTTTTAGCGGACAGGGTGCCCCACAAGCCAAATGTTCAATGAAATTCATCCCTATTGCAAGAAACCAGGCTTCCCCACGATGGTGACCTCCTGGCACAGTGGTTAAGTGCCTGTACTGCAGCTAAAACTGTGCTCACGACCTGGGGTTCAATCCCAGGTAACGGCTCAAGGTTGACTCAGCCTTCTATCCTTCTGAGGTCAGTAAAATGAGTACCCAGCTTGCTTGGGGAGGCAATGTATTGTGTGCATAATTAAATTGTAAACCACCCAGAGAGTGCTTGAAGTACTTTGGTGGAGGGATATAAGCAGAACACTTTTGATCATCTAGGCTTCATTTCCTATCCATCTTTGATGCAGAAATTACAGTCTGAAGCATGTGAAGGGCACCAAACTGGGGAAGGCTGCAATAAATCATGAAGTTCTTTTGGTGTGTGATAGCTGAACTATCTCACTGTTCTTACTGCTCTTTTATTCCTAGTGATATGTAAGAGGGAACCAGGGTTTTAAGCAGTAGCAGTACTCATACTGCTGTGGCAGCAAGGAGGTTATTGTTTAGAAACAGAGATGGGCACGAAAAGGAAATATAGTTTAGTTTTGTTTCACTTCTGTCTTAATAATGGATTTTTAAAAGAATTTTGTCATGAAATGAAACATTTCATAAGGCTATAAATAATGGGGAGTGTTCCTTTTTTAATTTAACCGGGAGCCCACTGCCCTAAATCAAAGACCCTCAAACCTTCCAATCAATTTGCTTTCAAGCCAAGAACCCCCTGTAAACAAGGTAGAAACCTAATAGCTAGCAGCTGCATGGAGAGATTGGGGAGATAAATTCAACAGCCAATCAGCACGATGAGGGAAGGAAAGAAAATATTTTAAAAATAACCTTCACAGTCCTACTTAAAAAGGAAAGGAAAACGATCAGTTTAAATCAACTTGCAGACACAGCTAGCAGCTCCTGGGCTAGCTAGCTTCAGGCAGATCAAGATCAGAGATAAGTTATCTCAACAGCTGAGGTACAGGAAGAAGTTTTAAAAATAAACCTGTTCTCTAGATGGCTGGTTCAAGAGCCTAGCACAAATTGTTTTCTTTCTGAAACAAACAAAATGGTGTTTTTGTTTCATTTCTTGACGACAGACTGTTTGCTATTTTGTTTCATTTTGTAAGGTTTCGTAAGCTTACAAAACAACAAAACAGTGTGTCATTTTTCATAATGTGCCCATCCCTATTTAGAACAATGAACATAGTTGTAAAGAAAACACCTTGATTAGTTTTCCATGGTGTTTTATTTATTTCATTCAAATAAAAAGAAGCTCATTTGTTTTTTTAAAAAAAGCTAATTTTGCTCCAACTCAAAAATGGTGGCTAGTAAAACGCTTGCATATAAAAGCAAATGTTTCCCATAGGTAATAATGGAAACTCAGATGATTTGTTCCACAGCCCAAAATATTTGATTACAATACTGTAATATAATGCAAGGTACTAAATTAATAATAAATAAATAATAAAAAATAAAAATACAGTACAGTATAAAGTACAAACTACTGTACAGTAGAAAGAACAATAACCTGCATTTGAAAACCTTTGTGGCAGATGCAGAGGAGGGGGGAAGCCTCCATGGAAGGGGCTGTTTTTAAAATGGGGCAATGGGAGGAATCCCAGCTAGAGCAGAGGAGGGGGGAAGCCTCCATGGAGGGGGCTGTTTTAAAAATGGAGCAATGTGGGGAATCCCAGCTACAGCAGAGGAGAGGGGAAAGCCTCCATGGAGGGGGGCTGTTTAAAAAATGGAGCACTAGGGGAAATCCCAGCTAGAACAAAGGAGGGGGGAAGCCTCTGTGGAGGGGGTTATTTTAAAAATGGGGCAATGTAGAGGTTGGTGTGTCCTGGTTGCAGTGGCGGTGGCAGGAATGGTGTGGAGAGGCCCCATGGAGCTGGCCTCTTTGGGGACAGGGTTTGATGGGGGTGGAGTATCAAGGTGTCACCCTGATAAAACAGATAAAAATTTGACATTCTTTAAAACAGTGAAAGAAAAACTTCAGAAGAGAACCATGGTGGACAGTATGTTTGCATCTTATAATATCTTACGACTCATAGCAAAATCAGGAAAACCTCATACTCTCAGGGAAGAACTGATTTTTCCAGCCATTGAAGAGATTATAAAAACTGTTCTACACAAGTCTGCATATGATATATTCAAAAGAATTCATTTGACTATAGAAAAATCAGTCAAGTGAGAGTTAAAATAAATCACACTAAAGATAGAAGCTTTGAAGATGGGACCAGGCTGTTCCACTTCCCTCTCTGGATGTGCCCTCAGTTGTCCATGCTGCCTTCCTATGTCTCCAATGGCAGCTTTCTCTTGTGCTCAGAATTTTAAGTTGTTAACCAGTTATTCTAAAATATGGAGGTCACTCCCGCGCTGCTCCCGGCCTTGCAAGATCCGCACAATGCAAGTCTCGAGTTGCATCTGGCCAGCTGCAACAAAGGGGCCCTGCCCATGTAGAGACGCGGTGGAGCTGACTATTACTCGCACAAGGAAACCTGTGAATTATTTTCCTTTGGGAAGGCAGATGCTTTTCTATAGTTCTTATGACCAACTCCTGTCTCTAGGTAATGTTTTTAAAAAAGAAAAACAAAGAAATGACTTGAGGGATCATCAATCATCATCATCATCATCATCATCATCATCATCATCATCATCATCATCATCATCATCATCATCATCATCATCACTTTTATTTCAACTATCACAGGTTTTCTAACTCCATCATCTGTGTTCTGACCCAGAATATTAATAATAAAACAACAGAAACTAGAGAAGTGTGAGACATTCAGTTGTTCCTGGGAAAGCCTGACTAAACTACATATCAGGAAAATGAATTAGTCACATTAGGGCAGAGATTATTCAGTTGTTTATTTCCTATAGTTTGCTGTCATAGACCTAACATTCTTTTGCTATCAGCCATTAAGGCACAAGTTTCCCCTCCGCCTACCTAGTGCTAGGGCAAATATACAATCAGTGCTCAGACAGAGAGGCTTCACAATTAAATATCACAGTGTCCTTCACTGAAACTGCACTTTCCATCCACTCATTAAACTAGCCTTGCATTCAGTTAAACATGTTATGTTTTTATGATAGCTGGCCCTTTTATCAGCTATGCACCAACAATGTTTAGCCTAAAGAAAAGAAGACTGAGGGTTGATATGATAGCACTTTTCAAATATTTGAAGGGCTGTCACACAGAGGAGGAGCAGGATCTGTTCTCAGTCATCCCAGAGTTTAGGGTGCACAACAATGGATTCAAGTTTACCTCAGGAGGTGGTGGGCACTCCAAAGCTGGAGGCATTCAAGAGAAATCTAGATACCCACCTGGCAGATATCCATTGATTGGTATTCCTGCATGGAGCACATGGTTGGACATGATGCCCTTGCTGGCCCCTTCCAACTTCACTATTCTATGATTCTAAGATTCTGATTCTATGAATCAGATGGAAAGAGCAGGGGGTTGGACTTGAGAGCCTTTTAGGCCCCTTCTAACTTCTATGATTCTATGATTCTGTATGAGTCTGTGACCTACCCCTCCTTTTTAAAGGGGAAAAAATCAATCAATCCAGAAATTCACATTACAGACGGATTTGCATGTGTAATTGGTGACGATTCTCAAGCATTTTTTTTCATTTGCAATGGTTTATTTTGATGTCAGTTCCTTTAGTGAGAATCCAAAATGGCACTAGAAATAGGGACAGAGTGTGAATAGTGTGAGTATTTTAAATAGATATTAAAATAATTGAGCAAAATTTACAAATTTCTCCATATTTCTGCTGCCAAAATTTGAGATATTAAAATATCTCAAAATTTGATTTCTCTATCAAAACTGACACCTTTTCTTCATCCAGCACCAAGGCTTTTAAGTCATTAATAATTCTGGATTTCATTCTCTGTGTATTAAACCATGCTGGAGCAAAGTTCAGATTCCCATCTTATGTCCTTACCTGATTTCATGTATTTCATACTTGCATGGCAAACATATAGAATAGCTATGACCAGTCAAAATAGGGATTCCTCTTACCCAGTTAATTATTTGTGCATTTACAAATATTTGCAACTTCTTGGTATTCAAGTTGGAATAACTTTGAAAACAATAAGTTAGGGAGCAAGGACTTTGCATTCTGCATAAAGAAAGCGAAGGATACAAATTAAGTGCACTTGCTGATGAGTCAGCCTTGTTTAACACAATGGAATGTAATTCTAAGTGGATAGATTTAGTCCTTCAAACAAACAAAAAACTCTGGCTGCTTAAGCATGTGAGATATTGTTTCTGTGTTTGTAACTGAAAGCACTGGGAAATGGCCCAAGTTCACCTTGGAATATCATGCCTGTGTTGCCAACAGGAAAAAAGAATGACAAATTTCATAGCAAAGGGCAGCCTTAATGCTCATGATGACAAGAAGACCAGCAGTGAAGATGGTCTATTGAAGATCTTCTGATGCTCATTACCAGTCACAGAGACAAACCAAACAAGGAAAAATCCCAGAGCTCACCTCCCTTTTCCATCAGTTTAACCACACCTCACCCAAACATAAAGCAGTTGACATTGCTGTTTTTCAAGATATTCGTAGCTTTCTGACTAGGCAAGAAGTGGTATACTGTGAGTCAGGTTCTTGATATTTAATCTAGTATATACAATGTACCTATGGTCCTGCAACTTCGTTTGGAAGTTGTGTTTTGCTTGCTTGCTTGTTTCTATTGTTTCCTCTTTCTGTAAAGACTGGTAGAATTCTGTTTCATTTCACCACATAATACAATGCCTAGGATTGCAGTCCCAGGCTTTCTACAATTAAAAGTGTATTGCAGAATTGTGAGCTTGTATCCAGTCTCATGAATTTGCTTTGTATTTTTACTGGTCCACTTGTTGATGCTGTGTTCCATTTGTGCAGTACATATACACTTGGACTATTAAAATTCATTTCTTCTGTGGAATATATTTGAACTGTACCTCAGTGAGAGTCATCTGTGACTTGGATAATGAAATATTTGACTATGCTGCATAGTTTTATGATGTGTCTGTCATAATACATTTTAGATGTCTAACCAGAGAGATTGTACAGCTGGGTCTGCAGTGCAGACTTAAATACATTTTCAGAATGTTCTGGAAAAGAGTGTAAATAATGTAATCAAAATCTTTGATCCTGACAGGCAGTGGCACGATGCAAACTCTTCCATGGTTTCTTGAAATAGGATTCCCATGGCTACTTTCCGCAGGATACGCCTACTGTTGGGTTTAACAGGGAACATGCAATATACGTTTCCAACATTTATTCGCTTTTTTGAGGGGCAGAGGCTGGCTTCTTCCCTCCCGTCATCTCCACAGGATCTAAAATGATATCAAGTGTGGGGCAATGTAAAGGAACCAAAGTAAGAGATGTGTCCTCAGTGTTGTTTCAGTGACAGTGAGGGGGGAAAAAACTCTTGTGTTATAATCATTGACGGCAATGAACCTCAATTCTGAAAAAAACTATTTAATAATTTCTCTCCCCTCTCCTGAAGAGAATTTCTGTGAAATCCTCCCCTTCCACAGTTTATTTCCACAAATGATCCTGAAGCCAGGCTGAAAAAAGTGCTGCTAATACCATGGGATCCTATTTGTGCCTTGTTCCAGGTAGAGATGGGCACGACTTAGCGGTATTCCCGTTTCCGTTTCCGTTACTCGTATCCGTTACTCTACGGAAACGGAAACGGGAATTACTCCGCCAGACTTCGAGCTCGAACCGACGAACGAACAATTTGGTCTGATTTGTCGTGCTCGTTACTTGCATCGCGCAATGCCAAGCGGCACAGAAAAAAAGTTTTTAAAAGTTAAAAAAAAACCCGATTCCCGGCCCTAAAAGTAGGCGAAAACTGTCTGAGGGCACCTACCAGGCCAGAAGGGTGTTTTATTTGGGGGGGGGGGGTTCCCCGCCCCCCTCTCCTTGGCTATTGCTACTGCTGCGCTGCTGGCACCAGGCTGGGAGGGCGCATCCATTTGCCATGCAGTGCGGGGGATCCAAAATGGCGACCGCAATATTTTTTTTTGAAATCGTTGCCCAAAACCCCACCAAAGCACCACAGAAACATGCGAAAATTAGCTATTTTAAATGCTTGAATTTTTACAGTAGCAGCAGTGGGTTTTTCTTGCAAAAAAAGTCTCCGTTGATTTTATTTTATTTTATTTTATTTTATTTTATTTTTTTACACCTGCGCATTCGCAATGATGGGCTCGCCCATGGGAGTGGACCATGCAAAGTTTTGGAGCCATTCCACCAATCGCATGGCCAGGTTTTGCTGACTGTACCAGGCTGGGAGGGCGCATCCATTTGCCATGCGGTGGGGGGGGATCCAAAATGGCGACCGCAATATTTTTTTTGAAATCGTTGCCCAAAAACCCCACCAAAGCACCACAGAAACATGCGAAAATTAGCTATTTTAAATGCTTGAATTTTTACAGTAGCAGCAGTGGGTTTTTCTTGCAAAAAAAAAGTCTCCGTTGATTTTATTTTATTTTATTTTATTTTATTTTTTTTACACCTGCACATTTGCAATGATGGGCTCGCCCATGGGAGTGGACCATGCAAATTTTCCACCAATCGCATGGCCACTTGGCCAGGTTGACCACAGAGACTTCTGGGATGTGCCAATCGGGCATAAACAGCCCACTAATCGTAGCCCAAACCCGAACCCTAAGCCTAAGCCTAACCCATACGCCAGTACACTGTCCTTCTAAGTGGGTCAGAGAGGCACCCAGAGATGCACCCCAATACTCACCCTAACCTCACCCGTAACTAGCTAACCCTAGCCCTTGCGCTAACCCGTCTTAACCCTAAGCCAGATCTACTTGCATTGCACTACATGCAAGTACGTGAGACACAGCGGGTGCAAAGAGTCTGCCAGTCCGTCACTTGTGGCTCTGGCTGACTCCTGCAGCTCCCTCCAGGAGCCCGCTACCCCCTCCCCAAACCAGTACTAACGACAACGAAAAAACGAAAAAATGAACCGACTAATTTTTGCGAATTTTCGTGAAAAACGGAAATGAGCCGAAATGGAACCGGCCCGACTAACGACAACTCGAAATTTTTTTTTTTCAAGTCGTGCCCATCTCTAGTTCCAGGTGATGTGTGAAGGCTAGTTGAAGGAAAATGACAGAGTGATGTGATATGGGCCACCTCTGGCTCAGGTGCTGAGTCGTCTCCACTCTACTTGTAGTAATCAGCAAGCCCACGCTTATGGACATTTGGGAGATCTCGTTTTAGGGAAACACTGTGGCCAGCCAGGAGATACAGTAGAACTTCTTTTTAAAAACCAGAGGCTCTGCATTGGTCCTGGACATTATATATTTGGCAGATGTGTAAATACCCATGATTTCATGCAAAAAAAAAATCTGTTTCACAATGCACTTTGTCAGCTGGAGGATGCCTAAAATTAATACTGTACACTTCGGTGGAAGTGGATTAAGATGTGCAGGAAGCTGATTTATATAAATGGTAGTTGCAGCAGGTCAGTTTGTGATGCAATAGCATTCAGATCCATCTGTCTGCCATTTTCCCCCAGACATCTCTCTCTTTTGTTTTAATGGAAAATCTGATTCAGAATATTTTTGCCAAATTGGAACTGGCTAGTAATCCCCCAAATATAAGGAAAGGTCCTGATACCAGTGTGTTTTTATGGGCACCTTTCAATAATATATACATTCTTTGATTGAAGAGCTGCATTGCAAAATTTTAAATGGTGTGAACATCAAAATACAACTGCATTTCATTTTCCACAGTTGCTTGAGGAATATAAATTAGGTAACATTGCATCAAAATGCAAGCCAAATGAATTTCTCCTGTTTCCTCAGCTGTGAGCAATCTAATGTAGTGTGCACTCGATATCCATGTAGGAAAGATATCGTCAGTTTTCTGTGGGAGTTAGATGAGTTGTAAGTACGGATTTGGCTTTCATGTTTTACAATAATGGAAAGCAAAGAATACTGTCTTTGTTTGTTGTGGTCTTCTCATTGATTTCTGAACGGAGGCCTCTAAAACAAAGGAATCAAATTCATTCAAAGGAGTGATTATAAAAGTTTCACATTCTTTCATGTGTCCTTTTTTCTATTTAAGTTTTATTTCACTCTTTGTCTGTGAAAGCACCTGGGAAATTTTTCTTCCAATAATATTGAGGGTCAGCAATCTGTCAAGAGTACTGAGGATATTTGGAATGGGAATTTAAAATCTATACAAGGGTTTGGCTTGATGGAGCCAAGTGGGAGTATTCTTACTTTGTTCCCCTCATTCTCGGAGGGTGTGCAAACGCCTAATGACCTCCATCTTGTTTTGCTTAGCTGTCTGGCTGCTTGGCTGTTTGTCACCATGCCTCAACTTTGGATCTTTCCCCTTTCCCCTTGGTTTTCTGCTGACAACATTTTTAGGATTACTTTTCTCCCAATTTATTTTTCTCCCAAATATTTTGGTGTAGACTAGGAGTGTTCTAAAGTGTGGCAATCATGAGGGTTCTTCAGCTATAAAAAGATGTATGGTGATATATTATATAAATATGCTTTTCCCTTTGCCTAATTTATAGGACATATATAATAATTTAATTGGGCTAACAAGGTAAAAAAACTAATTCAAAAAGGACACAGTTCACTAAGAAGTTATATTTGAGGACCCATTAGACAGGGACTCACTTTCATATCATCCTGTCTTACAGAGAATAAAAAGTTGCAATTGATTATGCTTCTTGATTGGAGATGGGCACGGAACGAACATTTTTTCGTTTCGGTTACCGTTTGTCGTTTCCGTTACACAACGAAACGACAAACGAAAATTGTGATGAAAATGAAACAAAACGAACAGAACCGCGAAAATTGTGGTCGTTACGTTTCGTTTCCGTTAATGGCGACGTGCAATGAAATGAGCTGTTTTAAATGTTAAAAAACGCCCTGGACATCCATAAAAATGCAGCAATAATTATTTATATTGTCTGATAACCTACCAGGGGGTTGGGGTCCTTAAAACGTTTGTTTTAGTCTTCTCCCATCGTGATGTTTTATTCTTTTCCCTTTAAAATGGATGTCGTCACCAGCCACAAAATGGAGGCAAGCCATGTGATGGGATCATGTTAAACCAATAGCATGCCCAGGTTGCAGACTGGGCGGGCAGGTCTGGGAGCCACAGAGGGCATAAAAAGCTCTGGCAGCCCCCGTCCTCCTTGCAGTCTCTGGTGGGAGTTAGGGTGGGATTGCTGTCTCTGCTGCGGCTCTAGCTTCAGTCCTGCTGCCTCCCTGTGTGCGTGCGTGCTGCGTACCTCTCGGTGAGTACCCTCCCTTGCCCCGCAGTGCAGTCACTCTGCGGCTGCCTTGCACCCTGGGCAACGCCCGCCGCTGCCTTTGCAGCCTCCCTGCATACTTAGTCTATACTGTGTCTCTGCCAGCATCCATTTTTTTAGTGTTTTCCGTCTGGTCTGGGGTGTTGGGGGATGCCTGCGCATGGAAATGCTTTAAAAATCGCGCAAAAAGCGGGTAGAAACGACAAACGTAAAAATGAAAAACGGTAATGAAATTTTTCAAAAATTTCACGACAAATGGAAATGAACCGAAACAGACCTCTCAACGTCAAACGAAAAACCGAAACACCATTTTTCTGTTTCGTGCCCATCTCTATTCTTGATTTCATTGTTCATGGTAACTTCTGTCATGGAGTAACAACATGATATTGTTTCTAGTCTGCTTCATAAAAATATTTACTATGTGGGACTGCGTTTGTGCATGTTTGGCTGTAAACTGAAGAACTAGGGACTACATAAATAAAAATAAAAGAATTAACTTAGTATAGAAGTCCCATTCAACAGAAGTCAATTGCAAATTTCCATTTTGTATATGGATCAAGGTAACATAGTTCCAAAACAGTAAACAGAGCCTCTAAGCATGTAACATCTGATTAAATGCTAATAACTAAGAAGCTGAAGTATTTCACAAATGATAAATGAAGTGATATCATATGCTATATTGAAGATTTAACTGATGAGCACATGGTTACAGTTACACTATTATTTTAAGTAGATTCTATTTAAGACTAGAAACAGATGCTCAGATAAACTCATTATTTGCGGCTCCTATTATCCTCTCCAGTGATTCAAATCTTCCTTTCCCTCAGGCCTTGCCATCAGAGAAACTCCATGTTGATAGCAAGTTGTCCACTAGGTGGCAGGTCTCCTGTAATGTTTGTTTGTTCACCTGTTTCATCTGAAATTGTTCAATAATTGTTTTATTGCCAGGAAATGTTGAATGAAATCTGAACTGAGCTCTCTTGCCCATTTACGGAATGCAGAGTATCTGCATCTCCATTCCACCCCATATGTTTACATGGTGGTTATTATTTCTTTTATCTATTTATTGGATTTTTATACCACCCAACTGGCAGTGAGCCAACTCTGGGCGGTACTCTGATTACTACTCATAAGTGAGTATAGTTGATATATTAGCACAATATACAAAGGATATGATGTTTATTTATTTATTTATTTATTTATTTATTTATTTATTTATTATGAGGCTTGTATACCGCCCGTCTTCCCGAAGGAACTCCGGGCGGTTCACAACAAATGAATCAACAGTAAATAATACAGCTAACCAACTGGACAAATAACAACAATTAACAGACAATATAAAAATTCCACCCTGGCATAAAACTGGAAGCAGATGGTGGTGGTGGGGGGGATTAAATTAAGTCACCAAATGCCTCACGGAAGAGCATTGTCTTTAAAGCCTTCCAGAAAGCTGGCAGAGACTGTGCAAGGCGCACTTCACTGGGAAAGTGATTCCATAACGTAGGGCCAGCCACAGAGAAGGCCCGGCTCGGAGTAGAAGTTTTCTGGGCCTCTCTGGGCGTGGCCACCCGTAGCGAGTGCGCCTGCGACATCCTCATTGGACGGGCCGAAGTTGACCGCTGGGTGATCTGCTCTGCCAGGTAGTGAGGTCCTAGGCCATGGAGGGTTTTATAAATTAAAACCAAGGCCTTGAATCTGATTTGGGACACAACGGGTAGCCAATGCAGGTGAGCCAGAACTGGGGTGATATGGTCGTAGTTATGCACACCCGCTACTAGTCTGGCCACCGCATTTTGCACCCACTGCAGTCGCCGAAGAGAGTCAAGGGCAACCCGATGTAGAGAGTGTTACAATAATCTAAGCATGTAAATGTTAAGCACCTTCCTCTCTGGAAGTAAGAAGTAAAAAGCAAACTGAATGGGCTCCACCTTATGGTATTTGCTTCTGAGCAGACATGTGCCAGAGTACATGAAACAGATATAAAATCAGAAACTAGTGGGTATATATATGAAGCGGAGAGTTGGTTTGGCCAAATGCCTTTCTATTGACATAAATTCTTCAGAAGCTTACAAAAACATATGATCAAGCCCCACTTACGCTTCTGTATTCCTTGTTTCATTCACCAACACACAATCCAGAGGGAGGAGAGAGGAGGCTTCAGAAGAGAGAGATGAGATGCAGAGAGGGAGAAGAGGGAGGTTAGTGTTATGATGGCATAGTTTTCAACGGAACCAGTGGGAAGCTTCCCTCTCTAAAATATCCTTTCATTCTCTGCCCTGATGTCAATATGTTTCTGAATTGTCAGGTCCCTGTGCAGTACATTACCAGGCAACCCACTCTTCTTAGGCTGCTTTTGTTCTTGTTGCTTTTAACCTTCCAGCTGTTCATTCAGTAATGTGCTAGCCAGCTGGCTGAGGAAAAGGTGTGATTCTAGGAGGAGGGCTGAGGCAGCAGATGTGGCGAATGTGGTAGTGGAGGATATCAGTCTGAGAAGGTGTGCGGGGTGTGTGTGGAATCTGAATGCACCTGTGTTTTCTTTTCAGTGCTTGTGAGGCAAATACAACATTCAAAGGAGATTTCCTTTAAGTTTTTGAATGGAAGCAATGCATGATATCAATGGCAAAATGTAGTTGTGCCGTTCCCTGTATCTATACCAAGCATGGTGCTTCCTGGGTTATATTTAAAGTGGCACCTCAGTTTAAGTAATTAATTCATATTTTTGCATTGCAAAAAATTCTTAAACCTAAATGCAGTTTCCCATAGGAATGCATTGGAACTCAATTAATCCATTCCGGAGGTCAGGAAAAAAAAGGCAAAGTGTGTTATTCCATTTAAAACTTTCTTTAAACCGAGGCATCCCCATTTCAAATAATTTCTTTCCTTAAACCAAGTTTTCTTTAACCAAGGCATTCTTAAACTGAGGTACCACTGTATTTTGAAACTGGTTTGGTGACTTTTATAGAACCCACATGCTTTTCTAGGAAAAATAAGTAGAGTGTTGCTCCCCACTGGCCCATGCACCCAGGAGAGCAGTGCTAGAAATAGAATTATCTCTTAAAGTGTTGGGTAAAAACTGAGTTACAGTGCATCCTAATGGTGAAAAAAAGAAAGTTGGGAAATGAGAGGACAGTTGGACGCTAGTACACTACTGTTTTTACTCTGTGGGGACAGGCGGAGACACAGTTGAAGGCATCTGTGGCAGAATCACAGGTGGGGACACACAAGATGTGTGACTAGGAAAACTAATGGCTTTTGCAACCAGACCTTCTGGAACTCGAGGGAACAATGTAGGTATGGGTTTACATCATGTTCATTTCAGACCTAAGAGAATGGAGGGAAGGGGAGAAGTGTCATGTCTATAAATATTTAGGGTTATTAGGTTTCATTCTGTACATTCTACCTCAATAGCATCTCCCTTTCTTTCGACAGTGTTACCCAGCCATACCTGTGGCAACCCTGGAGAAATACCTAAAGGAGTTCTTCATGGCACAAGATTCAATATTGGGGATAAGATTCGCTACAGCTGCATTTCAGGCTATATCCTGGAAGGCCATGCGATGCTGACTTGTATCATGAGTCCTGGAAATGGAGCATCATGGGATTTCCCCGTTCCATTCTGCAGAGGTAAATTTTAGATAATACCTAACATAAACCATGATATTGTGAAATTATTGCCTGCTATTTTAAAAGTCTTTAATACTGTAATACTCTTCCAATCCAGGTGATGTGTCCTAAGGTGACCCTGAATTATTATGTGTTTTCCCTTTTCAGTCCCATACCAAATTACTGTAGGTTTGCTGAACCAAGCCTTGTAATCGAAAAAAGTTCAGGTGCCACAATTCTTGTTTTTATTCCTGTTATACATTGTAAAGAAAGATGTACCATGTCTACCACCTTGGACATTTACTGGAATGGATTTCATAGCAATGCATCTGTTCCATGAATGAAAATATGCACACATGTTGGTGTGCCCCAAAACATTAATCTATGAATCCAAATCTGAGGTTTAAAATCTGTGTTGGTATCTGCTTTGTGTGCTGTGTGTGTGTGCAGTGAAGGATTCAAGAAAATTGCACTGATACTGCTTTATATATTTGAAGCTTCCAGATGTGGGATTTCTGGATTATGCTTATATGGCAAAAGGTTGTGTAGGCATTAGGAAGAGGAGACATATGATTTCATGAAAGTTTACCCTGTTCCCTCTTTCCTACCACATCATGTTGATAGCTCTGTTCCTCCAAAGTAAAGTGCCTGACAACCATTGTGTTTATTGTGTTGTAAGGGTACATGGTATGATGGTCTAAAAGGGTGTAGAAAATGACCAGCAAATGCAACAAGAAGGTGAGATTAATGCACACTTAAATCATTATTCTCTTCATATTTAAATACCAGACTTTATTAAGATGTAAAGGCTAACAATACAATCTATAAGTAAGTTTCACTGAATTCAGCATAGAGGAAACTACCTTGAATTAACAATATACAGTACAGTACTTCACTAGCCTTGTTCATCCTGGAAATTGCTGTACGTCCATTAGTTAAGGGGTGGGCAACTGTTGTCCCTCCAGATGTTTTCGACAACAACTCCCAGAATTCCAAGCCTAGATTGTCAATGACAAAGGACTGTAGGAGTTGTGGTCCAAAACATCTGGAGTTCCGACAGTTGTCCACTCCTGCATTAGTCCCTTACCCTCCCCCCACCAGCTTTGTCTGTAACAAAAATTATTCAGCACTAACTTTTGCTAAAATAAGTAATGTTGCCTCTGGTCTGTTCCAAGACCCTCTGTTTTTACATCTCGGTCAATAAATGGGGGCTGAATTTTGGCAAATCATTTGGACATGTTTCTGGAAACTGTTCTATCTATCTATCTATCTATCTATCTATCTATCTATCTATCTATCTATCTATCTATCTATCTATCTATCTATCTATTAAAGTATTTAGCAGTTGCTAAATACAGTGCTCCAAAAAAACAAACAACATAAGGAAAATCAAATAACCTTTAATATTATAAGTTATCATATCATTAATTTCTACAGGTCTAATGTTAGTTTGTCATTAATAGCTACAAACATTCCTATACCAATCATTTAATTGGAAATTACACATATTGTTTTAAAGTTTCTAGATATCATCAATCTTGCTTTTGTTTACAAGTTGGAAACCATTTTCCAGTTGCCTAATTAAGTTGTCCTTTTCAAATATTAATAAAAGCAATGTTTTAGTAACTATTGCTTAATTTAATTTATGTGTTTCATTTATTTTCTTAACAAACAATTTACGAATTGTCAATATGTTATCACATTCTCCCTGTATTTGAAAATAAGTGCTTGCTTTTTGGCACCCTCTCCAACACATATTATAGTAATTGGAATTCATTTGTTTTAATTTAACTGAAATTAAGTAATATCTTCCAATTAAATTATAAAAACATTCTTTTTTCCTTACTAACATGCATTTCAATATTCTAATATTCCAAATATTTTTCCAAACATTGGTACTAATTTTCTTCCCCTAGGTCAAATTATTATTTAATTAAATCCTTCTGATCTTCTGCTCCTAATACTGTAATATTTTCTTAGTTTTACAGTACTTGATACCACTTCCATTGCCTTATCTTCACTTGAACATTATTTTTGTAATATAATCAAAATGTGTAACTTCCTAGCACTTACCATTTATTTCCCCCCATCCTTTGCCCATTGCTCTAATTCAGTAATTCCCCAACCTTTTCCAACTTGTAATGGCCTTTTATAATAGCTAACTAACCTGTGATTCCCCTGCTATATTAGCATAAAAAGGCATTTTAATGGGGTAAAGTCATATGTTTTCAGAAAGTGGAGGTTTCTATCTCCCCTCCCCCCCGACCTGTTTCTCCTACATTGACATACACAATAATTTTAATATCCCACTCTAAAAGCTGAAGGAAGAAAGGTTTAACCAAGGGCTGTAACATATACAAGGTGACCTGTGACTACCCAGAAAACACTCAGTGGTTCTCTTCAAGATTACAACCCCCAGGTTAGAAAACACTTCTTTAACTGAATAGTATTATACAGTGTCCCCGCCATTTCACGGTTCATATACTGCAGTCCCAGTATATCACATTCATACATAAGGACCAAAGTGGGGTGGTTTTTTTTTGTGTTTGGTTCCCCCCCACCGCCCAAAAGACAAATGAAACAATGTGAGAAACATAATGGACATCTTAGAATATTATGAAGCTCATCCAGGCAAAGAGGTGGCATTACTATTCTTAAATGCCCAGAAATCCTTTGATACCTGAAGGACCACCTCCTTCCATATGAACCTACCCGGCAATTAAGATCTAGCCAGGGGGCCCTCCTGAAAGAGCCATCCCTCAAGGAGGTGAAAGGGATGGCTTGTAGAAATAGGGCCTTTTCAGCGGCTGCCCCCAGGCTATGGAACACCCTCCCATCTGAGATCCGTCTGGAGCCAATGCTGATGACGTTTCGGTGCCAGGTAAAAACCTTTCTGTTTCAGAAGTTTTTTAACTGACATAACATAGATTGTGGGTCCTGATGGCAATTTTAGTGTTTTGTGTTTAAAGCAAAGCAAAGCAAAGCAAAGTGTTCTGCTTATATACCGCCCCATACTACTACAAGTAGTCTCTGGGCGGTTTCCATATTTTTAATTACAGTGTGCAGGCTACACATTGCCCCCCCCCAGCAAGCTGGGTACTCATTTTACCAACCTCGGAAGGATGGAAGGCTGAGTGAACCTTGAGCCTGCTACCGGGGATTGAACCCAGGTCGTGAGCACAGTTTTACTTGCAGTACAGGCATTTAACCACTGTTCTTATTGTTTTAATTGACATTTTAATGCTTTGTTTTAATTGTTCACTTCTATTGTAAGCCGCCCAGAGACCTTTGGGTAGTGGGTGGCATATAAATAAATAAATAAATAAATAAATAAATAAATAAATAAATAAATGTAAATTGAGAATTCATATTAAAACAAATTAAAATCATGGAACTTGGCCAAAATTGAAACGACCTACAAAGACAAACAGTTAAAATGATTGTTAACGGAGATACAACAGAGAGGGTAGATATCCAGAAAGGAACTCGACAAGGATGTCCGCATCTCCATTACTATTTATCTTGACAATAGAAGTTCTAAACAGAGAGATAAGACATGATGAGGAAATAATAGGGACAGAGGTGAGAGATGAAAAATATAAACTTCAAGCATTTGTGAATGATTTAGTCTTCATTCTGGAAAATCCATTAGAAACAACACTGAGATTACAGGACCAGATTGAGAAGTATGGGGAGGTCGCTAGCCTGAAAATAAATAAAGGGAAAATGAAACTAATGATTAAGAACCTGACAGAAAAGTAAAAAAAAAAACTATTAACAGAGAAGTCCAGTCTGCAAATAGTAAAAAAGATTAAGTATCTAGGAATCTACCAGTTACTAGATGTTCCACAATTAAAGAGGATAGCTACATGAAACTATTGAAGGAAATCAAACAAGACCTTGAAAGATGGGAGAATAGACAACTATAATTCCTGGTAAGGATTGCAACTATAAAAGTGAATATATTACCCAAAATCCTTTTTTTTCTTCCAAACAATCCCAATCAAATTAGGAAGAAAATGCTTTGAAGAATTGAATAAAATTATTTTAAAGTTTGAATGGTTAAATAAAAAAGCAGGGATTAAAACCAAATTGTTGTAAGAGATGAAAGAAAGAGGAGGTTTCGGTTTACCAGATTGGACACTGTACTACCAGTCTTGTGTGTTAACATGGTTAAGGGGATGGATACTTCTGACAGACAAAAGACTATTATATTTAGAAGGTCATGCTCTACAGTTAGGATGACATACTTTTCTTTTGGAAAAACCAAAGCACATAAATACTTATGAAATAATCTGATAAGAAATTCCTTGATTAGTATTTGGGAGAAAAATAAAACCAGAATTTATATGAAAACTCTAAGATGGATCTCTTCGCTAGAAGCATTTACTTTTCCAAATCTTATACATTTTGATAAAATTGTAACATACAACAATATTTTAGATCCAGAAGGAAACTTGAAAACTAAAGAACAACTAGCAAATCAAGGACTGATACTTCCATGGTGGCCACTTTTGCAAATCCAATCAGCCTACAAAGAGGATCTCAAATCACAAGATTTTTGTAAAGAAGAGCCCCAATTTGGTAAAATATGATTATTATTATTAGAAGATAAATTGATTAAAAAACTTTATAACCTCCTACTAGATTGGAAAATGGAAGATGAGCAAGTAAAACAAACAGTGATATGTTGGACCAAGAACTTTGGCGGTACAATTGAGCTAGAGAAATGGCAAAAGTTATGGAGTGTAAATAGCAAACTAACTCTGGCAAAATCCTATAAAGAAAATTTATACAAAATGTTATATTGTTGACACTTACCACCAACTAGATTAGCAAAAATGTTTACAAACTTGTCTAACAAATGTTGGAAGTGTAAAAATCATGATGGCACTTATTATCATGGATGGTGGTCTTGTGGGAGGGCAAAGAAATATTGGGTTAATAATATACATAGATGCCTCAAAGAAATAACTAAGCTGAATATACAATTTAAACCAGAAATGTATGTACTAACCTTAACCCTAACCCTAACCCTGGCCCTCTTACCTTGCTCTTCTCTATAGCCGGAATTCCATCAGCTGCCCCTTTACTATCCCTCCCTTAGCTTCCCTCCTTTTAGAAAGGTTCTAAGAATTTAAATAATTCAGCCTAGCACTCTCCTGTCCATGAAAGCTTATGCCTTAGAAAACATTTAAAGTGCTGCGGGGCTCACGAGCTAATACTGCTGCCACTATTGTCACTGGACAAATCGACTCTTCTTACTCCTAGCTTTCTATTCCTGTTTTGTTTCAGTTTTGTGCCTCATTGTAGAAGACTGATTCAAAGAACTTACGCCATGTTTTTATGCTTCCCTCAGGATCTGCTAGTACTGTCTTGTTTAAATGAAGGATGCAATGCATATTTTCTTGCACCTGGCAAAAAAAAGGTTACCCTATTGCAATTTTCCCCTTGAAAAAAAATTGTGAATTGCTTTGATGGGAACAGAAAGACCCGGCCTCCACCCCGCCCCCCGCCCCACACACCATCAGCAGCATTTCAAAAAATATATATTGGGGGATTGTGTATGGCTGTTGGTTTTTTTTAATTGTAGTTTTTATGGATTGGGCATGAATGTTGTCAGGTGAAAGAGTGTAGGGCTGTGTGTGTATGTTTGGTTTTTATGTCAGTTTTAAATGAGTGTAAGTGATGTTCGGCGTGTGAATGTTGGAGTATGTGTATGGATGGTTTGTTCTTAAACGGCAGATTTTACATCCTGGATTTTTATGCTGGGATGTGTGAATGACTGACTGGATGCCACTTTTAATCTCATATTTATACAATGACAATAAATTCCATTCCATTCCAAAAAGACTCAAGACACTAGAGAAATTTCTTGTAAACTAAGGGACATTTGAGCCTGCCCAAATGTTTAGATCAGGAAAGCCTTTTCTTTCTGTCCCATCACTCTCAGGCACATTTGGTGATGTCACAGGGCCTTCTTAGTGACTGCTCCTGAGATGTGCAACTCTTTGAAAAGAGGCTATACTGTCCTCCCCCCAATATGGCCACTAACAAACTAAGACACGTTTATTTAGACAGGAAATAGCAGAAAGGGTAATGTTAGGCAATTTTGAATTCCATCATTACTATTATTACATTTATTTATTATAGGAGCCTCGTGGCACAGTGGTTAAATGCCTGTACTGCAGGTTAAACTGTGCTCATGACCTGGGTTCAATCCCTGGTAGCTGGCTCAAGGTTTGCTCAGCCTTCCATCCATCCGAGGTCAGTAAAATGAGTACCCAGCTTGCTGGTGGGGGGGGGGCAATGTGTAGCCTGCACACTGTAATTAAAATTGTAAACCGCCCAGAGACTACTTGTAGTGGTATGGGGCGGTATATAAGCAGAACACTTTGCTTTTTTTTTTTTTTTTTTGCTTTTTTATTTATTTATTTATTTATTTATTTATTTATTTATTTATTTTAGAGTATTTTTATCCCACCTTCCTCCTTGGAAAAAGGACCAAAGGCAGCCTACAGAATGAGGGATACTATACAGTCCAGTACAATTAAGACACGTTCAAGTATTGAGAACAGGGAATTGAGGGACATATTTCAGCATTAATAGACAACATTACATGTAAATCCATAAGGTTATAAGTAGTTATGTACACAAAATATATGTGAACCTATAAATTCATAAACAGTAAAAGATCACATAATAGTAGTCCATCATTCAGGGAAAGGTTGCCTAAAGAGAAAGGTCTTTGCCTGTTTCCGGAAAAACAACAGAGATGGGGCAGTCCTGGCCTCTAGTGGGAGGGAATTCTAGAGTCTGGGCGCAGCAGCTGAGAAGTCCCTTTCATGGGTTCCCACAAAAGGTATCTGTGAGGGTGGTGGGATGGAAAGAAGGGCCTCTCCCGATGACCTTAACACCCGAGTCGGTTCATACTGTGAGATGCAGTCTTTGAAGTAGCTAGGACCCAGGCCATACAGTTCTTTGCAGGTCAAGGTCAACACCTTGAATTGTGCCTGATAGCTGATTGGTAGCCAGTGGAGCTGCTTTAATAGGGGTGCAATGTGTTCTCCGTACTCCACCCCAGTCAGTAGTCTAGCTGCTGAATTTTGAAGTTCCCTGAGACTTTTCTTTGGTAGCCCCACATAGAGAGCATTACAGTAGTCTAAATGGGATGTCATTAAGGCATGTGTCACTGTGGCCAGAGATGGTTTCTCAAGAGAGTGGCAGAGAGTGGCGTAAATTGTGTACCAGCCTTAATTGTGCAAATGCATTCCTGGCCACAGCCATGACCTGAGCATCCAAGCTCAAGGATGAGTCTAGGAGCACCCCCGAGCTGTGTACCTGATTTTTAAATTGGAGGGTAACCCCATTCAGTACAGGTTGTATCCCTTTGTTCTGCCTTTTGACTGACCAGGAACACCTCAGTCTTGTCTGGGTTTAGTTTCATTTTATTCATCCTCATCCAGTTCATTACTGCAGCTAAACACTCATGTAAAGTTGAGATAGTAGCTGCCTTAGAGTCTCGAGGTGATGAGAGGTAGAGCTCGGTATCATCAGCGTACTGGTGGCTCTTAACCCCCAAAGACCTCATAATCTCCCCCCACAGGTCACCGGCCATGGTGTTGAATATGAATCACCTAACACCACTTTCTGTGCCCTTTCCTGTAGGAAGGACCAGAGACCACTTTAATGCAGTACCCCATATTCCCATTTCAGAGAGACGTCAGGAGGATGCTATGGTCTATGGTATCAAAAGCAGCTGAGAGGTCTAGCAAAACCAAAAGTATGTTGATGATTCCCTATCCATTTCCCTACATATGCCATCTACCAATGCAACCAGTGTCATCTCAGTCCTATAGCCAGGTTTGAAGCCAGACTGAAATGGATCCAGATAGTTTATCTCATCCATGGAGCTGCGAGGCCACAACCCACTTTAGGACTTTCCGTAAGAATTGGATATTCTATACTGGTTGGTATTTGTTCAGTATCACTGGGTCTAAGGAGGGCTTTTAAAACAGTAGTTTTACTGTTGTTTCCTTTAAGCATGCCGGAATCCTGCCCTGTTGTAAGGAGGCATTCACTACTCTTCCTTAACCAGTCTGCCATACCTTTTCTGGCAGCTTTTATGATCCATGAGGGGCAAGGATCCAGCAGACATGTGGTGGCCCTCATCTCCCCAAGGGTCCTGACTAGAGATGGGCACGACTTGAAAAAAAAATTTTTTCGAGTTGTCGTTAGTTGGGCTGGTTCCGTTTCGGCTCGTTTCCGTTTTTTGCGAAAATTTGCAAAAATTAGTCGGTTCGTTTTTTCGTTTTTTCGTTGTCGTTAGTACTGGTTTGGGGAGGGGGTAGCGGGCTCCTGGAGGGAGCTGCAGGAGTCAGCCAGAGCCACAAGTGACGGACTGGCAGACTCTTTGCACCCGCTGTGTCTCACGTACTTGCATGTAATGCAATGCAAGTAGATCTGGCTTAGGGTTAAGACGGGTTAGCACAACGGCTAGGGTTAGGCTAGTTACGGGTGAGGTTAGGGTGAGTATTGGGGTGCACCTCTGGGTGCCTCTCTGACCCACTTAGAAGGACAGTGTACTGGCGTATGGGTTAGGCTTAGGGTTCGGGTTTGGGCTACGATTAGTGGGTTGTTTATGCCCGATTGGCACATCCCAGACGTCTCTGTGGTCAACCTGGCCAAGTGGCCATGCGATTGGTGGAAAATTTGCATGGTCTACTCCCATGGGCGAGCCCATCATTACAAATGTGCAGGTGTAAAAAAATAAAATGAAATAAAATAAAATAAAATAAAATAAAATAAAATCAACGGAGACTTTTTTTGCAAGAAAAACCCACTGCTGCTACTGTAAAAATTCAAGCATTTAAAATAGCTAATTTTTGCATGTTTCTGTGGTGCTTTGGTGGGGTTTTGGGCAACGATTTCAAAAAAAATATTGCGGTCGCCATTTTGGAAACCCCCCCCACCGCATGGCAAATGGATGCGCCCTCCCAGCCTGGTACAGTCAGCAAAACCTGGCCATGTGATTGGTGGAATGGCTCCAAAACTTTGCATGGTCCACTCCCATGGGCAAGCCCATCATTGCGAATGCGCAGGTGTAAAAAAAAAAAATAAAATAAAATAAAATAAAATCAACGGAGACTTTTTTTGCAAGAAAAACCCACTGCTGCTACTGTAAAAATTCAAGCATTTAAAATAGCTAATTTTCGCATGTTTCTGTGGTGCTTTGGTGGGGTTTTGGGCAACAATTTCAAAAAAAATATTGCGGTCGCCATTTTGGATCCCCCCCCCACCGCATGGCAAATGGATGCGCCCTCCCAGCCTGGTACAGTCAGCAAAACCTGGCCATGCGATTGGTGGAATGGCTCCAAAACTTTGCATGGTCCACTCCCATGGGCAAGCCCATCATTGCGAATGCGCAGGTGTAAAAAAATAAAATAAAATAAAATAAAATAAAATCAACTGAGACTTTTTTTGCAAGAAAAACCCACTGCTGCTACTGTAAAAATTCAAGCATTTAAAATAGCTAATTTCCGCATGTTTCTGTGGTGCTTTGGTGGGGTTTTGGGCAACGATTTCAAAAAAAATATTGCGGTCGCCATTTTGGATCCCCCCCACCGCATGGCAAATGGATGCGCCCTCCCAGCCTGGTACAGTCAGCAAAACCTGGCCATGCGATTGGTGGAATGGCTCCAAAACTTTGCATGGTCCACTCCCATGGGCAAGCCCATCATTGCGAATGCGCAGGTGTAAAAAAATAAAATAAAATAAAATAAAATAAAATAAAATCAACTGAGACTTTTTTGCAAGAAAAACCCACTGCTGCTACTGTAAAAATTCAAGCATTTAAAATAGCTAATTTCCGCATGTTTCTGTGGTGCTTTGGTGGGGTTTTGGGCAACGATTTCAAAAAAAATATTGCGGTCGCCATTTTGGATCCCCCGCACTGCATGGCAAATGGATGCGCCCTCCCAGCCTGGTACCAGCAGCGCAGCAGTAGCAATAGCCAAGGAGAGGGGGGTGGGGAAAACCCCCCCAAATAAAACACCCTTCTGGCCTGGTAGGTGCCCTCAGACAGTTTTCGCCTACTTTTAGGGCCGGGAATCGGGTTTTTTTTAACTTTTAAACACTTTTTTTCTGTGCCGCTTGGCATTGCGCGATGCAAGTAACGAGCACGACAAATCAGACCAAATTGTTCGTTCGTCGGTTCGAGCTCGAAGTCTGGCGGAGTAATTCCCGTTTCCATTTCCGTAGAGTAACGGATACGAGTAACGGAAACGGAAATGGGAATACCGCTAAGTCGTGCCCATCTCTAGTCCTGACCAGCTGAAAGTCATCCATTAATACAGGACAAGGAGGGTGTGGTGTTTTATTTATAGGCTCTGCATCAATAGCAGCATCCAAGGTAGCCGGGATCTGTTCAGTTGCAAAGTGTTGTGCAAATTCTTTGCAGTGATATACAGAGTGCTCTGTGTTATCCACCCGTGGGTCAGCATGTAGCAGACTTTTGATTATTCTAAAAAGCTGCCCTGGGTGATTCTGTGCCAAATCAATGGTAGTAGAGAAAAATGATTTCTTTGCTGCCTCCACTGCCTTGGAGTAAGCCTTCCAGGGGCCTTTCACTGTTTCTTTGTCTGTTTCATTCTGGATGTTCCACCAATGCCTTTCAGCTCTACAGGCCACCCGTTTCAATTTTACCAACTCCCCAG
Organism: Phrynocephalus guinanensis; assembly: GCA_037367245.1. Classification (NCBI taxonomy): domain Eukaryota; kingdom Metazoa; phylum Chordata; class Lepidosauria; order Squamata; family Agamidae; genus Phrynocephalus; species Phrynocephalus guinanensis. The sequence goes on from CM074733.1 coordinate 162,065,479, forward strand.
TAAACCAAGCAGCCAATTTGGGTCTATTTTGAGGAAGGAGATGTTTAGGAGCTATCCAGTCAATGGCTTTGCTCATTTCCCCATTCCAGAGTTCAACCAAGGATTCTATAGAATCACCCATCGGAGAGGTAGGAAACTCCCCAAGGTTGGTTAAAAATCATCTGGACTCATCAACCTTCTGTGATGTATAGCTTTTGTCTGACTCCCCCCCCCCCCCGCCAGCCAGCCAGGCTCTGAGTTACAGTAAGCCTGAAGCACACCTTTCGTAGTCTGTCCAGGACAATGAGACTACAGAAAGTTCCTTTACCTCAACGTCCCCACTGTCCAGATCAGGGCAGAAGACAGGTCTATGGTATGGCCTGCAGAATGGGTTGAGTTAGATACCATTTGGGCCAGACCCATTGTTTACAGGGAGGCCATGACATCTTCAGACACCCCTGACAGAGTTGCTTCAGCATGGATGTTAATGTCCCCCAGATCGATGAGTCGAGGGGACTCCAACATCAGCCCTGTTATCAATTCAGTAAGCTGAGGTAGAGAAGTTGTTGTGTCACAGGAGAGCGATACATCAAGAGAGTTCCTATTTTGTCCCTGGCTCCTACTTTTAAGTACATACATACAAAACAAGGAAATTGGGGGGGGCATGGCATCTAACGAGAGGGATGGATTTGTGGTAGACTATTGCCACTCCACCACCCCTTCCCCCTGGGGGGCTGCCACACCAGAAGGCTCTTTGGGTTACCCCACTGAAGCACATATGCACACAAGCCTGCCCCAAGCCAACAAAAGGGGGGAAGAGCTTCCCCCTTCGCTGTGTTAGGGAGAAAGCCCCGCAATCAACCGACGACAGCCGAAGGTGATTCACCAGCCCAACAGCCAGGTGATTTTGGCAGTTGTCAAAATCAGCTGGGTGTTGTAGCAGCCTTCCACTGCTGGTTGACTGTGGGGTTTTCTCCCCAACCCAGCAAAGGGGGAAGCTCTTCCCCTGGTTTGCTGGGTCTGGGCAGACTTCCCTTAGGAATGTATTGAAAAACAACTAATCCATTCCCTTTTTTTTTGCCTTTTTTCTAACCCCCGGAATGAATTAATTGATTTTCAGTGCATTTCTATCGGAAACCGTGTTTGGACTTACAAAAATGCATTTAGAACAGATTAATTTCATAAGCTGATCTACCACTGTAAAGTCAAAAGAAATTAGACTTGGAGAACCTGAGAGATCATGTTTGTTATAAGCAGCCTTCAAACTGTATTAAAAATTACCATTATGAATTCTGAAAATATTAGGTATATCTCACTGCAGTTCAGCCTTTATAGAATAAAAAGCTGAATGTATCCAGTTGCAAACTTTGATGGCAAGGTCCATGGGTCTTCATGGCTTTAGGCTAGCATAGTGCATAGACTGCTGGTGTCATGTAGGCAGCTGGGTCTAAAACCATTTTTGGAAAGGCAAGACAAGGAATGAGCTGTTGATCTCAGTTTGTGGAGACTGTACCTTAAAACATGAGTCTGGAGAACCAGGATGTTTCAGTCTAGTTCAGGCTAAACTAGACCTAGTCTTATTTTCCTTGGCTTAGAGTTTACGCAGCTTTAATTCTGCTCCTACTGCGGTGGAGCCATAATTCGAGGAAAAGGGAAGTTAAGTATCCCTTCTTCAGTACTCTCACAGTAAGCCATATTTCCTGCTCTACAAAAACTGGAGGAAGTGTAGGTACTGAAATGTTAGTACCAAAAGGTTTCCCATCATTCAATAAAAGGGCATGAGGTTCTGAAACGGAACAGTTATTTTGTTGTGTGTGCATGTTTTGTGCTGGCAAGTGAGAATCAACGTACAGTGTCGCCATTAGGCCTTTCAAGGTAAGGGAGATAATTATGGAACAATTTTATCAGTTCCACTCCCCCAGTGACTTTCCATCCCTGAGTGGGGAAAATTTCAATCCACGTTCCTTCACCCATAGTCCATCACTCTCTGTGCTGCATCACACGGGGCACCACATTTTGCTGACGTACTGCCTAGTTATTTTAAGAGGGGAGAGGGAAACCAAATTTAATTAGCTGCTTGAAATGAAATACAATTCTAAGCATTCTTTAAATGCCCGTTTGATGTTTTCAGAGATTAAATAAAGCAAATCAATGCAGAAACGGAACAGAGTGATGGGTACAGAGGAGGGCGACCAGGATGGTTGAAGGTCTGGAGGAAATGTCTTATGAAGAACGGCTTAGGGAACTGGGAATGTTTAGCCTTACAAAAAGAAGGCTGAGGGGGGCTATGATAGTTATGTTTAAATATTTGAAAGGATGTCCTATTGAAGAGGGAACAGGTTTGTTTTCCATGGCTTCAGAGACTAGGACTCGGGGAATGCTTTCAAACTACAGAAAAAGAGATTCCAGTTGAACATCAGGAAGAACTTCATGACAGTTAGAGCTGTTCGGCAGTGGAATATGCTGCCACAAAGGGTGGTGGATTCTCCTTCTTTGGAGGTTTTAAAGCAGAGGCAGGATAGCCATCTGTCAGAAATATTGTGATGGGGTTCCTGCATGGCAGGGGGTTGGACTAGATGGCCCTTGAGGTCTCTTCCAACTCTATGATTCTATGATTCTATGCAGAAATTGAAAGAGCTGGAAATCAGCAAAGGTTTCTATCTTGAGGAATGCCCGCTGAGTGCTCCTTATTTTACTTCTTATTATTAAGTCAAGCTAAGATGCTGCCCCCTTTTAAAAAGTTGACAGCAGCAAAACAGTAATAAAGTAAAAATGTTGGAAAATGCTTCTTCCAGTTCCAAGGTCACTGATGATTTAGTCCAAATCTAGCATTGATGTTAACCTTACTGGAAATCAATTCCTCTGTATTAGTTTGGTGCTCTGAAGTACTGGCGTGTCATTTGTTAAATTCTTTTCCTTTGCTGGCACAGAAGATAACATAAAACTGAAGAGTCTGAAACTTTAAAAGGTGCACCAGCCACTTGAATTTTCCTCATCAAATGAAATAGTGAAAAGCAGTTCCAGACAATATGGCACAGCAGACTTTGAGTTTCCTTTGTTGATTCTTTTTTGAAGGATTTGCGATTTAGCAGCTCAATTCCCTCCCTCCCCTCTCAAAATATTTCTCTGTTGTGGCCAAGGAATAACCTATAAAAGAGGAGAACATGAACGCACAACGCACAGAGAAGCAGGAAAAGTAAACAACATGAAAGGGAGGCTTGTTTGGCCTCACCACGTCCTCCTCGCAGGGAGCTGTTGCTTGCAGCAATGAGAACAAGAGTCAGAGGGATTTGAAGATGTCAGCTTTGGTTTGGAAATGGACAAGAACTCTCTCTCGATAACCACAGGCCTGCAGAATAACTGGGATCTTCCCACTGGGTGGTACACATTCAAGTAACAAAGGGATAACTTTATTACCCTTGTTTTGGCTTGTTTCCTTTTAGTTTCTGCTCTGGCTACAAAGGCAAACTTATGCACCAGTGAGTTATTTAATTTTTCCATGATTGCTATCCACTTTTCATTTGCTTCTGACATTGTCTTTCTGCTCGCCCCAGAGAGCTAATGATGCGGTTGTGGTGGAAAACTGTGCTGTCCTTAGGTGTGTAATGTCGTCTGTCAATCATAAAATCCAGGCCCCACAAGTGGGCTGCACAAGTGAATCATCATCATCATCATCATCATCATCATCATCATCATCATCATCATCATCATCATCATCATCATCATCATCATCATCATCGAACTGCAGAGCTAGAAGTCACCCTATGGAACACTGAGTCCATCTTCTAGGAGTGAAGCCCAGTGGGGAATTGAACACCCAACCTCTGATTCTACAACCAGTGACCTAAACCACTGAGCTGTCTGGCAGTTATTGCCTCATCTTAGGCTGCTATCCCACGCCCGGAAAATCCGGATGGGAGTAAAATTTTTGGATTTTATTCCGGAATGGCCACGTGCTTGAAAACACGGTTCCTGTGTTCCCACGGCCGCAGTTTAAAGAACCACATCTTTTGTGTCCCCATGAGTGGAAACCGCAACACAGCAGATTGAAAAGGTTTTGATGTGGATTTTCTGAGTTCCCACAGACTCAAGTACCAGTTTAAAATCTACAAAATAACTGAGATAAGCTTTGTACCACCTTGAGACCAGGTACTTGTAAAACTCACTGGGTCGCATTTAAGTGGGCGTGTTCACATTCCCCCACCCCTTTAAAGTCCACTGGCTGTGGTGGCACAAATTTATTAACTGCATCTTCAAGCAGTTTGAAGCGGTTTTTAGTGGTCATGGGATAGCAGCCTTAATGAGACAAAGAGGCAATGAATGCTGCTTTTTCCTTCCCCCTATCCCCAAATTCTCAGTTATTCATGCAGATGGTCTCTGTGGCATCCCGTATTTCTGAGAAAGAAGGCATAGATACAGAATATGCCTAAATGGACTGGCTGATAAAACAGAAAGAAACACATTTTCCTCAGACGTGCACCTGTCATTTATTTATTTATTTATTTATTTATTTATTTATTTATTGGATTTCTATACCGCTCATCCAGCGAGGTCACTCCGGGCGATTACAACTTGTGTGGTTTGCATCCATTGCACAATTTTACATATTTGCACAAAATACATTCTCATTCTCCTGCTGACCATGCCCCAAATTATCCCACCTTTTTGTGGTTTGAAGAGAGATGAAATGCTATGGCAACAAGGAAGAAACAGGGGGTGGGGTATAGATATGGAGCGCAAACAATGAGTTCTTCTAGCGCAACTCAGCTAATAGCAAAAAAAGTCTTGTGTGTGCTGGCGCTCCCTTCCCAAAGTAAGACCATTGAGAGTTCACCAAATTGCCAGCCCACTGCAGAAATGGGTCAAGAAGGTCAAGGAACATGACTGTGGGCGTGAACTGGAAGGATTGGTTGCAGACTATTGGCTTGGTTGTTCTTCACCACTCTCTCTCTCTCTCTCTCTCTCTCTCTCTCTCTCTCTCTCTCTCATATATATATATATATATATATATATATATATATATATATATATATATATATATATATATATATATATATATATATATGTTTTCGTAGATTTTCACGGGTATAGGTATGCATGTTAGGGTGGATTCGGGTTTCTTCCCGTGTAGAAATCTGGTTGTTTTGGCGACGTTTCGACGAGGTCTCACTCGTCATCTTCAGGCTGGTGTTCAGGCTTCTTTCTTCTTGAAGCAAAGCGTGATCTCAGTTGAAGTCCTTCTATAAATACTGCTGGGGGTGTGGTTTGCTTGCTCTGTTGCTGATTGTAGGTTCGTTTGTTCTTTTGTGATCTGCTGTGTGGCTGAGGCGATCGTTAAGGGCTTAACTGCTGGTGGGTTAGATGGCTGTTTAGAGACATCATGTGTGGGTGAGGTGCTGGATGTGTGTCTATTAGCCTTTTGTTTCTTAACGACCTTGGTGATGGGTGTTCTGGCAGCATCCTGGGCTTTGGTGGAGTGGGGTCCTGTGTCTTGTGAATTCATTTTGGTCTGGCTGCGTGTCTGTGGTCTCTGGACCACATCTGGAAACTAGCCCTGGTCAACAGACGAGCCTCTGTCACAAAGACTGACACCAGATCCAAAAGGACACAAGATGCCACCACCTTCCATCCACACCAAACACAAACCCAGACCCTTCCCACAGATGAAACGAAACCACCATCCAATAACAAAACCACGACTGCACCATCTACCGCTACTCCCCACTCCAGCCACCACATGGAGCACACTTACACACGCCAAAAAAACATTGGGAGACCACAGACACGCAGCCAGACCAAAATGAATTCACAAGACACAGGACCCCACTCCACCAAAGCCCAGGATGCTGCCAGAACACCCATCACCAAGGTCGTTAAGAAACAAAAGGCTAATAGACACACATCCAGCACCTCTAAACAGCCTCTAAACCTCTAAACAGCCTCTAGAGACTACACAGTCTCTAAACAGCCATCTAACCCACCAGCAGTTAAGCCCTTAACGATCGCCTCAGCCACACAGCAGATCACAAAAGAACAAACGAACCTACAATCAGCAACAGAGCAAGCAAACCACACCCCCCCCAGCAGTATTTATAGAAGGACTTCAACTGAGATCACGCTTTGCTTCAAGAAGAAAGAAGCCAGAACACCAGCCTGAAGATGACGAGTGAGACCTCGTCGAAACGTCGCCAAAACAACCAGATTTCTACATGGGAAGAAACCCGAATCCACCCTAACATGCATATAGGGTGGATTCGGGTTTCTTCCCGTGTAGAAATCTGGTTGTTTTGGCGACGTTTCGACGAGGTCTCACTCGTCATCTTCAGGCTGGTGTTCTGGCTTCTTTCTTCTTGAAGCAAAGCGTGATCTCAGTTGAAGTCCTTCTATAAATACTGCTGGGGGGGTGTGGTTTGCTTGCTCTGTTGCTGATTGTAGGTTCGTTTGTTCTTTAGTGATCTGCTGTGTGGCTGAGGCGATCGTTAAGGGCTTAACTGCTGGTGGGTTAGATGGCTGTTTAGAGACATCCTGTGTGGGTGAGGTGCTGGATGTGTGTCTATTAGCCTTTTGTTTCTTAACGACCTTGGTGATGGGCGTTCTGGCAGCATCCTGGGCTTTGGTCGAGTGGGGTCCTGTGTCTTGTGAATTCATTTTGGTCTGGCTGCGTGTCTGTGGTCTCCCAATGTTTTTTTGGCGTGTGTAAGTGTGCTCCATGTGGTGGCTGGAGTGGGTCTCCACCTCAAACTCAGCAACAAAATCCACCCAACACTCTGGAACAAATCCAAGCAACTCGCCGCCTGGAGAGCTGAAACAGAGACCTCCCACAAGACAGACATACACACCAACAAACTCCACAAACTGGAAAAACGCCAGAAGCCCAACCCCCCACAGCAGCCCATGAAACAAACAGTTCACAACATATCAGACAGGACACTCACCATCGCAGAGACCAAAGTCCTGTCCAAAGGATTCAACTTTGCAGTCGCCCCCAGACACATCCCCACTGAAAACATCATATGCGGAGTGGAAGCCAGCCTAACCAAAATCAACCCAGATGAAGCCAACAAAATCAGACTCGAAGTCACCAATATCCTCTGCTCCAGCAAACCACCCAGAAGCAATTTACACAAAGAAGAACAAAAAGCCCTCACCAACCTGAGGAAAGACAACAACATAATCATTATCCCAGCAGACAAAGGCAATGCCACAGTGGTGATGAACACATCTGACTACCAAGCCAAACTATCCAACCTACTACAAGACCCTGCTTACATACCTTTGAACGCAGACCCCACCACCTACCTGGAAAAAACCACCAAAGCCAAAATAAAAGCCTCACCCTTAAGTGAAGAAATCAAGCCAAGCATCATCCCCAGAGAGAAATCATCCAGATGCCCTAAGCTCTACGGCCTCCCCAAGATTCACAAAGAAGGAACACCTCTCAGACCCATAGTCAGCTCCATAGGCTCACCCCTACAAAACCTCGCCAAATTTCTTGCCAAACAACTCCAGCCCTATGCAGAATCCATCACTTCATACATACAAAACTCGTTCCACTTCATAGAAATTATAAAGAAACAAGACCTACAACCCAATGACCTACTCGTGAGCTTTGATGTTGTTTCGCTCTTCACACAAGTGCCCATTCAAGAAGCCTTGACAGCTATCCACAACAAATACAACCCCCCCCCCCAAGCACATCCTAGATCTGACCAACCACTGCCTAACCAACACATACTTCATCCACAATGGACAAAGATACAAACAGATAGAAGGAGCACCCATGGGATCACCCCTCTCGCCGGTCATCGCAAACCTATATATGGAACACTTTGAAACCAACGCGTTACAGAAGTCCGAACATAAACCCAAACTCTGGCTCAGATATGTTGACGACACCTTTGTTATCTGGCCACACGGGAAAGACAAACTGAACAACTTCCTCACACATCTCAACAGCCTACACCCCAAAATACAATTCACTATGGAAATAGAAGCCAACAACCAACTTCCCTTCCTGGACGTCCTAATCTACAAAAAACCCGACGGCTCCTTAGGACATACCATCTACCGGAAAAACACACATACAAACCGCTACTTAAATGCACAATCACACCACCACCCTGCACAGATCAACTCCGTAGCAAAAACCCTCATCTCCAGAAAGCAAACGCCTCGCTGACAAAGACCACCTAAAAACTGAATTACACACTCTCTCGAATGCTTTAATTGCGAACGGATTCCAAAAAAACACCATCACCAAACTAATCCAAAAAGAAACACCCCCCAAGAACCAAGAAACAGAAGAGAACAACAGCACTGCCCTCCTCCCTTACATCAAAGGCACCACAGACAAAATCAGCAAAATTCTCCACAAACACAATATCAAGACAGCCTTTTGCACCGAACAAAAAATAGCCAACATTTTAAGAAACCCCAAAGACAAGATTGAGCTAGAAAACCAAGGAGTCTACGAAATACCATGCAAAGTCTGCCCAGCCACATACATCGGACAGACAAACAGGAGAATAAGCGCACGCATCGCAGAACACAAGAACGCAGTCAAAAAAGAAGAAAAATCTTCCTCTCTCTTCCAGCACATAAAAACAACAGGTCATGAAATTGATTTTAAAAGAACCAAACTCATCTCCAAAACTGAACACTTCAACAGTCGAATAATCATGGAAGCCATTGAAATAGAGAAACACCCAAACAACATGAATAAACGTGATGACACCTCCCGCTTGCCTGACATCTGGAAACTAGCCCTGGTCAACAGACGAGCCTCTGTCACAAAGACTGACACCAGGTCCAAAAGGACACAAGATGCCACCACCTTCCATCCACACCAAACACAAACCCAGACCCTTCCCACAGATGAAACGAAACCACCATCCAATAACAAAACCACGACTGCACCATCTACCGCTACTCCCCACTCCAGCCACCACATGGAGCACACTTACACACGCCAAAAAAACATTGGGAGACCACAGACACGCAGCCAGACCAAAATGAATTCACAAGACACAGGACCCCACTCCACCAAAGCCCAGGATGCTGCCAGAACGCCCATCACCAAGGTCGTTAAGAAACAAAAGGCTAATAGACACACATCCAGCACCTCACCCACACAGGATGTCTCTAAACAGCCATCTAACCCACCAGCAGTTAAGCCCTTAACGATCGCCTCAGCCACACAGCAGATCACAAAAGAACAAACGAACCTACAATCAGCAACAGAGCAAGCAAACCACACACCCCCAGCAGTATTTATAGAAGGACTTCAACTGAGATCACGCTTTGCTTCAAGAAAAAAGAAGCCAGAACACCAGCCTGAAGATGACGAGTGAGACCTCGTCGAAACGTCGCCAAAACAACCAGATTCCTACACGGGAAGAAACCCGAATCCACCCTAACATATATATATATATATATATATATATATATATATATATATATATATATATATATATATATATATATATATATATATATATATATATATATATATATATATATATATATATATATATATATATATATATATATATATGCAGACTATTGGCTTGGTTGTTCTTCACCAGGGGGTATAGTGGCTCAGTGGACTAAGGCTTCCAGAAACTGTTGGCTGCAAAGTGGGCAGCTCGGCAGTTCGAATCACAAGTGCCACGCAATGGAGCGAGCTCCCGCTGCTAACCGCAGCTCCTGCCAACCTAGCAGTTTGAAAGCATGGAAATGCAAGTAGATAAGTACGTACCACTGTAAAAAGCGGGAAGGTAAAGCAGTGTTTCCTTGCAGCCATGCCGGCCATGTGGCCATTGACTTGCACCACACTGGTTCTTTGGCTTGAATACGGAGATGAGCACTGCCCCTAGAGTTGGACATGACTAGCACACATGTGTGGGGGAAACCTTTACCTTTACCTATATATATTCAATAAGGTTTCAGCAAGAGGGGGGAAAAAACCTCCCCAAAGTTGGACCTTTTCCTCAATTTTCCTCAATTTTCTAACTGCCTGTCTGGCAGTCAGAAAGGATAAATATTTTAATTAGAATTCATATAATATTCTAAACTGATGTTTGATATCCCCTTTGGCTTTTTGGATCCATCAAACGTTTTAAGAAACATCAGGGTGACAGTGTGTTGAAATCTCTGTAAAGCCTTGTTAAATTTTGTATAGGTACAGTATATTAAATAGTGCAGTATATATAAAATACATAAGAATAGTGGTGACCGCTGTAGGTTAGAACAATAAACTACATGAATGTGAAAGGGCCTCTCTCATTCTTCATTTTCATTAATCCAAAATCATTGTTCATTATTACTGTCTCCTCGTTTTTAGTCATGGTACTATATTTGAAGACAAGCTAATGAGTTTTTAATTTTTCATACCACTGAACTGCAGAGAGATTTTTTGTAATTACATATGTTTTAATACCAAGAGCTAATATAATCATTTTTGCCTTAAAGTTTCCAATAAACTTTTACACTTACACACACACACACACACACACACACACACACGCACACACATGCAGAGAGAGTGAAAGAAAGAAATTTGCTATTCTATTTATGAGAAATATTTTTCATGTTTCATTGCATACTTTTGTACTCCGTTGCAACTGTAAATACTTCCATTGTTACCGAACAATGAATGGCAGCCATATCATGAATGCTGAGCTTTAATCAAAAAATGCAGGCCACACAAACATTGCAGCAATTTTGTATGAAAAGAAATGTGCACAAACGGCCCTCGTCCATGCGTGCATGTGCATGAATGCTCATGCACCTGTCTGCCCCTGAGCATCTTTGTACAGTGGTACCTTCTATAAAAGAATTAATTCATTCCAAATGAAAGTCTGTGAAGCAATTTTCCATAGGAATGCATTGAAAATGGAGTAATCCCTAATCACGATGATTTTTATGTTGTACGGATTCGCCCCATAGACAATTTGGTTAAGCAAATTTCTCCTCTCCGGAATTTTTTATGTTGTACAGATTTTATGTTATACAAACTCTTTGTTATACAAGGGTCCACTGTATATCCAAGAAGCTTCCTGCCTTAAAAGGAACGAGACATTTGGTTCATCTTGCCCCCTATGTCAGCTCAAAGGGGCAGGAACTGCCAAGTGTCTAAGGTAGACATCTGTCCTATCATCTAGTGCAGGGCTGTTCAGTTTTGAGCAGGCCGAGGTCTACTTTTTCTGGCCCAAAGTGCCTGAGGGCTACTACACTAAAACCTCTACTTATGAATTTTATCAGTTCCGAGCACATGTATGGAAGTAAAAAAAAATGTAATTAAAGCAGCGGTTTCGCATAGGAATGCATTGAAAACCAATTAATCCGTTCTGGAGGGATCAGATTTCTATGTGCCATGGCCCTTGAACTGCCCCACTCAACTGAGACAGTGGGCTGGCAGACACAGAAGTTTGCTGGGGCAGTGGTGGTCCTTGGGATGGGGGAGGGAGAGGTGGAGAACTTAACCCCTCCGTTTTTAAATGGATGGCCGGTGGACTACTTTTGAACCCTTCGCAGGCTACCGGTAGACCGCAGGCTACCTGTTGGACAGGCCTGATCTAGTGCCTGAGCCTTTAAAAAATCAAAGGGAGGGATTATGACAAATCTAATGACTATTGCTTTTAAATTTTGATGGGTTAGGTATGGAAATGGGTGAAAATCCAGGCGTGTGTGTGTGTGTGTGTGTGTGTTTGTGTGTGTGTGTGTGTGTGTGTTTGTGTGTGTGTGTGTGTGTGTGTGTGTGTGTGTGTGTGTGTGCGTGCGTGCAGCCCCAGGGTCACTGGAGGTTGCCTACTCCTGGTCTGCATTGATGCTGCCTGGTGTTTAACTATGGGCAGAGGATGCTTTTGGGAAAGCCCGTGTTCCAGTTCTGCCAGATCTTTTTGCCCCTTGATCACAGTGCTTCTGAACACAGAGCCCGGATCCAACCCTCAGAACTGATTGTGTTTGGCAGATCTGTCTTCCAAAGCTCCTTTTATAGAACCACCTGCTTTTTATGTGTGCTGTTATATACACAGGCATAAACTGAATGTATGCGGAATTATCTAATGCTTTCAAAGAAAACATTCCATGAATAAGCACAAATCAGGGCAATCCCGTTTTTGTCACTGGCAGTCAGTGTCGCCAACAAAATCATATGATATTTCACCAGCCTATAGAAAATAATCTGTGGCCTTTCATTCTTCCTGGCCATCCGTTTTCCCTTCAGGATGCCTATAACTGATGAGGTGGCAATATAACCCATTCGCAAACTCCCTTTCACTACAATATCTCTATGATCAGATTGTGCAGGGGAATTTCAATTGCCTTGAGCTGCAGGAAAAGAGGCTGAGGAGCACATGCTGTTCTGTTAAACTTCTCCAGAAAATGTGTGTGTGTTGCACCATGGCCGACTCTTCGTGACCCCATGTCCATGGAATTTTCTTGGCAGGGATACTGGAGTGGTTTGCCAGTTCCTTCTCCAGGCGCCTAAAGCGCCTGGTATTCCCTGGTGGTCGCCCATCCAAGTACTAGCCAGGCCTGACCCTGCTTAGCTTCCGAAATCAGGCGAGATCGGATGTGCTTAGGGCATCTATAAATAGTATTTCTCTGAGACATAAGTGTATTGAGCTTTTGTTTGTTGGCATATGGCCCCCTTTTCTGCTGTAGTTAAACAACAATACTGACGATGGCTGAAATATTATTGTTCATTGGGGTGACACATTTTATTTGTCTACTTCTCAGCTGAAGGTGCTTGTGGAGGAACCCTCCGTGGGACAAGTGGAATTATTTCGAGTCCTCACTTTCCTTCAGAGTATGATAATAATGCTGATTGCACGTGGACTATATTGGCCGAGCCAGGAGATACCATTGCTCTGGTTTTTACGGATTTCCAGCTAGAGGAAGGCTATGATTTCTTAGAGATCAGTGGAACTGAAGCCCCATCAATATGGTAAGTCAACAGAGTGGGGCATTGACCTCAGTTTATCCTCACAAAAGCTTATTTTTAGGCATTCGTAATTGGTCGCTGCCTATAATTTTGCTTTGAGTTGTTCTTTCCCTTGGGTTGAGCGGTCCTGTCCACATCTGTATCATGTCTAAAAAGAATGCATTTAAATTACTATCTTTGGGTGCAACTAAGTGTGGTTAATAACGTTCCAGAGATCTTTTGTAGTGAATTGCTTGCAAACGGTGTTGAAGTTAGGAAGGAAAGGGGGGAAAAGCATACCTTAGAAAGATGTTAAAAGGATGAAGTGGTAACATACTGCCCTCTAATGGATGGAGCCAGAATTATTGTGCTGTGAGTCATCAGAATCTCTTAATAAAGTCCCAGGATAAAGGTTGGCGTAACAAAAAATGTGTTGCTCATTTGGATGAGAGAAAACAGAGAATTGCTTCTATCAAGCATGTTGGCTCACATTTTGAAGAAGTCCGTGCCGAAGTTAAAAGAAACTCTGGAATTTAAGTATAAGCATGGAATGCATTTGAGCATATCTTTTGAAATAGCATTTTTTAATATATCAAGGCAGTTGATAATATTTGTTTTCTTCCATGTCAGTGTTTTGGTGTTTAGTAAGATTCTTCTAACCTATGAGACCTAGATCATGTTGTTCCTGGTATCTTCAGTAACTGTGAGGCATGAACAGTGACCATCGGTCATCACAATTAATGAGTGCTTGCTGCAGCAGGGCTGAAATTATATTTGTTGCATGCAAAGTAATTTGATTGTCAAGCCTGGATGTTCCCCAAGGATCAATTGGAAATGGAAAGGGGAAAGACTATTATCTAATGCTTTTAAAAAATCTGTTTTTATTTCACTAAATTGCTTTACAGTACCATCAGTAATGTTGATATGTTTTCCAACAATATGCAGTGTGATGGTGGTTCTCTCACTTATAGCAAGGCATACCCTTGTAGCAAAGCCTTTATTTCCAAGTACAGCATTCAGCGTGCTGGTCTACATGTTTTTGGAAACCAATTGAAAAGTAGTGCTTTTGGAAACCAATTGAAAAGTAATGCTTCGCTTATGCATTTAGGACCTTGACTTTTTGTGTGATGTTAATTGCAGAGCTGGTTGGAATGCTGACTCTCAGCTGAGTTGCCAATATTCAAACTTTTGGGGTAGGAAAGTCATATGAGAGGAAACATACAAAACAGATAATTTGGGGTGCAATCTTAGCTGTGCTTACCTAGAAGTGATTCTACTCTTCAGGCATGTGTAGTTCTCAGTTAAGAGGGTTGTGAACTTCTAATGCAAATTTACATTACTGCAGGGTGTCAGGAATAAGTTGCTGGTAGAATACTTCTTATACTAACATGCATCTCACTGTGCCATCGTTTTCCCCTTTCTGCGGCCTGACGTCAAGAAACCTAGCGGCAGAGGAATCTTGGCATAAGTGGTCTCTTGGCTCAGACCTGACAGCAGAAGGGTGAGGGAAGGAAAAGAAGGTGCGAATCAGGAGAATGTGGGCTCTGTTCTGCCAAATCCAGACTGTCTCCTACACAATATTAGGTCGAGGTCAGGACAGTCCTAGAACTTTCCAAAGTGCCTAGAATATGAATAATTTGGATTCAGCACAGTTTCAGAATGCCTTGTGTCTGCTTTGGTTGGCCCTTGGAGGTTGTCCATGGAACTACTGTAGAATCAAGAAAGCAAAAAGCAAAGTGTTCTGCTTATATACCGCCCCATACTACTACAAGTAGTCTCTGGGCGGTTTACAATTTTTTTAATTTAATATAATATAATTTAATTTATTTAATTTAATTTAATTTAATTTTAATTTTTTAAGAAGAATAAGGAGGAACACCTTTTCAGAGAATCACAGAATAATGGAATTAGAAGGGACATATAAGCCATCAGGTCCAACCTCTTACTCAATGCAGGCATCCAAATCAAAGTAGACCTGATTGATGGTTGTTCAATTTTCTTTTGAATGCCCCCAGCACTGGAGCAATCATGACTTCCTGATGTAATTTGTCACACTGTTGTAACAGTTATGAATCTTTTCCTGATATTCAGACTAAATCAGGCTTCCATTAGTTTGAGTCCATTTACATGCCCTGCATTCTAATAATAATGATAATAATACCTTTATTGTCAAAGTATAACATGTGTACAATGAACGTGGTGGAGCCTCCCTCCCCACCCCTCAGCCTTATTATACCCTGTGTACTTGTCGCATAACACGCCGGCCCACAAGTCTATCATGCCATAATTGTCTTAAAATTATTTTCCATTCATCAGTCTGACAGCCCACAGAAAAAAAACTATTCTGTTGGCGTGGCTGGCTGTACTCCTATATCTCCTGCCTGATAGTAGGAGAGTAAAGAAGTGCTGATTGGGGTGTGAATCATCCCTGAGAATTTTCCTCACTCTCTTCAGGCAACGATCCCTAGCGATGTTATCTAGTGCACTCAGGGGATAGCCTATGATGTTTTGTGCTATGCTTACCACCCTTTCTAGAGTCTTTCTGTCCGTGGCTCTCAAGCCGGCATACCAAACTGTAATACAGTATTCTGGGGTGAACAACAATGGATCCCACTAGAGATGGGCATGAAACAGAAAAATAGCATTTCTTTTCATTTCATTTTGTTTGTAACAAAATTTTAAAGTAGTTTTGTTACAAAATGAAAAAATATATAGTTAAATGCTATGTTCCCCTGGGTCCAAAAGGACCAAAGTGGCAAAGGAACCTTCCTCAAGTGATTCTAGGTAACCCCCTAAAATTTGGAAAAGTTTGGGGCTCATGGGACTGAGTTATTAAACATCAAAAGTGGTACCCCTAGGAAAAAAGTATTTCTATTGGAATCGCTGCTGATCAGGCGAGTGATAGCGCTGCCACCACTTGGCTTCCAATTGATTCCAATTTCCAGTTAGAAAGATTTTTTTAAGGGGCACTCCCTTTGATGTTTAATAACACAGTCCCCTGAGCCCTAAACCTTTCCAAATTTGGGGGGTTTACAGGGAAGAGTCCAAACTTGGTCCCCAGCAATTTTGGTGCAATTCATTGCTGTGATACTATTTTAGACTACAGTGGAACCTTGACTTACATACTGCTTGACTTGCATCATATTTGACTTGCAGCAAGAAGGGGCCTGTTTGACTTGAGTCGCAGGCTTTGACTTACATCTCGGAGCCCCGGAGCAAGGCACCGGAATTGGGCGGCAGCCACAACCCAGCATCGCAGCTGCCGCCTCCAAACTGCTCCTGCCTTCTTCCCCTCCTCTGGCAGCAGCGGCTTTGGCGAGGCCAGATCAGAGCACCTGGAGCTGGTCCTCGGCCTCGCCAAAGCCGCTGCTGCTGCCGGAGGAGAAGAAGGGCCGGGAGCTCGGGGCTGGCCTCGCTGGTTAGACAGTCGGCTCAGTCTTGTAAAAAATCTGGCTGCAGAAGTCTGGTCCACAATGGAAGCATTTTAGTTGGGGAGCTGTACAGTTGTGGGACTCTAATGGTAAGCATAGAGTTGTTCAGAACTTGGAACGTCAGGTTAAAAATCAGTTAAACTTAAATGTTAGACATTGTTGCTATGAACATCAAAAAGTGGAGGCGTATAACTTGTGGACTATAATTCCACTGCCTCCTCCTCTCTTTGAAGAGACATTTTATTTACATCCCCAGAAGGAATCTCCTATCCCAGTCAAATTTGTGTTAAATTGCTGTTTTCGGGGGTCTTTTTCATCATCTGGAACGGATTAATCCACTTTCCCATTACTTTCTATGGGAAATGTTCGTTTGACTTATGTCATGTTTGACTTAAGTCTAGACCACTGGAATGGATTAATGACGTAAGTCAAGGTTCCACTGTACATACACGCTTTACTAACATAGAGGTTAAGCTGATTAACTCTATATTGGGATTGTGTGCTGAACAATTAACTATCCATACCCCCTTTGGACCTTCATAATGCAGCCCCCTGATCTCTCCAAATTTTGGGGTCTTACCTAGAATCGCTTGAGCTAAGCCGGCCATTTCCAAGCCAAAACATGGACGCTGTGATCCATATTTTTTTACTAATCAAAAATACAGATCACAGCCACCATGTTTCGGCATGCAAATGGCAGGGGACTGAGTTATGAAGGTCCAAAGGGGGTGGCCCTAGGAAAAATTCTTTCTTATTGGATTTGATCAGGAGCCCAACAGTGGTGGCGCTATCGCAAGAGGAAATAAATGGTCTTTTGTTTTGTTTCATAACAAAATGCTGTCTGCCATTTCTTTTCATTTTGTTTTGAAACGTTTTGTAACCTAATGAAAGTGCCATCATATCTTTCTCTAGTATTTTCCAGAAGGTATACATGTCCAGTTCTTTTGGTCCTTACTTATACGACTTGGTTTCCAGTCCCCAATCATCCTTTCCACCCCCTCCTCTGAACTTATTCCAGTTTGTTGTCATCCTTCTTAAAATGTAGTGTTTAGAACCAAACATAATACTCAAAAATGAAGCCTAACCAGTGCCAAATAGAGGGGAACTTGTATTTCACAGGATCTGGAGACTTTACTTCTGTTAATGCAAAATAGCAGAACCCTAAAATAGCATTTGCCTCTGCCCCCCCTTTTTGGTTTAAATTCAGCTTGGGATCTGAACAATTCCAATATCCTTCTCACTTTTAATATTTCTGAGCCAAGTATCCCCCAACTTATCCCGGTTAGATTTTGTTCTGTTGTTTTCAGCTCAGTACTCGAGCCTATCTAGGTCGTTTTGAATGTTGTTCTCTTCCAAGTTATTACATAATATGAATGATAATGATGTACTGTCAAGTCAGTTCTGACTTATGGTGATCCTTTTCCATGTAGAGAATTCTAAGAAGTAGTTTACCATTCCCCTTTTCAGGGGATGCTCTCAGGGTATTCAGGTTACCCAAGGCTACACAGGCTGACTCTTCTCCCAGGAGACACAGTGGAGAATCAGACTGCCAACCTCTGGATCTCTAGCCAGATGCCCAAACCATTGCACTATGCAGCCAGTTCCAGGTGATTGGGTAGATGACAATTTTTTGTCATTTGTAAATTTGATAACTATTCAGTGCACTCCCTCGTCCATGTAATCAATACAAATGTTGAAGAGCACTGGGCCTGGACCCAACCTTTTACCTCCTACCAGTATGAACAGGAGCCACTGATAAGCAGTCTTTGCATATGATTCTGTAACCAACATTGTATGCCCCCGAAACTTCTTCTGTCCAGCCCACACCTAGTTAGTTTGCTGATCATGGGGCACTTTGTCAAAGGCATGGTGGAGTCAAGGCGTAGTATGCATGGAACATTCCACTGTCTAACATGGAGGTTATGTAGAAACTGAGTCCGGCAGGGTTTGTTCTGGACAAATACACATTGGCTTCTAGTTATTATTGCATTGCTTTTGAGATGCTTATGGACTGAGCATTTTTATAGTCTGCTCCAGAATTTTCACTGGGATTGATGTCAGGCTGACTAGTCTGTTGTTCTTGGTTTCATCCTTTTTGCCCCTTTTTTAAGATGGGGACAGTGTTAGCCTTCCTCCAATCATTTGCCATTTCACCCATCCTCCATGATTTTAAGAAAATAATAGACAGCGGTTTTGAGAGTTCTTCAACCATTTCCTTCAGCACTCTTGAATGCAGTTCATCTGAGCCTGTGAGATTTGAACACTTCCAAAGAAAACTATCTGTTTATCAGTATCAAGTTGCAATCCTGCCCATCTACTTGTACTTCACAGGGCCATAGACTGTATTTTGAGAAAAGACTTGTCTAAAACTGGAATTGAGCCCACCTGTCTTTTCTTTGTATCTGTTATAATTTTTCCATCCCCCCTGTGTAGCTGAGCCACTGTGTATTTTCTCTGTCTTTTGCTCCACACCTAGCAGAAGAATGCTTTTTTGTTGCTTTTATTGTCTCTTGCTAACCCCAGCTTACTCTCAGCTTTTTTAACCCTTCCTCATGCTATGTCTAGAATACTTGCCAGTTGTACTTTTCCTTTGTGGCCATAACCAACGATTTTATTTACTCAGAATAGGGTGACCAGGAATGTTGGTATATGAAAGATGCAAAATTGACACCAATTAACTATTTTAAATCAAAAAGATAATTTTAATCTTGTTCAATTAGATTGCTACGCTGTACTGCAGAAACAAAATTGCTGAAGGAGTGAGGCAGCTGTTACTTTATAAATATTAGCTGTTGTGTGCATCTAGATCATGGTTTTGGTAAAATAAATCAGATTCATGCTTTTATTTTTCAGATGGTATCCTGTCTTTAATAAATTATCAATATTGTAAGAGCTTTATTTGCTCTTGGAGAGTTGAGCATATATAATTACTCTCATCATTAATTTTTATGATTTCTTTTGATGTGGCTGATCTTATTTTTTGTTTTTTTTATGCATATCTGATGTACAAATATGGAAAATAATAACTCGAAATAATAACCATGCTTCACAGGTAAAAAAGATGTTAAGTATTCACTTTGCATCGTTCTAATCCCTAACGCTGTGTGTATGCCTGTGTTGTGCATTTATTCCATTTAATAGGAGCATCTACTATAAAATTAAGGCTGGCAGAATATTTTTGTTTTATCCAAGAACCCTATAGCCTTGTCTGTTAGGTGTATTATGTGCTATTGAGTTGGAACCAACATATACCAATCTTAATACAGTTTCCAAAGTGATGTTTAAGGAGTGGTTTAATCAGTTCAACCGCTACTGCCCTATCTCTTAATTTTCCCTGACTGTAGAGGGATTTGAAGTCAGATCTCCATTGCCCTAGTCTGTTGTTACTCTATACCAGTGCTGGCAAATCTATGGCATGGGTGCCAAAGGTGGCACGTGGAGCCCTTTCTGTGGGCATGCAACATTGCCCTCTCCCAGCCACGGTACTTCCCCCTTTGCTCGAAACACGCCACTGTACTCTGTGCAGCAAGCCAGGCGAAAGGGGAGCAGTGGTCTGTGGGCCCATTCATAGACTCAGTTTACTCTCCAGCCATGCCACTTTTGGGACGCCCACAGCAGCTTGCCAAGGACAGAGAGGCGGATGGGGTTCTACTGTTTGGGAAAGTGAGAATCGAATAGCAGGTATTTGAATTTCCCCCAGCCACACTGAGGGTGCCGTGTCCATGGAAAATTCAAAAACCTGCCCTTTGATCCTCGCTTTCCCAAAGGGTAACATTCCTGCTCTTTGAATCTCGCTTTCCCGAATTGTAGCACCCCATGCTACCCATTGGGAAAGCAAGGATCAAAGAGCAGGTTTTTGAATTTCCCCCAGCGACAGTGAGGGTGCTGTGCTCCCAGAAATTCAAAAGCCTGCTCTTTGGTCCTTGTTTTCCCAAAGGGTAGCAGCTGGAGCATTTATAACCCAGGGTACCACTATATTCAGGCTAAATTGCCGTATTGGCACTTTGCGGAAAATAAGAGCCTTTATACACGACCCCTAAGCTCCGCAGGAAATGGCTGCAAGGTCCGGACCTTACAAGTGTTTTCCCACCAGCTCTGGACTTTGCAGACAATTAAGTGCGACCCCGCCCACCTAAGCGCGACCCAGCTGCACTTTCTTGTACCTGCTTGAGGTGGGTGAAAATCCCCAGGTCCGGATTTAATCTGGTCAGTGAGGGGCTCTCCTGGCTTCTGCTTGTGTGTTTTTTTTGCCTCCTGCCCCTTTAAGAGAAGAGGTGGGAGGGAAAAAAACAAGCAGAAGAGAAACGGAAGAGAAACGGAAGAGAAACGGAGCTCCGGGAAGCTCCTCCAGGTGAGCTGCATTTTTCCCCCTCTTTCTCTGGTGGGGAGGAAGGAAGGGCAACAAACCCCTAAGATCTTTGGTCCGAATTTAAGGGACCAGCGGATCTTAGGGGTCGTGTGAAAAGGCCCTAAGTGGGCTTTGAATCCCAATTTGGGCACTCGGTCTCTAAAAGGTTCACCATCACTACTCTATACAGTATACCACACTGGGTATCCATGGCCTTATGTAGAAGAATATAATTTCAGTACTTTGTTATTCTAATGCATCACTGTATTTTAAGGGAGTTCTATGTAAAAGTTTTGCATGGCATTTTGTTGTGCCCTGTTTCTAAGGTCTTAAAATTTCCTCTTTTTCCATGCTAGAAGGTACAGCAGTTTCATGGAGCAGCAGGGTAGGGAAGGGAGTAATTTGGTCCAATCTTGTGCATTTTCAAACATGGAAGTAATATTTCATTGCTGAACTCATTTCATGGCAAAGAAAGGCAGTACTGGTATGAAAATTACCTCAAATGCTTTGCCACGTAATTCCTCAATTTTGATTAGAACAGCTCAGCCAATGTCGCAACATTTTGCATTCAAGCAGTCCTATTTGAGATACTTCATTTTTAGAAATCAAAGCTACATTTTCCAAAGGCAAGTTGAATTTCATTATCCATCAACTTTAAACCAGTACAACAGCTTATTTGATTGACCAGTTTTGTGGGCCAAAGATGGACTAAGCTGGTGGAGGGCCTACTAAGTTTTTTTTAATATCATAGTGATCCTCATCATTTTCTTTGGATAACATTCACATAATCTATTCATTTCTTGTAGGTGACAACTGATAAAATTTTGTGTGCGTAGCTCAATAAAATCCCAATATAAATGGACCCAAATTAGATTTTATATATCAAGATAAATGCTATGGATAGAAGGAAGCGCTCTGGCCCTACTTCTCCATCTCTGATTTTACTACTTTCCTATACATAAATGTCAAATAGTTCGAAGCGATGGAACTCCGCTATCCATGGAGGCTCTGTGGAGAGCCCCAACAAATAGCAGGGGCTCCTTCATGCTATATGTCTGAGGGCAAAAATGTGGACAGAGGAGATGAGACCAAAGCATGCTACACTCTTTCTGGTGAATTTGACTTGTCATGGAATACCTAAATAAGGTCATAATCTGGCACTCTTACAAACACCATTATGGTCAGCTGGTCTTTTTACGTGACAGCGTGAATCCTCCCGTTCTGCCTCATGATGAAAACAAGATAGCAAGATTCTCCCACTCTGGCAAATATCTGGAGGAAGAGAATGAGACACAGTTATCCCGAGCAAGTACACTCTTGAAGATGTGGTCTGAGAACTATAAGGCACCATGCTAGAGGATCTTCTGCCATTGCCATCCCCAAATAAAATGTTGGGGATGGCTTTCCAGAGCCACTGACTCATTGTGTCATTTGGATGTGTCCTCAAATGACACAATGAATGTAATGTATGACAAGTAAATGAATGTGTCTCTGCTCCTAGGAAGCTGCTCTGGCCACTCTCACACTGGGCCATTTGAAACACCAAGAAAGCAGGTGGCAGAGTCCTCCAGAATGCCCGCCCTCTATAATGCTTCTCCCTGAGGAGATAAGTGTGCCATACTCCTCTCCAGACAGCCTTGTGAGACCAAAACATGTTACTGTACTGTGAAGGAGCCATTTTTAAAAAAAGGAAAAGAAAAGAAATGTCCACAAGATGGTCGTGGAGGCAGCCATTTTACTTTACCTATTTTATCTCCAGCGCCTCACTCTGAGAAGTGTTGTGTGGCTATACTGTATGTATCTTCTTGTCATATTCATTCATTCATTCATTTGATTTATATACCATTTATTTGGCCGAGGGCCACTCTGGGCAGTTTGCAACATAAAAAAACAGAATAACAGTATATAGAAACCAAATCATAAAGTACAAATCATAAAAGAAACTAGTGTAACAAAATCAAAATTTAGAAAATAGTGTGTGTATATGTTTGCTTTATTTTCTTTTTTCTTTGATTTTTTTTGCTTTGTGAACTATTGCCGCCATCTTTGCCGATCTTATAACATTTATTTTTGGTAACATTATTATTCTGAACTTTTTTATTGTTCCGGTGTTTGATTGGCGTAAACTGCCTGGAGTTCCATTGGAAGATGGTTGGTATAAAAATATAAAAATATATAAACCAATATAAATAAAATACATTCTAAAAATACTTGAACATTGAGACATTTCAGTTGGCAGTAGGTGGCAGCTATCAGCTTCAGTGTCAACAGGCTTCATATGAGGCATAGAAAACCTGCCAAAATAATCAGGTTTTAAGTTGTTGGTTAAAAATCCCAAGCGAAGGGGCCAGGGAGGCAGATGGTGGTTGGCAGCTTATTCCCTAGCTGGGGAGGAACCTCTGAGGTAGCCTGAATTCTTATGTTCTCCCTCCAGGCCTCTCTTGAGGGTCAACCACCTCAAATCCACCTTCTCTTGGCAAGGAGTCCCAGAGTGTGGATTTGGTCCATGAGAAGCCACTGTAATAAGTCCCTCCAAGATGGGACTTTGAAGGTGGTAGGAGCACGAGAAGCACCTCTCCTGCAGATCTTAAAATCCAGACTGGGAAGATGCAGATCTATAGGTTACCTCTCAGATAACCTAGGACCAAGTTGTATAGGGCTTTATAGGCTATAACCAACACAATGTGCAACAGGCATCTGTATAACAAGAATGATCATAATGCCTCTCCGCGCCTCCGAGTGAGGCGCAGGGGAGGATTTTGCCGGCTGTCAGCCGGCGGCAGGTGGGCGGGACTGCGCAGTCGGCGTATCTTACGCCGTTTGCGTGGCCTTATAAGGCAGGGCCCGCGCCTCCGCCCACCAGCCGCCGTCCATTTTGCCGATTCGCACGGGAGAGCGCACCGGAGCTGCCGCGTCGGACGGCTAAGTTTTGTCTCAGGGGAGGGTAGGGAGGGGGTAGGGAGCTCCGCCGGGCTCCTGTGAGCTCGCGGAGCGCGGGGGGGCGGGCCGGGCCTGGGGGATTGCGGGTTAAGAGCAGGCGGACGGCGGGAGTGAACGAGCGGCGGAAACGGTGGCTGCTCCTACCGCCGTCTGCTCGGTCGGGGCTGGGGTATAGTCCCACGCCTCCGGCGGCTGCGAACTGGCTGGCGGCGGGCTTGGTCGGCACGGACGACTGTGCACCGTCCCCGGAGTTGTTTTTTGGTGTCGGGCCTTTATCGGCCCAGTGTAGGCGTATTTCACCGCCTTTCACTTCCCTTCCCCTTTTTCCCGGAGCATCTACACCACATTCCAGGGCCCCTGGGTCGGCGTTGAGCGGGGGGAAAGGTGGTTTGGGCAGCGGGCGGGAGCAGCGCGTGGGGCAGGGCGACAGTTTGGGTCGGGCCTGTTACCCGCAAGCTCCTAGGTCCACGTGTGGCGGCCATTGGTATTCCTGCTCATCGGACTTCATCCGAGCAAGGACTGGGTCGTCGGGGTGAATACATACAGTGGGACCCATCTTTAAGCCAGGACTCGTCAGGGCGGGGGGTATTGGATGGCTCGGCTGTTGCCTACGCCGTTGGGGCGCCCATATTTCCCACGCCGGTGGTGCTTGGGTGGCCATTTTGTTTGGGCCCTCCATGGTCTTGGTCTGGGGGGGCATCTCTATCGCCAGACATCCGCCGCCAGGGGGGGATTAGGAGCTGGTGCACACCAGGGTTACACCCCTCAACGATTCCACTATCCTTTGATCGGCTTATTTTTCTGGGTGGCCTTTCGCCATGGCGCCTAAGAAGCCTTCTGGAAAGGGCAAGGGCAAGGCCCCGGCCAAGAAGAGGCCCTGCCTTCAACCTGCTCTCGAGTCCCCATCATCTTCTGATGATGAGTGGCCGCGCTTAGCGGCGGCTTGGAAAAAGCTCTCTCGTTTGGAACGTGAGAGGGCAAGCCGGCATGGAATGGCTCAGGCCTACGGAGAGGGTGAGAGTGCGGGTGGGGGGCATGGTCAGAAAACATCCGCCTTGAAGTTAGTCGCTGATTTAATGGAGGCTCGTGCTGCATCTCTTGAGTCTTCCTTAGCAGGATCGTCTGCCCAGGCTGCATCGCCTGCTTCCTCTCAGATTCCTGTTGACCTGACTGGCCTCCACGAACAATCGCCTCAAACCCGGGCTGGACAACAGGCGGCTGTGCCTGCAGCGGTATCGACCTCCACCGAGGCGCCACGCCAACAGGCCATCGATCTTTCTCGTACTACCGGCTCTGTGATCACGTTGCAGGGAGCGCCTTCGGACCGCACGGACGGGGGTGAGTACAGGCCGATACACACCGACATGTCACGGCGCATATCTTGGCCCTGGCCTGATACCACGCCTACTGCGGGTATCCGTGATTTTAGGCCATACCTCATGCCTGGTGGTGTCGTTCCCACCGGAATACACCCGCTGCCACACGGGGGTGCTACCGGTATGACGGAGACGTCCGCTCAGACGGTACCCGTCCTCGACTTGTCAGTCCCAGCCCCCCAGCGTCAAACTGAATCTACTACCGCCTCTTTGCCCGGAGCATCGACACCGAAACCCGCAAAGGAACCCGAACCATCGGCCCCGGCGGTGGGCGATTACCCTGAGGCGGATGAATCGCTTCCCTTAGGGGATCACCTTTCTGAGGGTGTGATTGAGAAAATAGTAGCTGGTAAATATGTCGATATCTTTGACCTGCTTAACAGGGAGATCGACGTGAAAGACTTTGAGAAATTAGACTACAAAGAGAAGGAACGTATCCGCAAACGTAAGCCGGAACGTTCCTGGAATAATTGGCTGAATGCGTTCGTAATTTTTGCAGGTATTTACTCAGAAGCACACCCCCAGAAGGGTACAAAATTGTGGCACTACCTCGATCTCATAATTAGGGCACGGCAGGATCTTCCCCCTATGGCGTGGCTCATGTACGACGAGGGGTTCCGACGTAGGGTCGCGAAGGACCCGGTCTTACGTTGGGACCGCCCACATAGCTACTTATGGCTGCGTGTGAGTGGATCCAACCGGACCACCGACCGGTTTGACAGTGGTCACCCGGTGTTGCGTTCTGGCGCCGCAGGTAACCCCCGCATCAGTGCGGGCCAGTCTGTTCAACCCAGGCTGGTTTGCTTTGAATTTAACAACAGGGGGGCCTGCGGACGCCGGCAGTGCAAATTCCGGCATGCCTGCTCCGCCTGTGGGGCCAACCACCCGGTCAGTGTTTTCCCCAGGGGTAGACCGGGGGGGGATACCGGCAGGGAACCGGGGGGGAAACGATTACAGCAGGGCAATAATCCGCCCCCAAAAGGGACCTAGTCCCATAAAAGTAGGAACCCTGAGGGCGTGGCTGCGTAGTTACCCCTCCATCACGGACGCGCATTACCTTTTGCACGGGTTTCAATATGGATTTCGAATCCCAGCGTTAGGCCGGAGACAGCCATTTATGTCCTCGAACCTTAAATCTATCCGAGGTATGGAGGACGTTGTTAGACAGAAGATCACTGCTGAACTTGTTGCAGGGCGAGTACTTGGTCCCTTTGACCAACCCCCTACCCCTAATTTCCGGGTCTCCCCATTGGGAGTTGTGCCCAAGAAGACGCCGGGTGAGTACCGTTTAATTCATCATCTGTCTTACCCGGCGGGTCACTCAGTTAACGATGGTATCCCGCAGGAGTTGGCTTCCGTCCACTACACGTCATTTGACGACGCTGTTCGGATGGTCCGATCCTGCGGGGTCGGGGCCGAGATGGGAAAGTGCGACGTAAAGTCGGCTTTTCGACTGTTGCCTGTCCATCCTGACGACTGCGAGCTTCTGGGGTTCTCGTTTGAGGGGGACTTTTACATGGATAGGTCCATGCCGTTTGGCTGTTCCATTTCATGCGCCGCCTTCGAACGTTTTAGTACGTTTGTTGAATGGGTGATCCGTCAGCGTGCGTGGACTTCACATGTGGTCCACTACCTTGATGATTTTTTGTTCGCAGGCGTGGCGGGCACGGGCCAATGTGCCCGTTTGATGTCTGTTTTTCAGGCTATGGCGGCTGAGCTCGGTTTACCCTTGGCTGAGGACAAAACGGAGGGCCCTGCTACTGTTTTGACCTTTTTGGGCATCGAATTGGATACGGTTGCCCAAACATGTCGCCTTCCTCGACAGAAGCTGTCTGACCTTTTGCGTCGGATCACGCTTGTTAGGTCGGCGAAAAAGGCCACACTCCGTGAGCTGCAGCAGCTTATTGGCCACCTGAATTTTGCTTGCAGGGTAATAGCGCCAGGGCGCCCCTTTTTGCGCCGGCTCTGCGATGCGACGGTGGGGCTCCGCAGCCCGCACCATTGACGGCGCCTTTCAGCGCCTATCAGGGATGACCTCGACACCTGGATTGAATTCCTTTCTAGGTTTAATGGCGTCTGTTTCTGGCGGGCTGAGGCTGCCTTAGCAGCTGACCTCCAAGTCCACACGGATGCATCTGGCTCCCTGGGTTTTGGGTTATTCTTTCGGGGGCGCTGGTGCGCCGGCCTGTGGCCCCAAGAATGGCATCAGTCCGGCCTGACACGTGATTTAACCTTTCTTGAATTTTTTCCCATTGTGGGGGCACTTTATTTGTGGGCAGATTTGTGGGCGGATTCGGCCGTCAAGTTTCATTGTGACAACCTTGCGGTTGTTTATATTATCAATAATTTGACGTCTAAATCTAAGCGGGTTATGGTCTTGGTTCGTGCCTTCACTCTGCGTTGTTTAAGATTTAACATCTTGTTTCGAGCAGTTCATGTGCCGGGGGTACGGAACGATTTGGCTGACGCTCTGTCCCGCCAACAGATCGAACGGTTCAGAGCGCTAGCTCCCCAGGCCATGACGGAACCCGAGCGTCTCCCACCCGAGGTATGGCAGCTTGGCGGGTAGAGGCCAATAGGGCTATGGGTTTGGCATTAGCTCCCAGCACTCGCCGGGCGTACTCCGCGGCCTGTGCAGAGTATGCCCGTTTTTGTGCCCGGGAAGGGTGTCCGCACCTTTGGCCGTCCACGCCTGACCAATTAGTTCACTTTGCTGTTTATCTACATTTTAAGGGCCTTGCCCCGAGGACTATCCAGGGTAAGATGTCCGCCCTTTTTTATTATGCCAAGGCTCAGGGTCTGGCTATCCCCGATTGTCAGTTCCAGATAGCCAAAATGGTAGAGGGTTGGACCAGGGAAAAGGGCAAGCCACGAGACACTCGCCATCCCATCTCTCCGTCAATCTTATTCCGCATGGCCCAGGCCTGGCACCAGGTTTGTCGGGATCGTGTTGAAGTAGCTTTACTGCACGCGGCGTCGCTAGTGGCCTTCTTTGCGGCGCTGCGAGTCGGCGAGCTGGTGGCAGCCGCCAAAGCCGATAATTCGGCTACAGCTTTGCTCTGGTCTGATTTGGTGTTGGAGGCCGAGCACGCTTCTCTGCGCATTCGCAGGTCTAAAACGGATCAGAGGGGTAGAGGTTGCACGATACACCTGCGTAGGTGTTCGGAGCCGCGCATCTGCCCCATTCGGGCCCTCCACACTTATGCCGCTTGCTTACCCACACGGCAGGGCTATTTGTTTCAACATTTGGACGGGTCCCCGTTGACCCAGTATCAATTTTGGAAGCTGACATCGAAGGCCCTTCACCTCGCTGGTGTATCGCACTTGCGATTTGGCACACATTCTTTTCGTATAGGCGCGGCGTCTACCGCTGCCGCCCTGGGTGTGGGCACTGAAGGCATACAGCGTATTGGACGGTGGAAATCTCACCAGTTTAAGGTTTATGTTCGCCCGTTAACGGACCCATAAAAGGGCCCAGTGTTCTCTTTTATCTTCTTTGCAGGTATGGCCGACAGCAGGCGTATCCGGGTATTTCTGTGTGGCCACAGCTTCGTTTATTGGGCCGCCAAGTTTGCTGTCAAGTCTGGACGTGGCCGCAACCTTGGCCTGGAGCGATGGGCCGACTTGGTCTGGAAGGGTATACGGGGCATGCGTTGGAGTTCCTTTCTGGCGACAGTCCTTGCCGAATCCCCTACTCCCTTCCCCTCCATCCTGGTAATCCACCTTGGAGGGAACGACTTGATCAGGATGTCCGGCAAGTCTTTGGCTCTCCAGATCATTTCTGACCTGAGAGTATTTAAGGCCAGTCGGCCCACTGTGTGGATTATGTGGTCGGCAATTATCCCGAGATTGGAGTGGGGTGCGCACCATCCACCTCAGAAGATGCATAAATCTCGTAAAGGAGTTAACCGGGAGGTTGCCCGTTTCGTTAAGGCTGAAGTTGGTTCTGTTATTCCCCATCCTGCCATCACGGCTCGAGACCGGAGTTTTTTCCGGCCTGATGGAGTTCACTTGTCTGATGCGGGTCTTGGAGTGTTTCTTGATGATATTCGGGAGGGTCTGTTGGCCTACCTCCGTGGTAGGTTGGGGTAAGAGACTGCAGTGCGTCTCTTAGTGGCGGGTAGCGCAATATAATATTCAATGTCATACAGAGCCTTATAAATAGGCAAGGTCCTCGGCAGTCCCATTCTAATAAGTAGCTCAGGTAGAGGATAGGGTGCAGATAATTTAACCCCAACATTAACAACGGGACTGCCAAGAAATTGGAGATGGGGGATGCCCAAACACTCTAGTATCCTCATTGCATCCGTAAGTGGCTGCAATAAATTATTGGAGCTAACGGACCTTTCATAAACCACCTAGGAATTTATTGCGCTACGTCACAGACCCTCCTTTAAAGTTGTTGTCCGTTGACAAAGTTATTCCTAGTTATTGCAATTAATAAATTGTGGCCCGATTTCTACCAAGCCCAACGTGTGTCGTCTCTTTATTGCTGACTAGCCTGGCAATGCCTCTCCGCGCCTCCGAGTGAGGCGCAGGGGAGGATTTTGCCGGCTGTCAGCCGGCGGCAGGTGGGCAGGACTGCGCAGTCGGCGTATCTTACGCCGTTTGCGTGGCCTTATAAGGCAGGGCCCGCGCCTCCGCCCACCAGCCGCCGTCCATTTTGCCGATTCCCCGCCCGCCCGCCACTGTTTTCAGTGTGATGGTGATGCTATGCTGGTCGCTTCGGGGCCGGATGGGAATTTTTGACTGCCACTCTGATTGGCCTTGAGTGGTGGTGCGTTTTCGCCCATCCCATCATTCACACGTGGCGTCGGGTTTTTAGGTCACATGGTCACAATTTGGCGGGTAGCGCAATATAATATTCAATGTCATACAGAGCCTTATAAATAGGCAAGGTCCTCGGCAGTCCCATTCTAATAAGTAGCTCAGGTAGAGGATAGGGTGCAGATAATTTAACCCCAACATTAACAACGGGACTGCCAAGAAATTGGAGATGGGGGATGCCCAAACACTCTGGTATCCTCATTGCATCCGTAAGTGGCTGCAATAAATTATTGGAGCTAACGGACCTTTCATAAACCACCTAGGAATTTATTGCGCTACGTCACAGACCCTCCTTTAAAGTTGTTGTCCGTTGACAAAGTTATTCCTAGTTATTGCAATTAATAAATTGTGGCCCGATTTCTACCAAGCCCAACGTGTGTCGTCTCTTTATTGCTGACTAGCCTGGCAATATCATTACAGCATCGGTATCTGTTCCAGCACAGCCCTCTTATCTTTTCCTGTTCTCATTTCGTCTTGGCAGTTTATTTATTTTTATCTTCATGCCAGATGTAACTTGGGTCTCCCGTGGTTTTAGATGAGGCATCAGCCTCAGAGCACTTACCCAGATATTGTGGCAGTTTATGAGAACATGTCATCTAAGAAAAAGTAAATCATTATATGCATGAGTATTTCCAGTAGACATGCTGGTGATTCCCTCCGGGCTCTAGTAGCAGTTACTAAAATAGATGTGTTTCTTTCAAGGAGGGAAGTTACATATCAAGCCA
The DNA here is from genome assembly GCA_037367245.1 of Phrynocephalus guinanensis. NCBI lineage: Eukaryota > Metazoa > Chordata > Lepidosauria > Squamata > Agamidae > Phrynocephalus > Phrynocephalus guinanensis. The sequence goes on from CM074733.1 coordinate 162,096,030, forward strand.
ACTGGCTTTAGGAGTCATTCAGATTCATTCACCCGGCTGTGATTGCCACCCATCACCCATGCTGGTGATGGATGCTGTGCTAGCAGAAGTGTTCTGTTATATACATTGGCTCCATTGCATTCAGCCTGAATGTGCCAGGATCAAATGGCATGGGTGCCCTAAAGGCACTTGCTGTACTACTACTTATACTGATCATTCACCAGAGGACAGGGGAGAGTATTCAACCGTTATGCTCAAGATGTAGATTGTATGCATTAGGAAAAAGGCCTTCCGGTGCCAAAGATGAATTGTATGGGTATAGCTGGACTTGCATTAAGAGAGGAACGTTAAGCTTCATAGTTTGAAAGATGCCCATATATTAAGAACAGATAAAACTGTTGAACTACTAGGCTGATTCTAACTTTTGTGAAATGCAATCCTGTGTACATTTGCTTGGCAGCAATTTCTTATTGTGTTTGTGAGAAATATTTCTTAAGTTTGGAGAGACAATGCTTTTTCTTAATAAACTGAGCAGTCAAGTATATTGGCAGAAAAGTTGGTTGTTCAAGACAAAAAGTCATTGTAAGAAGCAAATCAAAAGCAAACGTATGATTGCAATAACACACAGTATTATTATATTTATTTATTTTAGAGTATTTTTACCCCACCTTTCTCCTTGGAAAAGGACCCAAGGCGGCTTACAGTAATGAGGGATAATACACAGTCCAGTACAATTAAGACATGTTCAAGTATTTGAGAAAAAGGAATTGAAGGACATCTTAGAGCATTAATAGACAGCATTACATTAAAGCAACACGGTTATAAGTAGTCATAAACACAAAGTCTATGTGAACCCATAGATTCATATAAAATACACATGGTAGTCCATCATTCAGGGAAAGCTTGCCTGAAGAGAAAGGTCTTTGCCTGTTTCTGGAAGGACAACAGAGATGAGGCAGTCCTCCTGGCCTCTAGAGGGAGGGAGTTCCAGAGTCTGGGTGCAGCAGTCGAGAAGGCCCTTTCATGGGTTCCCACAAGATGTACCTGTGAGGGTGGTGGAATGGAGAGTAGGGCCTCTCCTGATGACCTTAACACCCGAATTGGTTCATACTGTGAGATCCAATCTTTGAGGTAGCTAGGACTGTAGTCTTGCTGCAAGTGAAATGTCTGTCTCTTGCACAATGTAATGCAAGCAAAAGCAAAAGCAAAGTGTGCTGCTTATGTACTGCCCCTATAGCACTTAAATCACCCTTCAGGAGGTTTACAAGTTATTATTCAGGCTACACATTACACCCCTGCCCAGCGAGCTGGGTACCTATTTTATTGACCTTGGAAGGCTGGAAGGCTGAGTGAACCTTGAGACGGCCACTTGGAATTGAAACCCAGGTCGTGAGCACAGTTATAGCTGTAGTAGTGCAGTTGAACCACTGCGTCACAAAGCAGAAAGATTTACAGGGAAATGTGTTGATGAATACATTAATTAGAACTAGTATGAATTTGAAATCTAAAAAGAAATGTAGAATTAACATCCCATTGTTCATTTCCTTTCAGGTTATGGAGGAGTAGAATTCAGGTAAAACTGGGCAGGTTTGGAGGGGACTCTAGAGACAAGTTCCTCTTCTAGGTCTTACTTCAGGGTGCAACAGGTTAGGGAAATAATTAGGGATGGGCACAAAAGAGGAAAATAGTGTTTCGTTTTGTTTCTAGAGTAGTTTTGTTTCATTTTGTTAAAAATGAATTTTGAAGTAGTTTCATTGCAAAATGAAATGAAACAAAACACTATGCTGGGTCCTTAGAGTGCATAAAAATAAGCACTCTAAAATACTGACCCCAGGCATGTTTCACACCCAAAGTGGCAGGCTTAGTTTCCTCTAGCAATTTAAGGGAACCCCTTGAAAGTTGGAAAGGTTTGGGAGCCACAGAGCTGAGTTATGAAGCACCGAAGGGGTTAGGGTTAGGGTTAGGTTTAGGGTTAGGTTTGAAATTGGAAGCTGATTGGGCGAATGATAGCACTACCGCTGCTTCCCATTGATTCCAATTACAGTGGTACCTTGTATAAAGGAATTAATTCATTCCAAATGAAATTCCGTTAAGCAAATTTTCCTTTAAACTAATTTCCCTTAGGAATGCATTGAAAACAGAGTCATCCCTAATCGCAACCATTTTTATGTTGTACAGATTCGCCCCATAGGCAATTCTGTTAAGTTAATTTCCCCTATCTCTGGATTTTTTATGTTGTACAGATTTTATATTATACAAACTGTTTGTTATACAAGGGTCCACTGTATAAAGGTTTTTTTCCCCTAGGGGCATCCCATTTGCAGCTTCATAACTCAGCTCCCTGAACCCCAAACCTTTCCAACTTTTATGGGGCTTGCAGGGAGGAGCTTGAGGAAGCTCCCATGTCCTTTTGTCTAGAATGAATTGTTTCGCAGTAGAGGGGGGAAATAGTGTTTCATTTCATTTCATAACAAAATGCTAGCTGCCATTTCATTTTGTTTTGAAACTATTCAAAACCTTACAACACGATGAAACAGCGTGCCATTGTTCATATGGTGCCCATCCCTGGAAATAAAAATAGAAATGGCTTGAAGCCAACTTCTGCTTTTGTAAGAAGGAAAAGGAAACTTCCAAGGACAAGGAGAAAATTGGGGGGGGGACAAAAATTGAACCTTCTTGGAGCATCTGGGCCTCCAAAAGTGGCCAGGAGAAGAATGTAGCTCAAGGGACACCGGTTGCCTCTCCCTGCTTTAGATGTTGCATTTGTGACATGGGAGCTCCTCTTTGATGACTTTATATCACAACCCTACTCTAATGGTTACCCAGCTAGCATTTTGATCACTCGAGAAGGCATCATTGTTGTACCTCTCCTGGCAAGATTTGCCGTTAAATGTTACACCTGCACTGTGGGATTAAATTAAATGTATCATCATTTCCACTGCTATGAGAATTGCAGGGCACGAGTGTCATTAGAGAATAGTGCATAGTTACTGAGACAGTGGAAGAACACCGGCTTTCTTCCAGATTCTCTCCAAAGCACGACCAGTTCCAGATATGTTGGAAACAATTGAGAACCAGTGTGACCTGAAGTAGGCTGAATAGCTCATGATGAGTTGTCCACCCAGCTAGTAGTGGTCTACCATAGCCGATGTCAATCATTGTCATCACATCTGCCCTCTATATGTGACGTGAGAAGCATGCTTACCCCAAAGCCACTGTTGTTTCTTTTGTCATGAGAAACCAACAGGCAGAAGAAAAGGCGAAGAGAAGATTCCCCATATGAATAACGGCCCACTTTGTGTGCGTGTTTGGTTTGGCTCATGAGAGGAGCTTTTGTAGAAGAAACAGCTTTCCCCTCTTCCGACTAACACTTTCATGTGATAAAAGCAATAAGAAGGTGCTTGCACAAAGCCCTGATTGGGTGTGGCGGACACACATGTAAGGACTGACCAAATGGGTCTCATGACAGGTTATTTTCTTCCTGTGCTGTAATTTCAGAGCTATGGTATTGCCTCTGTTCAAAACATGTTCTTTGCTTGGCACTCGATGGAAGAACCAATCTTTATTTACTATAAATACAACTTGTGAAATACTTTTACCTAGCTTTTACATGGAATTTTACTCTTTTTTTAATTGCTTGTGTTCTCTTGTAGCTTTAATGTAATGTTGTCTTTTAATGCTATAATTCCCTCAATTCCCTGTTCTCAGTACTTGAACATGTCTTAATTGTACTGGACTGTATAGTATCCCTCATTACTGTAAGCTGCCTTGGGTCCTTTTCCAAGGAGAAAGGTGGCATAAAAATACTTTAAAATTTTAAAAAAATGCATTTATTTTTAGGTATCGTCACAGCAATAAAATATTCTCTAGCTAAAAGCATCGCACAGTTATTCCTTCTTTGTCACAAAATGTGCACACCCAAATGTGGAGAATTTGCAAAGGTTCCACCACTGAAGAAAGTCTGAAGGCAGGGGAAAGTAATGCTAACAACATTAGCAAGCGCCTGGTGTAATGTATTGTCCCTCATAGTGTAATATGCTGCTCTTGCTTAGAAACCAGGCATCATTGTGTTTCGTGTGCAGGGTGAGGAGAAAAGAAGCCGTAAAATTGATGCCTAATTCACACAGCATTAGCACTTCTCGTGCACCTGCTAATTTACTGCCTACTGTGCCAGCAAAATATAAAACTTTAATGCACATCCATCATTCTACATCTGAATCTGACAGGAATATAAGGCTGAGCCTATGCTTTCAGAACCTGTACATGACCTATGATGCAATTTTTCAGTGTGCATTAAGGTGCATAAAAGCTCATAAGTGTCTAAAAAGTACAGATGTAAAAAAAAGGGTGATTGATACCTTGCCTTGTTAATTTCTAATTGGAGACAAAGAACGAGTTGGTGCCTTTACCTTTTTTCCATGTACAAATTGAAGCTGGTTTGAAGACTGAAATTTTGTCATTTTTACATGCTGTTAAGTTGCTTCCAACTTATGATGACCTTGTAAGTGACCTACCCCAAAGTCCCGTGTTCAACAGTACTACTCAGCTCTTGTAAAGGCTGCAGCCTCCTTTATTGAATTTGTCACCTCTTAGTTAGTCTTCCGCTTCAGATTTTCCCATCAAATTGTACCCTTTAAGTCAGGCATGTCCAAACTTTGGCCCTCCAGATGTTTTGGACTGCAACTCCCACGGTCCTTTGCCATTGACTATCTAAGCTTAAAATTCTGGGAGTTGCAGTCCAAAACATCAGGAGGACCGAAGTTTGGACATGCCTGCTTTAAGTTTTCTGAACATCATTCGGTTCCAGTGATCTTTGTCTTCTCTTGATAGGTCCATGCCCAAAGTTTGATAGCCCCAGTCATTTTTGTGTCTAGAGATAATTTACACTTGAACTGATAAGTAGAGATGGGCACGACTTAGCGGTATTCCCGTTTCCGTTTCCGTTACTCGGTTCCGTTACTCTACGGAAACGGTAACGGGAATTACTCCCCCAGACTTCGAGCTCGAACCGACGAACGAACAATTTTGGTCTGATTTGTCGTGCTCGTTCCTTGCATCGCGAGATCGCGCGATGCCACACGCGGCACAGAAAAAAAGTTTTTAAAAGTTAAAAAAACCCGGTTCCCGGCCGAAAAGCAGGCGGGAAAATGCCTGCCGTGCCTCAGGGCACCTACCAGAGGGGTTGTTTCTGGAGGTCCCCGGCCTCCCCCCTCATCCCCCGTCCTCGGCTGCTCTGGTGGGACTCGCCGCAGGCTCGCAGCCAGCAAAAAGCCCAGTCTCGCCGCCGGCCGCCGCAATTAAAGCGCAAGCAAGCGGCACGGACGGCACAGGAAAAAACTTTTAAACTCTCCCCCCACCCATTCCCGGGCCAAAAAAGCAGGCGGAAAAATGCCTGCTTGACTAAGGGCGCAGGGCACCTACCGGAGGGGTGGTTTCTGGAGGGTGGGGTCCCGCCTCCCCCCCGTCCTGGGCAGCCGGACTCGCGAGTCGCCATCGCCATGCCATGCGGTGCGGGCGGGGGATCCAAAATGGGGCAGCGAACGCAATATTGTTTTTGAAATCGTGGTCCAAAAACACACAAGCACAACAGAAACACGCGAAAATTTATAAACTGCCAGATTTTTCACAGTAGCAGTGGGTTTTTTCTTGCAACAAAATGTCTCTCCTCTCCTCCTCTGTCCTCCATTGATTTTATTTTATTTTATTTTATTTACACCTGCGCAATGATGGGCTGGCCAAGTGGCCAGCCATGTGGGAGTGGACAACCATGCAAATTTTTGGAGCCATCCCACCAGTCGCATGGCCACTTGGCCATGGAGACTTCTGGGATGTGCCAAAAAGCCCCCTAAAACCTGCCCTAGCCCTAACCCTAACCCTTGACTCCGTACCCATACGTCACAGACTGTCTTCTTAGTGGGTCAGAGAGGCACCCAGAGGTGCAACCCACTAGCCCACCGTAACCTTACCCGTCACTAGCCTAACCCTAGCTCTTGCACTAAGGCACCTTAAAGCCAGATCTACTTGCTTGCATTGCACTACACGCAGCAAGTACAATTCCCTTCTGTGTGAGACATGGTGGTGCGGGAGCCTTGTGAAGGGAAGGTATGACCCTATCACTCTCACACTGGTCTCACTCTGCACATTATGTTATGCAATATCCATATGGCTATTGCATAGCATTTTGCAGCAGCAGCAGGTGAGGAAGGGAGACCCCCATGTAGAGGGGTCTCTTGGAGCCTGCTTCCCCTTCCTAGTGGCAGGAGGCACCCACGGGTGCCTCCAGGAGCCCACTTTCCCTTTATAGCGGGCCAGAGGAGGCACCCACCCCACAGAGGTGCCTCCAGGCGCCCGCTCCCCCCCCAAAAAAACCAGTACTAACGACAACGAAAAAACGAAAAAACGAACCGACTAATTTTTGCGAATTTTCGCGAAAACCGAAAACGACCCGAAACGGGACTGGCCCGACTAACGACAACTCGAAAATTTTTTTTTCAAGTCGTGCCCATCTCTACTGATAAGGAGTTACAGAATTTAGCTATTAATGATAAAATGACTTGTGAAATTAAAATTAGGAAAGGCTTGAGCAAGTCTAATGACTTTAATGGAATATGGGATGAACTGTTGGTATATATAAAGGGTATACACCCAGAGAGGATTCAATGTTTTTCTGGAAAGAAATGGGCTGGTCAATATCATGAAAGTTGTAATTTTGTTAAAGTGAGTTGCACGGGGTTTATATTTGTTATATTTTTGTTATATTGATGTGTGTTATTTCCTTTTCTTTATGACAGGCCTGCCCAACAGGTAGACTGTGGGCTACCAGTAGCCCGTGAAGGGTTCAAAAGTAGCTCGCCGGCCATCAATAAAAAGGTGAGGGGATAAGTTCTCCACCCCTCCCTCCCCACCCCAAGGAACACCACTGCCCAAGCAAAGTTCTGGGTCTGCCAGCCCACTGTCTCAGCCAAGCGGGGCAGTTCAAGGGCCATGGTGCATTGAAATATGTTCTCTCCAGAACACATTAATTGGTTTTCAATGCATTCCTATGTGAAACCACTGCACTACTTACAAAAGTTTTTAATTATGAGCATGTGCTCGAAACGGATAAAATTCGTAAGCAGAAGTTTTAGTGTAGTAGTCCTCAGGCACTTTGAGCTGGAAAAAGTAGACCTTGGCCTGTTCAAAGTTGAACAGCCCTGCTTTATGATATTTTGTTGTTTTTATCTGTTTTTATATATAAATAATTTTTTTAAAAAAAGAACTGTTCTAGGACCCACTTTCTCAACTTTATGGTGGTCCATCGCATCAGCAAAGCTCTCCTTCAACCCCACAATTCAAATGAACCCATTTTTTTTCTTATTAGCTTTTTTTCTCTCTGTCTAGCTTTCATATCCATACTCATATCCCTAGAGTAAAAGATCATCACTCAGGCTTCCAGTGACACGTCCTTGCATTTCAGGATATTTTATAATTCCTTCATAGCCACCCTTCCAAGTTTTAGTCCTCTCCAATTTTCTTGGCTCCAATCTCCATTTGCACTGATGATTCAAGAAATTTAAATTTCTTCTTTATCAACATTATAGTAATGCAGTTCTTCTGTAGATGTGATTTTTATCTTCTTAATATTCAATTGCAGCCCTGATTTGGTGCCTCCTCCTTCCATCTTCATTAGAAGTTGTCTCAAGTCATTGCTGCTTTCCCAGTAATATGGTATCATCTGCACATCCCGGTTTACTGAGATGTCTTCCAGAAGTTTTCACACCCCTTTCCTCTGAATCTTAGCTTTCTCTACACAGACTGAATAGCAAGGGAAACAAAATAAAATCTTGTTTGACCCCATAAGTATTAAACATTTTCTCTCTTTCTCCATACTCTTTTCTTACACATGAGAATATTCAAATGTTGAGATTTACATATGTCTTTTAAAACAATTCATAGCTGGTTATGCTCCATACAGTCCAGGGCCTTGCTGTAATATATAAAGGAGAGAATGATTTTCTTCTGAAACTCTTTCATATGCTCCAGGAGTCAAACGATATTTGCATTATGGTATCTAATGCTTCTTACTTTTTGAACCCAGCTCGAACATCAGGCTGGCTTTTGTACATATATGGCAAAAGTTTTTGCTGCAAAACCTTACATTTGATGTGACTCTTACTTCAATACATGTGACAGAACAGCATCCTCCAGTCCACATAAAGGATATAAGGGCCATATGGCAAGGCTTGGCAAAGTGCAGAGCCAACAGACTGTATGCCATGTCAGTTTTGGTGTCTAGACCACGCATGCCCAAATTTGGCCCGGGGGCCAAATCCAGCCCATCAGGCCATTCTGAGTGGCCCGTGGCTGGCTGGCCTGCCCCTCCCTCCCCCTCCTTCACCCCATTTTTTTTAAAAAAAATTTCCACCAACACTGACACTGCCGGGAAACTTGAGGGGCCGGCCGGGCGGACCGGCCGGCTGGTGAGCAGAAGCTTGTGCAGCTGGGGGGGGGGGCGAGGGGGCGGGCCACCACCACCAGTGCTGCCGGGAAGCTTGTGGGGCTGGGCGTGCACCGGGGTGGCACACAGGCAGGCCACCGCCACCGGCATCACCGGGAACCTTGTGAAGCTAGGCGCACATGCACAGGGCGGCGCACGGGCAGGCTGCCGCCACTGGCATAGCTGGGAACATTGTGAGGTTGGCCGCACGTGTGGGGCAGTGATCGGGTGGGCCACGCCACTGGCACCGCTGGGAAGCTTGGGTGGCTGGGTGGACGGGCGGTCTGCCACCACCGGCACCGCAGGGGAATGTGTGGGGGTGGGCAGGCCAGAAGGCCTCTGCCACAGCCAAGGAGCTTTGAGGTGGGCTGGCGGGCGAGCCGTCGCCACCACTGGGGAACTTGGGGGGTTCAAGTTCGCACAGATCGCTTCTTCCAAGGGGTGACCTGTGGCCATGGCTCCCTGTGTTTCCTTTGGTCCCCACCTTCCTTCCTCCCTCCCTCCCTTGGTCCCCACCTCCCTCCCTCCCTCCCTCCCTCCCTTTCTCCTTCTCTTGGTCCCCACCTTCCTTCCTTCCTCTCTTGGTTTCCACCTTCCTCCCTCCCTCCCATGGTCCCCGCCTTCCTTCCTGCGGGTGGGGTTGCAAGGGGTCAGTGGGTGGGGCTGGGAGTGGGGTGGCAGGGTTGGGGAGCAACCGGCCCCTGACACATTCTCAGCCACTAAATCTGGCCCTCCTTACAAAAAGTTTGGGCACCCCTGGTCTAGACCATCCAAAAGAGCAAACCACATGGTGGTTGGAAATTCTTATACACATTGGTCAGGATGGCAGCCCGATTGCCTAAAAGACCAGAGAGGTAGCCCGGGACATCATCTCCATTTTGAGATCAGGCTTATGGTGGTCCAAGTGGTCTGGAACAGGATGCGTCTGCGCAGTAAACTAATTCAGTGCACTACAGCTAGACAATGGGGAAGGATCTCTCGATGTCTGCTCTTGCCAAACAAGGGATAAGTAGAAGTTACACGAGGGCCTAACACTTGGGGCTGGTCAGCCCATTAAAAACTTTTGGTAATGTTTAAAATTAGTTAGAAAACAAAGGATTCTAAAACAGTGTCTCTGCCAACAGCATTGGCTTTCTCCTTTGCCTGTTTCATACTTAACATGTGCTTCGGACACATTTCCAAGTACCTTACTTTTCATTTTCAGCATAGGCTGAATTTTCTGATCTATGTTTGCATGGCATCTTTTAAACAAAACTCTTGTGATTAATCCTGTGTTCACTAAAGACTGGTTCTGGACCAACCTCCCTGACCCATACAACCTATTCTGAAACAACATATTACATTTTCTCTTTGATGTGTGAAAAATGTGAAATGACTGTTAAATCAGCCCATTGTATGTTGAGTCCTTTAGACAGGGAATGATTTCAAAGTACTACTTCACATCAAAAGGCAGTCTTCAGAGTATGTTTGTATAAAACAGGGTTCCTGCAATGAACACCATTTATTCATACCTTTTATCTGTGCACTTATAACAAGATTGCATGTTCTTAAAGATACACACAGTAATACTGCTGCTCATTACATCTTGTGCTTATATAAACTAAGAACACATCTTGTGGAGGATCTTTTTATGACATTTGGGCTTTAAAAAATCATGGTCAAGAAAAAAAGTCACAGTAGTTAAAGGATATTTGTTTAGGGTACTTGATGTGAAAGCTGTGTTCCAGATTTCATTACAAAGGTATGCAGTAAACATCCTGTGAATTTAAAGTGTACAGAAAGAGAAACAGTATAAACATTTGACCAATCCCTGCTGACATTAATAATACAATTTTGAGTAGGAGCATATCTGTGTGTTGGCACAAACAAGAGTGGGTTGTGGGCTCATACTTTCTATCCGTGAGTCTCTGAACATCAAAATAGGAACACAACACACAGAGAGAGTATATCTGCAGACTGCCAGAGTCTTTTTTTAAAAAAAAATTGCAGCTGCCAGCATATGTATTACTTTTAAACTGAATGCTATATTTTCTCATATCCCTAGGAGCAATCAATAAACTCTGTGTGAAAATGAAGCAGTAATAACATGGGCAAAGGTGTTTATCAGATATTATTATGGGAACGCTTCATTGATACATTTACTCAATACCATATTCCTGGCTTAATGTAAACCACTGCAGTCTTCTTATTACCAGCGACATGCATGGAATGGCAGGAGGCCACGAGAAGAGAAAAAGCTTACACTGGCGCTCCTGCTCCTCCATCTTCCCTCGCTGAATGGATGAACTAACCATCGTAGTAGTCGAGAGGGCTGTCCTACTCAGGCCCATCACTCACCACACATAGAGGATGATGGAAGTGGTGATAAAGGGGGCAGGACTGTTTCATGTTTCATCTATATGTGTACTTAACATCTGAATAGGGTTAAATTCTGCCCATCGCAGTAAAACAATTTTTGCAGTCCTGCATCTTGGACATGAAAAAAAAAAAGATTTTGAATTAGGCGTAAGTAGCTGTTGAAGTGACTGAGTGGGCAGAAATTAAATCAGCATCCCTCTTCATCGCTGTCTTTAACTCAACAAGTGTCCATCCCCTGTACCTTTCCTTCCACTTTCTACAAAGAAAGAAAGAAAGAAAGAAAGAAAGAAAGAAAGAAAGAAAGAAAGAAAGAAAGAAAGAAAGAAAGAAAGAAAGAAGACCCTTAAGTTGATGGCCAGAGAAGGAGGGTGTTTGTAATCTTTTTTTCTTCTTCCATTATCAACATTTGCACTGAACCCAAACCAGGGTACTGTATTTTAGAATATTTGAACATTCTGCTTTCTTGGACCTACTACTGATTCTAATTGATACAGCTCAACATAACTTAGGCACATGCCACATGAAAGATTTTATTAGGGACATAAAATGTTTTCATTCGCAAAGAAACTGAATTGGCATAGTGACTCTCCAGGATTTCAGGAAGGGCATTACTGAGTTATACTAAGAGATGGTAGGAATTCAACTTTCTGCAGTTGAAGTATCTATTTTCCCATACAATGTCTTTGACAGATGCCCTTTGTTGTGGTGGTTGTTCAGTCGTTAAGTCATGTCCGACTCTTCATGACGCCATTGACCAGAGCACACCAGGCCCTTCTGTGTTCCACTGCCTCCAGGAGTTTGCTCACATCCATGTTGGTTGCATTGATGACACCGTCCAACCATCTCATTCTCTGACATCCCCTTTTCCTTTTGCCTTCAATCTCTCCCAACATGAGGAAGTTTTCCAAGAACTCCTCTCTCCTCATGAGGTGGCCAAAGTACTGGAGCCTCAGCTTCAAAATCTGTCCTTCCAGTGAACATTCGGGGTTGATTTCTTTAAGGATGGAGCATTGGAGAGGTTTGATCTCCTTGCAGTCCAGGGGACTCTCAAGACTCTCCTCCAGCACCACAGCTCAAAAGCATCGATTCTGCGGTAATCAGCCTTCTTAATAGTCCAGCTCTCACTTCTACATACCACTACTGGAAAAACCATAGCTTTGACTATTTGTACCTTTGTCGGCAAAGTGATGTATCTGGTGTTTAAGATGCTGCCTAGGTTTGCCATCACTTTCCTCCCAAGAAGCAGGCGTCTTTTAATTTTGTTGCTTCAGTCACCATTTGTAGTGATCAAGGAGCCCAAGAAAATAAACTCTGTCATTGCCTCCATTTCCTCCCCTTCTATTTGCCAGGAGGTGATGGGACCAGTGGCCATGATATTAGTTGTTTTGATGTTGAGCTTCAGCCCATTTTTTTCACTCTCCTCTTTCACACCCTCATTAAGAGGTTCTTTAATTCCTCCTCACTTTCTGCTATCAGAGTAGTATCAGAGACAGATGTCCTTACTTTTCTCCAAATAGCATCTGCAGGGCAAATGGAAGGAACAGGTGGTTGTGCTTAGAGTCACTCATATGGTCCTCATATGTTGACTTGTTGTGATTATCACAAAGATATTGCATTTTTTAAACTGGTTGTTTAGCTGCTTTTTTTTACTGTTTGGATTTTATTATGCATTTCAGTTTGTATTTTACTACCTTGAGTAATTTTACTGCAGTCTGCTAAGTTTAAGAAGTTGGATACAGATTTCATCAAGAACGGTAACAACAGCAACATGGGAATCCAATTTCTTGTAATACTTGAACATTAACTCCTTGTTGTTGCTTGTTCATTAATTTTTCACATTATTTTGACTCACAGTGCAACTTTGTACTCTGTACGATAGCATCCCAGAAGCCATAGAATATACTGTATAGGAATTCTACTTCTTAGAGTGGAGAAAAGGTTTCTCCTCAAATACCCATTCCAACTTCAGATTCCCTCTTCAAAGGCCCTCAAATATTTTGCCAGTGGTCCCTCTCAGGGCCTAGAGTACTTTACTAGAGATGGGATTTACTAGATGGAATTACTGTTAATACGTGATGCATGCCTGAGTGACCAAGTTGCAGAGGAGACTCCTGCTTTCCTTCACAAAATTCACAAAATGAAAATAAGGAGTGAGAAGAAGCACATGCTTTGACAAATAGGTATATTTTCTGAGGGAACTCTGATTCAAAACATGTGCTAGGTGTTTCATCTAGTTTGCTCCTCTGACATGTGCTATGTGTGTCATCTAGTTTGGTCCTCGGACACTGGAACACCAAATTAAAACCATGAAGAAAGGGGATATTCTATCCCAGTGGTTCTCAACCTGTGGGTCCCCAGATGTTCCTGGACTGCAACTCCCAGAAATCCTGGCCAGCTCAGCTAGTGATGAAGACTTCTGGGAGTTGCAGCCCAGGAACATCTGGGGACAGGTTGAGAACTACTGTTCTAGAGTAATCAGCATGCTTGGAGAGAACCCACAGCCCGAAAATTGTGTGTGCTATGGCAGGAGCCCCCCCCCCCTTGCCATCTTGCCCACAATTCCATGATCTCAAGGACCCCTTGGAGCCAATCATGGTAAACTGCCAGCTGAGAAGTGGCAATGGTTGAGAAGTGGCCTAGTGGAACAAGAGCACCTTACTGCTCTCCCCATGACTCTGCCCATAATGATAGGCCTCTTACATCATGTCCTATTTGTGTTATCAGTTAAAATCTATTTTGTTACAAACAGTTTCTTGCAGTTCAGGCACGAGATCTCGTTTTTGAAACTGGATCAGCTAGTGTTTTTCTCCAATGGCTGGAAATGTATGTTTCATGACCACCACCACCACCCGGCACATTCCAACAGAGATCTTTTGTTTAAGGGATTTATTCTGTAAAACAGTAACTTAATATTGTTTTGGAGATGCCAAGAGTTTCCTCCGCTGGTCTTAAATATGTTATTCCTCATTTCCTCTTGATTGACCCGTCCAGCATATCCAGGCCTCTTAGGCACAATTGAGATACATTCTTAAGCACTATCAGCTCTGTAAGAGCACTATCACACAAGGGGGAAGATGCCATAAACAAGAAACTCCAGCTTTTTCCTTACCTGATTACTTTATTGAAGTTGTGGGTTCTGAGTTCCCTCGTCCCTTGGAGTTGTCCCCACGGCCCTAACATGCTTCAAGCAGGCACAGAGGAACCAAAACAAAACAAAACAAAATGGACAACCAGCACCAGGGCTGGCTGCTGGGAGCTAAGGAGAAATTAAAAATAAATTTAAATAAATTAAAAAATGCCCTGACAGGCCAGGCCAGCTGACTGGCACTTGGGGGGGTGTTAAAAATTAGAAAAAATAATAATAAACCTCCAAAGAGCCACAGGGCTGGCTGGTGGAGGGTAAGGAAAAATTAAAAAATGCTCCACCTGCTGGCAAGCCAGCTGACTGGCGGTGGGGGAGGGGGTATAACAATTTTAAAAAAATTAAAGAAACAGCAGCGACCAGCCCCAGGAACAGCCGGTTGGCACTATGACAAAACAACAACAAAACACCAGATCATATACTTGCTCCCATGGTCTTCTGGCTTTAAAATTGTGGGTTTTTTAAGCGAGGCAAAAAAATCCCCAGCTTCTCTGGTAGGTATTGGAAAGCTCGCTAAAGGGGGCTTTACTGGGTTTTTGTTTTGTTTTGTATTTAAAAAGGCCAGTGGCTGTGGGGACAAAATTTTTGGATACAGTTTATCTTGAAATTTAATCTGGATTTAAAGGGACGTGTGATAGCAGCCTTAGAGGTAGCATGTAGGATATCTAGAAGTTGAACCCAGATTTTAATGAGCACTAAATTCCTCTTCCCCAGCAAAAGATTGTTGTTCATATTAACAAGTTCTCCCACCTCTTCCCCATGCTGTACCCATAAAAGAGGTTTCAGAGTGTTAGGGATAACCAAAAATAGAACAGGGATTATGCTGATCTTTGTCAGTACATCCTTATGAGGGCACAAAGGTGTCTTGATCAGGAATTCAGTCATCTTTCTCCTTCACTTTCCCTAGCATGTGGGAAACCCGGGAGGCAGTTGGTTGTCTTGGCTGCAAACCCACTTCAGGAATCTCACTTCCAGTTTACCAGTCCAGTTTGATATACATTACTTAGTTATGCCTTCTGGAAACGAAACTCAACTAGGCTATAGACCAGCCCTGCAGCTGGTGGCACACCTGCATTTACCAGAAACCTCAGTCAGTGCTCAAGGGCCAAGACTGAAATTGAGAATCATAAAAATTCCCAACTCATAATTCCCAAGCTCTTGTGTGACAAAGGCTGGACAGCATGCATGGAAATAATAAATCCAGCTTCTCTATACAATATTCAGATAGACTCAGAAGCTAAACAGAATGCAAATCTATTGGAACAGCATTGCACGGTAACAACTGAGCAGAGCTTTCTCCTGAAGTAAACACTATGTGCCATTATATAGCCTAAAATCCTCATTCCAGATATTTTTTGTTCACAACCAATCAAGATTAATTTCCCGCCCTCCCTTTCAAAGATGAAATCACCTCTTTTATGAGAGGCTTATCAGTCTAGCCTGGACAACATGATCTTGAAGGCAGTTGTCACGAGATAAAGAGCAGGTGCCTCCATGTCTGTTGCTGGGCAAAATCTTCACCATTACAGTAAAAAACCATCTTCTCCTCATACATGCAGAGGACTGATTTAGTACCAGGAAATTGACCCCATCTCCCACATTATCCACTTTCTTAACACTCCTTTAATAAGACAGGGTTAAAGGTACCCTGCTAAGAGGCGAACACATGTTTTGGCAAAGTGCTTTTGCCCTAAATGAGGCTTTAAACAGAGAATACTGTTTTCCACACAAAAGCATGCTTTTATGTCTTTAGCTTGCCATGGAATGGAATCAGCTAAACAACTGAAACTTAATTCTCTTTAAAGCCCCTGGTTTATGGTAGAAAACAAAACAATGTGTTTTATATGACCACTGATAGTTCTGTCACTTTCCTGCTCACCTAGTGGCATCCACCTAGTGGATGCTGGGTCAGATCTATCTATCTATCTATCTATCTATCTATCTATCTATCTATCTATCTATCTATCTATCTATCTATCTATCATACCACTATTCTGGGCAGTTCACAAACCATAAAGCAGAAATGACAAAAATCATACCCATTTTCTTTGACCTCCTTGCCAGTTACTGGCTGCAGGGTTCTTAAAATTTTGGCTAAAAAAAAAATCCCAGCTCTGTGGAGTTTTGTTTTGTTATTTGTTTTATTTTGTTTTAACCCTCCCATGGTCCCTAATTATACATCTACAATCCCTTGTCTGCTTGAAGCAGTAGTTAAATACTACAGGTGAAGATAGTAAATTCTTACCTTGGTTCTACTAGATGATTTGTTAAACATTATTTCTTACTTCAAGGTACAGCACATTTGATGAATAACCTCTGCTGTTCAGTTGAGTCATGGCAACTGAACTTCTTTTCTTGAGAGACTGAAATGTTTTCACTTCTCATCCAAACAGCTTCATCAGTCAACCTCCAGATAAACTCACCTTGATGACTAAGAATATTCACAGACACTGTGCTGTTAAGGAATATAATATTTCACCATTCCTGCGGCAGCAGTACTTAGCAGCCAGTGATGGCACTAGGATTTATCAGAGGAGAGCAGGAATTATTACTCAGATGGGATTCATGGCAGAACACAATGCACCATGGAGCTACTCTCAGAAAGTTAATTAATATGATATGCTAAGTATTAATAAGGGTACACAAGATGTAAATAATGCTGAAATTAATGTTGCTTCTTTTGCAATCTTTGTTTTAGTAGTCATATTTGAAACCAGACTTCCCTAGGCTGCAAAAATCCAGCCTAACAGTACTGAGATTATAAAGTTTGCAAAACAATGTTTCTTCCCTTTCCCTACTGTCTTACGTGACAGTTTCAAAACTGGTTAATGTAGTTAAAGAAACCTGAATGAAGGGCAATTTGAATCCCATAATAATTTTAAGGCTGCAGTTTAGGCTGTAAATTACCCCTGGCTTTGCTTAGTCTGTTATGCCTCTTTTGCAAAGGTACGCAAGAAGGCCATCCTTATTATTTTCCTCTCCAGCCTAAGGTAATGGGCAAATAAGAGTCTTCTGGTAAGCTGATGGAATCATGGAGTGGTCAGTCACTGTTTCACCTAGTAGCATTTTGTGGATTTTGGTCTCTCTACTTATCTGGTTGAGCTGCCTAGATGCCCTAAGCACATCCGATATCATCTGATTTTGGAAGCTAAGCAGGGTCGGCCCTGGTTAGTACTTGGATGGGAGACCACCAGGGAATACCAGGGAATACCAGGCGCTGTAGGCGCCTGGAGTAGGAACTGGCAAGCCACTCTGGTAGTCCTGCCAAGAAAACTCCATGGACATGGAGTCACAAAGAGTCGGTCACGACTGTATCGACACAACAACAACACTGAACTGGTTAACCTAAGCCTCCACCTCTGCTGACCGTAGTAAATGGATAGCTCGATGGTTTAGGTATCTGAGGTTAGAAATTCTGTTCTCCACTGTGTCTCCTTGAAAAAGGCTGGACTCAGTGATCCATGGGTCTGTCCAGTTTTGCAGTTCAAAGCTGCTGCTTCTGGTAGTGGTGGTGGTTAAGATTAGCATAAGCCTGCTGTGGCATTCTTCCAAAAGAAATAAAACCAGGGCAAGCACAGCTATGTTGTTATATGCCTAACAGTGCTTTCAAAACATGTAAGATGTTGAAGATGTAATTTTGCCATTGAGTTTTTATGGCTGAAAAAAATTAGAATATAGTAGGAACCCCGTATCCACTGATTCATTATCCACTGATTCAGTTATCCACGGCTGGCAGAGAAAACAAAAGTAATTCAGCAGCTGCAAAGCAAGCTTCTTTCACAAACAGCAGCTGTAAAGGAAGCTACTGTCACAAACAGCAGCCATAAAGCAAGCTACTGTTGCAAAACAGCAGCCATAAAGCAAGCTACTCTTTCAAACAGCAGCCGTAAAGCAAGCTACTGCCGTAAAACAGCAGTTTGGGGGATTTTTGTCATTCTCTCTTATCCACGGTTTTCATTATCCATGGGAAGGTCTGGAACCAATCCCCAGCAGATACCGGGGTCCTACTTTACATATCTCCTGAGTCCCAGTCCAACACTCTGTCCATTACATCATACTGGCTCTTGACTCAGAAAATACAGTACATAACAATGGGTGGATTCAGGATTTGGGTTCTACTTGTGGAAGGAAATTTTGTACAGTTTCTGACTCCCCCCACCCCCATTTTGAAGGATCTTGCTCCTTTCACACACTATTCTCTTCAGCCCCACACCCTTCTGCATGATACAGTCAGGGGGCTAGAGAGGTAGCAAGGAGGGAGGGAGGGAGAATGCCCCTTTTTGCCAGCATGAACCTAACATTGGATCTCACCTAATATAGTCAAGGTGTGCCTTGCTCAGCTGCAGCAAACATTCCCTTTTTGAATGAGTGTGTCCTGGAAGCCACAGGAAGGTGGCTTGAAGAGCTACTTGACTGGATTCGGAGGGGGCCTGCCAAGCCGCTTCCTTCGCAAAGCTCATCTACAAGGCTCCTTTCCTGGAGTTTTTGGAAAGGAGGTATTTTATGACAAATGTCAGTTCTGATCATAACGAGGTTCTGTTTCTGCTGCTTTTGCACTCAGTTTATCTCCTTACTCGATGACTGGTGCCGTGGTACTCACTTTAACATCTGTCTTCCTCTCCCGGTAATGTTCAGTGGATCAAATGGGGATGCTTCCCCCCACACACCACACCCCATTCTTTGTCAGGCTGCAACTTGTGCTGAAAAGCTATCATGTTAATAGGTGGAGAGGTTAAAGAAACGGTAAATGATGACATTTCTTTCCCACAGCCTTGGCTCATAGACTTTTCATGACTGACACATTATTAGGAAATTGCTGAGAAGCAGAATCACAGAGCACAGATTAACTCATTTCAAAACGCTGGTGGACATGGCAATTTTAAGAAATTCTTGCTGACACTGGAGCTGCATGCACACGTAGCTATAATTTGGCCCTGGTTGTTTTTTTTTAAACACCATGCATATTGAATAGTTATGGAGCTCCGTGGAAGTAATTTACGGAGGCTAATGCCAACCAACCAGTGGGTGGGTTTCAAAGCAAAAGACAACAGAAACAGTTGACATGGAGTTCTAGGGGCACCACACTTAGATGTCAGCACAGAGGTTGCCAGGACATGTAATTAAGATGTTTCTCTGCACATGTCAGGCATACCAGTTGTATTTATTGATGTTGATCATTGATCAATGTGGGTCATTGGCGGTTCTAAGAGTATTTCATAGGGTTGTGTTCCCGTTAGTTCAGTTCAATGTCATAAAATGAAGAAAGAACAAAGCAGTGTCCTTCCATGGGATTTCACTGAGGTTTTGCGCCATTACCTCCCTACAAAACAGACCAAGAGCCTCCTGTGTAAAGGTGGTGGGTCGCACCTAAAGGATAGGGGAAAGGCCTGCCTAGACCTTGAGTAAGAGAGTTCAACTGGGAAATCCATGCAGATTATTACTCGCCTATTGAAATAAACTCCCATTTCTGTATGCGAGACCGAGAAGACTCCATTAGAATTTAGATTTACAAACAGCATCTAGTTGCCTAAATTTGCAAAGCCTTTCCTAGCCTGGTCCTCCAGATGTGCTGAAAACAAATCCCACAATTTCTACCCAGCGTGGCTCCTGGCATTCGTATAACCATTTACTGAGCTTCCTCAGCAGCACAGAATACGAGGTTTACTTTTCTTTGCTTGTCTTATTTTTGCTGTGAAGGACTAGACTGGGCATGTCCAAACTTTGGCCCTCCTGATGTTTTGGACCACAACTCCAAGGATTCTAAGCTTAGATTGCCAATGACAAAGGACTGTGGGAGTTGTGGTCCAAAACATCTGGGAGGGGGGCTGAAGTTTGGACATGCCTGCTTCATATCATTCATGCTAGAACCTCTTCGCTTTTTCTTTGTTGTTTTATGTGTTGCCGGTAGACATCAATGGCTGTTAAATGTAAATACTGGGTATATATTTGTGATAAAATGCCTGCACAAGACTTGAGATGCCTTACTTGGCCTTCTTTATTCTTCAGCCTAAGCTCCTACCTAATCAGGAATACACAAGAGTCTTTTATATGCAGAGTTATGGAAAAATTCAGGGGAATTAAGATGCCAGGACATGTCATGGAGATGAGATCTGAAGTTGGAAATTGTTCGAGACAGGATTTCCTTCCTAAACATATAACCAGGCAAGTTGCTAAATTCTGTGCAGTAGCAATGAGCGTTCGAAAACAGATCATAAATGGAGGTCAAGACACATAGTCACCATGAAGCTGACATCTGTGAAGATTCTCAGTCATCCAGGTGCGTTTATCTGGGAGTTGAGTCATGGCTACTGGACTTCTTTTTTGAGAGATAGAAACGTTTCGCTGTTCATCCAAACAGCTTCATCGGTCTCTGTTTGGATGAACAGCGAAACGTTTCTATCTCTCAAAAAAGAAGTCCAGTAGCCATGACTCAACTCCCAGATAAGCTGACATCTGTTTTGCTGTGAACCAGATCGAATTTTAATCTGTACTTGTGATCTATCAATTTTAGGGATTAATTTAAACATTATTTTGGAATGCATGTCTGATCACTATGTATAATTATTGTTATTTGTATTTATATTTATTTTAGTTTGGTCTTTGTTAATAAAGTTAACTAACTCCTTCCTACACATATGCCTACACACATTTATTTTCTCTCACTGGTACTGCTAGATGACTTAATTAGAGATTCCATTCTAGAAGAACATGTACATTCTGTAATTTGAACGTCAAGCCATGAATGAGTCAAATTCATGCTTCTGTATGTTCCAAGAGGACAAAGAATGGGGAGTTCAGAGAATGCCACCATCTATTCCTCACAATTGTCATGCATGTATATTTTACATTGAGTACATTCAGTCAGAGCATAACACTGCATGAAACTCTTGCTGTTCTCAGCTTTTGTACATTAAGTGCAGGGATGCTATCAAGTTCTTTCACCTGCTGAAGTTTCACTTTTTCGTGGAAAGAAAATTAGGTTTATGTGGATTTCACAGACTTCACAGTGCCAGTCCCATGTTTAAAAATCTGATATTGCCTTTAGGAATGGAAGGCTGGATCAAGAGGCTTGGAATAAAAACAACAACACCCTGTAATGTTATTGCCTTCTCTTGGTTCTTTGCAGGCTAAGGAACTAAGGGCTCAATCACACATGGCAAAAGAACCCCAGTTATACTGATATGGACATTTTAAAAGATTGGTTCATAGATTTCTAAGCAAATGACACATGGCCAACATTGCTTCATTTTCTTGACCAGCATTTTATTTCAGATTTATTAGCCCCTCGGTGGTTATTTTATTTTGTACTGATGATGAATTGCTGAATTCCTTATTGTTTCAGTCTATGTGATTGTTCCTATCAATTTATATCCTTTGCCATGGGATTAGGTTTCTGGATGTTGTGGACATTTTATGGCCACTGCACCTATACCATTTAAAACATTTTTAAAAGTATATCAACAAATTGGAAGTAACAGCTGCTGTTGCTGGCAAAAGCAACATTAATACATTGCTCAGAAGGAGATAGCTTAAAGGAAACAGCTTTCCCCCTCACCCTTGTGAGTCAAATAGAACTTGAGCAAGCGCATTTCCTGCTTTGATTTTTAAAGACAGAAGCATTTAATCTCCTCTCTCTTTTTAAAACTGTTCTTAAGTATACTTTGCAAGGAGTTCAAAACCATCTTCCTTCTTCTGAGGCTGTGCAAAACCCTTGTAAATTATTGTGCTGTCACTTTATTTCCTTTGCAAAGTCTGTGAAACGAAATTGCAGATCTCTTAACGATTATATGCAACTTGTCTCTTAAAACGGCCACAGTGCCGGAGGACTGGAGGATAGCAGATGTCACACCAATTTTTAAAAAAGGAAGGAGGGGGGACCCGGGAAACTACAGGCCAGTTAGCCTTACATCTGTCCCAGGGAAGATGGTGGAAAGCCTCATCCAAGAGAAAATCTTAAAACACATAAAAGAACAAACCTTGCTGAGAGAAAATCAGCATGGCTTCTGTAAGGGTAAATCTTGTCTGACAAACCTTTTAGAATTTTTTGAAAAGGTCAACAGGCACATGGATTTGGGTGAACCGGTGGATATAGTCTATCTGGATTTTCAAAAGGCTTTTGACACAGTCCTTCACCAAAGGCTGCTGAGAAAATTGCACAGCCAGGGGATAAGAGGGCAGGTCCTCTTATGGATTGAGAACTGGTTGAGATCCCGGAAACAAAGAGTAGGTGTCAATGGGAAATTTTCACAATGGAGAGAGGTGAAAAGCGGTGTGCCCCAGGGCTCTGTCCTGGGACCGGTGCTTTTCAATCTGTTCATAAATGACCTGGAGACAGGGATAAACAGTGAGGTGGCCAAGTTTGCCAATGACACAAAACTTTTCTGTGTGGTAAAAACCAGAGAAGATTGTGAAGAGCTCCAGAAGGATCTCTCCAAACTGGGGGAATGGGCTGAGAAATGGCAAATACGTTTTAATGTAACTAAATGTAAAGTAATGCATACTGGGGCAAAAAATCCAAACTTCATCTATCAACTCATGGGCTCTGAGTTATCCGTGACGGATCAGGAAAGAGATCTTGGTGTGTTGGTGGACAGCTCCATGAAGGTGTCTCCCCAATGTGTGGCAGCGGTGAAGAAGGCCAATTCCATGCTAGGGATTATCAAAAAGGGGATTGAAAATAAAACAGCCAACATTATAATGCCATTATTCAAAACAATAGTAAGGACCCACCTGGAGTATTGTGTACAATTCTGGTCACCGCATCTCAAGAAAGACATAGTGGAACTGGAAAAGGTGCAGAAGAGAGCGACTAAAATGATTACTGGGCTGGGGCACCTCCCTTATGAAGAAAGGCTAAAACATTTGGGCCTCTTTAGTCTGGAAAAAGGGCGGTTGAGGGGGGATATGATTGAGACATACAAAATAATGCAGGGTATGAGTAAAGTGGATAGAGGGAAGCTCTTCTCTCTCTCCCAAAATGCCAGAACTAGGGGACATGCACTCAAACTGAGGGCTGGGAGAGTAAGAACTGACAAAAGAAAATATTTTTTCACCCAGCGCGTTGTAAGTCTATGGAACTCCCTGCCACAGGATGTGGTGATGGCATCTGGCCTGGATGCCTTCAAAAGGGGATTGGACAGATTCCTGGAGGAAAAGTCCATCACAGGTTACAAACCATGATGGAGACGTGTAATCTCCAGGCTTTAAACCAGGGTACTTCAAGGGCCAGATGCAGGGGAGTGGTATCAGGAGACAGATATCTAGTCTCATGCGCTCCCAAATGCATCTGGTGGAGCCACTGTGAGATACAGGAAGCTGGACTAGATGGGCCTTTGGCCTGATCCAGCATGGCTCTTCTTATGTTCTTATGTTCTTATGTAAGGGAAAACCAAGAGAGGAGAGAAGGGTCAGAACTCTCTATTGCACTCTTGATATATCATATACGCCCCAAGAAACAATACAGAAAATGAACTGATACAAAATTAAGAGCAGTGTAGCCCACGATACTAGTTCAAATTGAAAGAAATGAAGCAATAAAGACAATATGAACATTCCTCCCAGTATATACTGTATACCATGTGACTGCTATCTCTCTGTCTCTCTCTCACACACACTCACACACACACACTAACTAAGCAAGTGAATAATACAGGAAAAGAATGTGCTTGTCATAAAACTGAGGTTATAAATCGGCAAACTATTTTAATTCCTCTCTTCTTTCTCGCCGAGGTCCCTCAGCTCCTCTGCCTTAGCTATTAAATTCAGCTTGTTTCGTAACACTCATTTCTCTGTGCTACTGGCAAATCTTTCTACTCAGCACCCCACACTGTGCTATTGATGAAAATAATTTATGCAGAACACAAATGCTCTTTGGTTTGTCAGCAAACTGGATGCACTGCAAAATGATGAATGCTATTTAAATCCTGCAATTCTGTAACATTACTGTACTACTTAGTGATGAAAAAGATACACCCTAGATAGATAGATAGATAGATAGATAGATAGATAGATAGATAGATAGATAGATAGATAGATAGATAGATAGATGGGTCAGAATAAACAGAAGGAACATTTCAGAAGGAAACTAAAGGAGCAAATTGGATCCCTACAGTATATACTGCTTTGTTTGAGAATCTCTGTGCCTATTTGTCCAGTGGGTAGGTGGCTGCTATCAGCTGTGACAATGTGAAGACCTCTTTGAGAAATGGAGAATGTGGGCTTACATTCTACTAGTCCCCTAATAAGGGATTTATTCCAGGACCAAATACCACTGGGGGAGGCACTGCAAAATTTTAACAGGGGACCCAGCTCCAATTCCATGCCATATTCTCATATCATAGTTTATAATCCCATTAATCCAGAAAGAACAATATGTTTTTTTTAATTCTGAAATTACATTTTTCTATATTTCTGCAAATGCTCCATGGTTCGCAATGTGACCTTTCTATCATATTTCAGAGCAAATCCCTCTTTTGCTATTTTTGTTTAGTCCAGATTTATCTATTACCTGCTCTCCAGATGGTGCTGAATATTTTTTTCCTTCCAGCTGTTGGCCATGCTATTGATGGTCAATTGCAATACAGATCAAGCAATATCTGGGGGATTAGGAGTTCGCCACTCCTGATTTAACTTAACATTTGGCTCAAAAAAGAAAATCTACAAAGTCTGATAACTATTCTGGCAACAGAATGGGCTGCAATTATTCCTTGGATCAATGCCCCATCTTTTCTACCAGCTGTCCCTCCATCCTGGAAAAGAACAAAAGTTTCTTTTCTACTGGCATTTCTTGAGATCCTAATCCTATGTTATGGGGAAGCACAAGGGATCTGGGAATGTTTAGTCTTACAAAGAGAAGGTTGAGAGGGGAATATGATAGCCATGTTTAAATATCTGAAAGGATGTCATATTGAAGAGGGGTCTGGCTTGTTTTCCATGGCTTCAGACACTAGGACTCGGAGTAATGGTTTCAAATAGAGATGGGCACGACTTCGCGGTATTCCCGTTTCCGTTTCCGTTACTCGTTTCCGTTACTCTACGGAAACGGTAACGGGAATCACTGCCCCAGACTTCGAGCTCGAACCGACGAACGAACAATTTGGTCTGATTTGTCGTGCTCGTTACTTGCATCGCGCAATGCCAAGCGGCACAGAAAAAAAGTTTTTAAAAGTAAAAAAAAAACCGATTCCCGGCCCTAAAAGTAGGCGAAAACTGTCTGAGGGCACCTACCAGGCCAGAAGGGTGTTTTATTTGGGGGGGGGTTCCCCGCCCCCCTCTCCTTGGCTATTGCTACTGCTCCGCTGCTGGTACCAGGCTGGGAGGGCGCATCCATTTGCCATGCAGTGCGGGGGATCCAAAATGGCGACCGCAATTTTTTTTTTTTAAATCGTTGCCCAAAACCCCACCAAAGCACCACAGAAACATGCGAAAATTAGCTATTTTAAATGCTTGAATTTTTACAGTAGCAGCAGTGGGTTTTTCTTGCAAAAAAAAGTCTCCGTCGATTTTATTTTATTTTATTTTATTTTATTTTTTTACACCTGCACATTTGCAATGATGGGCTCGCCCATGGGAGTGGACCATGCAAAGTTTTGGAGCCATTCCACCAATCGCATGGCCAGGTTTTGCTGACTGTACCAGGCTGGGAGGGCGCATCCATTTGCCATGCGGTGGGGGGGGGATCCAAAATGGCGACCGCAATATTTTTTTTGAAATTGTTGCCCAAAACCCCACCAAAGCACCACAGAAACATGCGGAAATTAGCTATTTTAAATGCTTGAATTTTTACAGTAGCAGAAGTGGGTTTTTCTTGCAAAAAAAGTCTCCGTTGATTTTATTTTATTTTATTTTATTTTATTTTTTTACACCTGTGCATTCGCAATGATGGGCTCTCCCATGGGAGTAGACCATGCAAATTTTCCAGCAATCGCATGGCCACTTGGCCAGGTTGACCACAGAGACTTCTGGGATGTGCCAATCGGGCATAAACAGCCCACTAATCGTAGCCCAAACCCGAACCCTAAGCCTAACCCATACGCCAGTACACTGTCCTTCTAAGTGGGTCAGAGAGGCACCCAGATGCACCCCAATACTCACCGTAACCTCACCCGTAACTAGCCTAACCCTAGCCGTTGCGCTAAGCCGTCTTAACCCTAAGCCAGATCTACTTGCATTGCACTACATGCAAGTACGTGAGACACAGCGGGTGCAAAGAGTCTGCCAGTCCGTCACTTGTGGCTCTGGCTGACTCCTGCAGCTCCCTCCAGGAGCCCGCTACCCCCTCCCCAAACCAGTACTAACGACAACGAAAAAACGAACCGACTAATTTTTGCAAATTTTCGCGAAAAACGGAAACGAGCCGAAACGGAACCGGCCCGACTAACGACAACTCGAAAAAATTTTTTTTCAAGTCGTGCCCATCTCTAGTTTCAAACTACAGGAGATTCCATTTGAACAATAGGAAGAACTTCCTGATGGTTAGAGCTGTTCGGGCAGTGGAATAAGCTGCCATGGAGGGTGGTGGAGTCTCCTTTTCTGAAGGTTTTTAAGCAGAGGCTGGGTGGTCATCTGTTGGGTGTACTTTGACGGGGGTTCCTACATGGCAGGGGGTTGGACTGGATGGCTTCTGAGGTCTCTTCCAAATCTATGATTCTATGATTCCATGATTATAAGTCTTTGGTTCTCAATCTATGAGCCTTCAGCTAATTGCCAATGCACTCGTTCTTTCTGTTTAAAAGGTGCTTGGTTCTAATTGCCTTTAGTAAATCTCAGATGATCTAGATCAGTGGTGGTGAACCTTCGGCACTCCAGATGTTTTGGACCACAACTCCCACAGTCCTTTGCCATTGGAAATCTAGGTTTGGAATTCTGTGACTTGCGGTCCAAAACATCTTGAGTGCCGAAGGTTTGCCACCACTGATCTAGATAATAACAGCAGGATCTGCTATGACAGCATAGAAGTGATAGCTGCATAAAGATCTCTAATAGCAAATTGCTCAGCAGCAAATTCTGGTCATCTCATAAATTTAAAATTCTGCTCTTAAATACTTACAAAGTAGTAAAAGCAATGCATCATAGGAAAAGATAATAAAATATGTTATTTCAAGATAAATATATGTAGCGTAATTGTGATGAACAGGAGGTTATACATGAATATGTATTGATATAGTTATGTATATGCATTTGTGTAAGTGGACTAGCCAATCCATGAGCTAGTGAGTGTGGCTAGTACATATAAAAAGAGAGAGTCACTGGCAGTTGAGTCTCTCTCCTGTGTGAGTTAGGAAATATGTAGTTCTCTCCTGGGTGATAGGGTTTAGTTGAAATCTTCTATATGTTTAAGTGAATTTCTCTCCCTAGGTGATTAAAGGGTCTGTAATGACCTATTATATCATTTACGTCTTGGCAGCTGAGAGCCTGTGTGTCTGCCTTAGGTGACTGTTAATCTGGTACTGACAAATGGTCTGGCTCTGTTAAACAAAGACATCGAAGAAAAGAAAAGCAAATTGTTCTGCTTATTCAGCGGTACCTTGTATAAAGGAATTAATTCGTTCCAAATGAAATTATTTTAAGCAAATTTTCCTTTATACAAATTACCTATAGGAATGCATTGAAAACAAAGTGATCCCATTTTTATGTTGTACAGATTCGCCCCATAGGCAATTATGTTAAGCAAATTTCCCCTATCTCCGGAATTTTTTATGTTGTACAAATTTTATGTTATACAAACCGCTTGTTATACAAGGGTCCACTGTATACCACCCCGTACCACTTCAAGTAGTCTCTGAGCGGTTTACAGTTTAATTACAGTATGCAGGCTGCCCATTCCCCCACCAGCAAGCTGGGTGCTCATTTTACCGACTTCGGAAGGATGGAAGGCTGAGTCAAATTGAGCCTGCTACCTGGGATTGGACCCCAGGTCGTGAGCACAGCTTTACCTGCAGTACAGGCATTTAACCACTGCACCACAAGGCTCAACTGTAACAAGGGAACAAAACATTATTACATCAGCTAAACTACTATAACATCAACATTGAATAACCAGTTGTAAACCAATAAAAGTTATATGCTTTATTTTCTAATATGAAACCTTGTATGAAGTCCCTTCTTCATAATAAGAGTCCATAGTGCAACACGATTATTTTAGTGGGGACATTTAGTGATCCAGTAGAAAGATGGCAGCAGAATCATGTTGTAGTGGAGATACCTGGTATTAATTAAATAAAATTAAAGGTGACAGTGTCCTCAGTCCAGGGTCATCTCAGTAATAAATAACTTCTGATATCTTCAGAAGAATAGGGATATGGATATGGTCATCCAGGAGCCTTGTGGCATAGTAAAATGCAGGATCAAGTAACTGGTTCAAGGTTGACTCAGCCTTCCATTCTTCGGAATTAAGTGAATTGGTGGAGGGGGCAATACGTTGTCTGCATAATAAAATTGTGAACCACCCAGAAAGGACTTTAAGCACTAGGAGGTGCTAAATAAGCAGAACGTTTTGCACACTTTGCTTTTCCTTTCTGGCTATGATAATCTAGGAGAGTAAAATGACAAAATAAAGTGTTTAACCAAGGAAGGTATAATAGAAACAACAGGAACACATAAAACACAGCAGGTGACTGTATCCCTTGCAGGTGTCTCTGAGGATGGGAAGTCATTTTAACCATGATATGAAAATGAATATACTGAATATTTCATATCATTTTCCAAGTCTTTTTAAATTTAGAAATGTTACCAAAAAGGATATGTAAAATAACTGTTGCCTGCATCTTTTGAAGCATTTCCAAAGCATTCAGGCAACTCTGACTACAGATTAACACTTTGATTAATAAAGCAAACATGAATAAATGAGATTCCTCCCCAATCACATACATTTAGTCATTTCAGGTGCCTAAATGCCTTCTTTAAAACAAAAGATCTTGATTTGTTGAATCCTTGATGTAAGCTGATGACGAGGGAAAGACATGTACTTGTGTTACGGGTTTTGCACAGGGTCATGTTGTTGGACCATGCTGTGAAATGAAGGCTGAGAATCACTGCAATGTCAATAGGAGGTAATCAGTTCTGCTGACCAATCTGTCCTCTGAAGAATCTGGGCAGGTGGGCAGGAGGTCTGAAATAGCTTCAGCCCAATCTAGATTTTCCTTTGAACAAGAGCTCTTTCGCCATGGATTCAAAAGCATCAGTATCATTCTTGGTTCTTCTGACCAAGAATTTCTATCTTAGTTTTGTTTTTCTTTTTACTCTGAAAGAGTGTCGGCTCCTACCATGCTTGTCATGGATTGGGGCCTCTTTGTCTCCCCGGGAGCTGTTACTTTCGGCGCGAAGGAGGAGAACACATGTTCCCAGGGAGTGCGGGGATCAAAAGCCCTTAAAAGGGCAGCCCGTGCTCCTCCTCTCCTCCTTCACTCTGAATTGCACCCCGCCCTCCCTTCCTTAGAGGTTGTGAGAATGAGATAATGTGGTTGCTTCGGGGCCAAATGGGAATTTTTGACTGGTACCACTATTGGCCAGGTGGTACCAGTGTGTTTTCGCCCATTCCATTCTCATTGACCATCAGGCAGGGCTACCTGAGTTTACTGGCGGGTAGTGCAACTAAAAAGGGGGCAAGACTATGACATCAGAGCTGTAAACACCCCTCTTACAGGGCACAAGGCAGCTGTACAATATATAATAACATCCTAAAGGCAGAGCCCCATAAATAAAATAAATGAACAAAGAGATGGAGTAAGTCTGCCCCAAGTAATAGGTTGAACTCGTTTTGGCTGGGAGGGCTGCTCTCTTCAAACAGCACCCCCGTACTGGGTCCCAATATGAAGTCACACTAAAACTAAAAAAATGTAGACCAAGAAATAAGTTGTACTACAGGAGGCCCATCCCTCAGCTACAAAAGGTTATTTACAGTTACAGTTCAAGTTATTAATAAAGTTATTAATAAAGTTGTGGCCTGATTTAAAACCCAATACTTTGTGTGGGCTCATTATTTTGGGACTGGGGGACAATGCAATATTTCTCATTTCTGGAACTATCTGTGACGTTACGTATGTCACAAAAGAGAAGGCATCATAAATGGTGAAATGATCGGCTACTAGTGTTGGTTAACTGATGGCAGATATGCCAGATGTGGCACCCAGAGCCCTTTCTGTGGGCACCCAACATCTCCCCTTCACAGCTACCTGTATTCAGGTTAAATTACTGTAATGGCAGTTTGTGAAAAATTAGTGGGTTTTGAAGTGCAGTTTGGGCACTTGGTCTCTAAAAGGTTCAACATCACTGCTATATACTGTACAAACCTGCTTTCCTTCCTTGTGTCTCTCCCTAGCAAAGCTGGGTTTCAAAGTGCCTTTAAAACATAGTCATAAGTCAGAGTCTCGTCATTCCAAGAGTCCCCAGCAAGACTTGTTCTTCACAATCAAGACTTCCCAGAATCCCACAAAAAAGGTTATATTTTCCCAGCGAAGTGGTCTGTAGATCTTTAGCTTTAAATTTCAGATTACTATCACACACTCTATGCCGAGATATCTTTCAAAAGGACTTGGCAACTTCAGCTGGTTCAAAATGCTGTAGTCAAATGTATGACCGGAGCCATGTACAAGAATCATACAGCTCCATTGTTATGAGAACTTCGCTAGCTGCCAGGCCATTTGGAGGCCGAATTCTAAGTGCTGGTTATGACCTGTAAAAACCTGCACAACTTGGGTCCAGACTATGTGAAGGTCCGTATAATCACATCTGATCTCCCGCCAAATCTCTGAGGTCTTCGAGGTAGGGCCTTCTCTTGGTTCCATTGCCATTGCAGGCATATTTGGTGAGGACCTGAGAGAGGGAATTTTGGTGGCTTCTCCCATGCTATATATTTATCTCCCCGTGAAACTAGGTTGGACCCCTCTTTGCAATCCTTTTGCTAACAGGCGAGAACCTTTTGAAACTGGTCTAGTTCGTAAGTGCTCTGGCAGGACTACAGTTTTTAGTAGAGATGCATCATATTTTTAAAATCATTTTTAAAAATTAGTTTTAAACCAGTGGGTTTCTTAACATGGGTCAGGTTTAATCTTATTCTAATATCAATATCTGAATATGTATTTTTTTAGCTGCTACATATCCTAAAATATTTATTAAATGGAGAAAATTATTTAAATTTCTATTAAGTTGAAGAAATATTTATGTGTCCTTTGGTGTATAATAGAAAGATAACAGATAAGTCTAGAGCACTAGATTTTATGGGCACATATCAGGACTTTCAAGTGTTACCAATGAAGAGGATAATTCCCCGAAATAGTCTCATGATTTCATACTTGGGGGAAAAAAAGGTATAGATTTTCCGTTTGCTGATTTTAATTCCTTT
Source organism: Phrynocephalus guinanensis (assembly GCA_037367245.1). NCBI lineage: Eukaryota > Metazoa > Chordata > Lepidosauria > Squamata > Agamidae > Phrynocephalus > Phrynocephalus guinanensis. The sequence continues at coordinate 162,127,326 of CM074733.1, forward strand.
TTGGCAATCTACATGATAATTATCATATGATAATACAATATTTATTAAATGGAGCGATTAATTTAAATTCCCATTAAGTTGAAGAAATCTTTCTGTGTACTTTGGTGTCTAAAATTAATGTTCTAATCTGTCGTATCAATGAGCTCAACTAATTTCATTAAATACGCATTTAGCTTTTCGGAGTAGATTTCTAAAAGAATTGTCTGACTTCCACTTAGCTTCTTTTGTTTTTACATCTGTTATGCAGCATACAAATGAACATATCCTTCCTTCTTTATTTTTATTTTTTTTACAATAAGTAGCATTTCTATTTCATTTAAAATTAATTACTTCATTAGAGCATATTTGTGTTTTTAAGACATAATAAGCCAACTATTACAGAAAATCCAGTTATGTGGCAATTATAATTTACCACAGCTGCAACCAAGATTAATTTCATATCTCGCACAGCTTTCAGTCTTCAGTTAACTCTACATCTACAGCAGGATTTATGCACTCCTCACTAGTCAAGAGTACCTGGGTGTTGATTCCTTGGTTCCTGGGAGAAGTGGTATAGTTTCAGAACATCTCCTTAAGAAGGGAGTGGTGAGCAGCTTCTGATTAATCTATACCATGGAAGCCATGGCAGGAGTCACCATAAATTGGACAATGACATACTATTAATTAATGAATATCCTCTCATGTTCTGTTACTTGTGTTATTCTGGAGTGTGGTATTTTAATAAATGTTGAGGGAGCATCACTAATAATATCTTCAGAGATATATTTTTTTATTTATTTTTATTTATTTTGAGTATCTTTACCCCACCTTTCACCTTGGAAAAGGACCCAAGGCTGCTTACAGTAAGGAAAGACAATATACAGTCTGTTACACCAAATCATGTTCAGTTGTGAGAAACAGGGAATAAAGGGGTATCTTAAAGCATTAGAAGGCAAAATTAAAACAAACAATTGATAGCATAGTGTCAATGTTTATTTTAATGTTTATTCATTAATAAACATTAATATAAGTTAATGTTTATTAATTTATTGTTCATTATTTTGATAACTGGAACACCAGTGGTGTTTTTAATTATGTCACACCTACTGTTTTGACTGAAAATGCAGGGCACAACGACAGTGATCATATAAATAAAAACACACATGACATAACAGTCTTCTAGATCTCTCCAGCTCTTTGTCCATTCTCTCTCTCCCTCTCTGCCTATGGTTATGGACACCACTGCTCAATTAAGTCACAGAACACTTCCCCCTCTTCATTTTACTAGTTGTTGTTTTTTGTTTTTTACTTGTTATATACTGCTGGTTTTATTCTCGATTGTAAACTGCCCAGAGTTCCTTTTGGAAGATGGGCGGTATAAAAATGCAACAAATAAATAATAAATTCTGTTCTAGGAATTGACTGCATTCTAGGCTCTGACTTGGAACAGCACTGTCCACTCTCTCACATACACAACTAATGCCATCCCTAGGATACTACTTCCTGTAGTACATAAACATGTGTCCATCACTAGGTCTAAATGGGGCATTGTTCTTCCTTTTTTGTCTCAGCCGTCACCAAGAACTGAGAAAAAAAAGACCTGGTCAAGAATTTATGCAGTCCTTTGTCCACTCAGCCCGGAAATAAGAAACGAGACCCGTTTGTCAGGTTTAAAATAGGGCCACAATTTTATTGATCATAATTCCTACGGTTGAATCTAATATATTTCCAAGGACACCTTCAAGTACAACTGGCTCTGGCTTTGAAAGGATATTGTGACAGGGCAGACCTCGTAAATAATTTTGGGCCGGGATCATAAATAATCTGGATCTGTCCTATGTAATGAACCTGTATACCTGAAAAGGGGGTCAAGGGCTGCCGGTATGCTAGGACCCCTCTGTGCTGGATCTTAAGAGGGGTAACTGACCACTGGTCACATGACCTGTAATCAGGCCCCCTCATGGGACAACCTGGCTGTAGGTGGTCATCCCTGACCGCCAGCCCCTTCTCAAAGTGCCACGTCACGGGCAGGTGGACAATTGAGTCCCTCCTGACACAGGGTCTGTAGGAGCCGCCTTTGTTTCTGCTTTGCAGTGATAGATATGACACGCATAGACATACATACCCACGTGTCTTCCTTCACTCGAGCAGAGGCAGCACAATCGCCTTTCTACATTAAAGGATGGAAGTTATAGTCTAGGTGCACTTTGAAGCTTCACCTGATTCTGCAGTTCCAGACACCCGTGTTCCCAGGACCACCATTCTGGTTATACATATTACTTTCTATTAGAGATGGGCACGACCAGGAAAAATTATGTTTCGAGTTGTCGTGTGTTGGAGCCGGACCCTTTCGGCTCGTTTCGGTTTGTCGCAAAAATTTTCAAAAATTTGTCGTTTCGTTTTTCTTTTTTTTTGTTTGTCGTTAGTACTGGTTTTTTGGGGGGTAGCGGACTCCTGGAGGCACCTCTCTGGGGTGGGTGCCTCCTCTGGCCTGCTATGAAGGGAAAGCGGGCTCCTGGAGGCACCTCTCTGGGGTGGGTGCCTCCTCTGGCCCGCTATGAAGGGAAAGCGGGCTCCTGGAGGCACCTCTCTGGGGTGGGTGCCTCCTCTGGCCCGCTACAAAAGGGTATGCATAGCCAATTGGATATGCATACCAAGTTGCAGTGGCAGGCAGAGGCACCTCTCTTTCGGGTGCCTTTGTGACTCACTGCCTGGCATACGGTGCACTTCGGCTGGGGATGGGGAGGAGGAACAAAGTGAGAGAGGAACCCTATGGGTGCCCTCTGGCTCACTAAGAAGGGAAGTGTACTTGCTGTAGTGCAATGCGAGTGCACAGATCTGGCTTAGGGTTAGGGTTAGCGCAAGGGCTAGGCTTAGGGTTACGGGTAAGGTTAGGGTGAGTTACTGGGGTGCACCTCTGGGTGCCTCTCTGACCCACTAAGAAGGACAGTGTACTGGCGTATGGGTTAGGGTTAGAGTTAGGGTTCGGGTTCGGGCTAGGGTTAGTGGGATTTTTATCCCCGACTGGCACATCCCAGAAGTCTCAGTCAAAACCTGGCCAAGTGGCCATGCAATTGGTGGAATGGCTCCAAAAATTTGCATGGTCCACTCCCATGGCCAGCCCATCATTGTGCAGGTGTAAAAAAATAAAAATAAAAATAAAATAAAATAAAATAAAATCAATGGAGACGTTTTGTTGCAAGAAAAACCCACTGCTGCTACTGTAAAAATTCAGGCAGTTTTAAAATAGCTATTTTCGCATGTTTCTGTGGTGCTTTGGTGTGTTTCTGGAACATGATTTCAAAATAAATATTGCGGTCGCCCCATTTTGGATCCCCCGCCCGCATCGCATGGCATGGCGAGCGAGTTGCCGAGACGACGAGGATGCCCCCCACCAGAGCAGCCCAGGACAGGAGAGGGGGGGAGGCCGGGGACCCCCCCCCCCAGAAACTACCCCTCTGGTAGGTGCTCTCACTCAGGCAGGCATATTTTTGCCTGCTTTTTTGGCCGGGAATCGGGTTTTTTTTATTTTTAAAACTTTTTTTCTGTGCCGCTTGCGCTTGGCATCGCGCGATCGCCGCACGATGCCAGGAACGACAATGACAAATCAGACCCAATTTTTCTTTTTTCGGTTCGAGTTCGAGTTCTGGCGGAGTAATTGTCGTTACTGTTTCCGTTGCGTAACGGAAACAAGGAACGGAAACGGAAATGAGAATTTTGCCAAGTCGTGCCCATGTCTACTTTCTATCAAAGCTGATTATCAGATAAGGCTAATAGTGGGTTTTTTTTTTTGAGGGACAGAATAATTTTTTCCATGCAGATAATTGCATTTTATATGCATGAAAATATGCTTCTTTGTTTTTGAATAAAAACATCAGATTGGTCTGTCAAGATATAAAGTTTTGTGTGTATCAAGTGTTAAACTAATTAAGCATGGTGTAGAAAAATAGCCCTTAAAATGAAAGTGCTTTTAAAAATGAGGCTTGAAAAATAATTTACTGTAGCTATTTGCAAAACAATTAGGCCACTATCTCACCTGGGGGAAGATCTGGAGATAGTGAAAGTCCGGCTTCTTCTTTCTTGGTCACATGACTGAAGATGTCAAGGTTTTTAAAAAAAGTGCTGACCAGCCCCAGGGCCAGCAGGTGGTGCTAGGAAAAAAAATAACAAGCGCTGACCAGCCCCAAGACAAGCTGATTGGTGCTGGGGGGGGGGGGACAACAAAAAAACAAAAAAACAGCACTGACAGCCCAAAGGCCAGCTGCTCAGCACTCGGAGACGGGGAAATGTAAACAAAATTTTAAAAAGCACCAACCTGTCCAGAACGAGCTGGTCAGAGCTGGGGGGGGGGCAGCAAATCAGATCATATGCGAGCTCCCAGGGACTTCTGGCTCACATCTTTTTACCGGACCAAAATTTCCCAACTTCTCTGGTAGGTTTTGGAAAACTCGCTAAAGGGGGCATAACCTTTTTTTTTTTTAATCCGGTGGGTGTGGGGACAAGATTTTTGGAAACACTTCAGCTTGAAATTTAATCAGCATTTTAAAGGACATGTGATAGAACCCTTACTCAGCTCTCCAGTTGAGCAAGGTTGACGTGCTATATTAACAAACCTATCAGTTGAATGAGTTTATGTTGCAGTGTGTAAATAAGGAACTAGCATATGTAGGTCTTATAGCTTGCAGTCTTTGTAAATGGAGTACATTGGTGTTAAAGTATCCTGGGGAACCTTCATTTCCCAAGGTTTACAAAATGACATGATCATCATAGTGGTAGTTTGCTAGACTTTGGGTTACAAAGGCTTTAAGTTCAATAGAATTTCCAACTGAAATTTTTGTCTTGGTGTCCCAGGACCCTACAGAAAGGACTGTTTATAGTTTGAAGGTAAACATTGAAAATACTATAAATATAGGGAGATAAGACAGGCACAAACACATTCGAAATTCACCAGGCTAAACATGCCAGATATCAGCAGCAACCATGTTGCACCGCGGCAGGAGACTTCATTTCCAGAAGCCAGCAACAATTGATATGGATTTTCCTCCCTAGTGTCAAACTGGTATGGTTGAGTGAGAACTGAGAATAATTGTCATGTGTGTGTAGATACGCTTAAAATTGTATATTTTACTTTATATATGTTTAATTTTAAGAGCTTCTGGATTGTAAGAGTTGTATTCTCTGTTTTTAAATACAGTGGACCCTTGTATAACAAGTGGTTTGTATAACATAAAATCTGTACAACATAAAAAATTCCGGAGATAGGGGAAATTTGCTTAACAGAATTGTCTATGGGGCGAATCCGTACAACATAAAAATGGGATTACTCTGTTTTTAATACATTCCTATGGGAAATTTGTATAAAGGAAAATTTGCTTAACATAATTTCATTTGGAATGAATTAATTCCTTTATACAAGGTACCACTGTATTCGTTTTAGGCTTTAAACTCCTGCATTTTAAAAAATGTAACTAAAACATTCCTTTTGGTATTTTTATTGTATTTTGAATGCTCCTGCATTTTCAATGGAATTTGGTCTTAAACATTTGTCTGCAACTTAAGTTTAATTTTCATATATATAAAGCATTTGTGCCTACATTTCTTTCATAGTTTATATTTCATTTTCATATTTTTACAAATTCGAAGTATTTTGTGCTTATAAAAAGTGTTCTGCAATGTGGATAAGCACATCTTGTACAATTAGACAAACTGATGTTACCTGGAATTATAGTAACAATGAAAAGACTTATACCCTGATGCTCAAATAAATTTTGATCTGACTGGATGGTTGCATTCTAGAATTAACCCTTAATTGGGTTAAGGGTTGCGATGATCACAGGCTTCTGATTTTTCACTAGAAGTCTATAAAGTTCTGTAGAAAGTGGATTTGGTATAAGGCTCCTTGACAGGTTGAAAATATACAGTATTATGATTTTGATCACATAATTTTGAAGTAACCAAGTAGAGAGAAATGCATTAATAATTGATAATGAGCAAAGAATGGTATGTGTCATATTTAGTATGATGCTTATTTGCAAGGTAAACATTTAATGTTGAGAATGAATTAAACCCTAGATAAATATGTTTCAGAATATTTTTTAATTCTATGAGTGTTTGCTGCTCTTATTATTATAATGTGTATGTGTGGCTATGGTAATAAAAATCTGTTTAATTCATTTTGGACATCTTTACATTTCCATTAGGTATTACAGAAAATGTTTAATTTATAGCATATTGTTTGAAACTGACTCCTGGTCTGGCTATGTTTTCCATATTAATGATAGTGAAAATACGTCTGCATTTAATCAAGTATTCCCTTCTGTTTGGGACCCAGTAATTAAGTGCTGAATAATTTATAGTCCTGTATCATATGGTTCTCTATTAGTTTAATAATTAGCACGATGGCTCTTTTTAATGCTCACTTCCTGTTAAGAAAAACAGATGTTAAAAGCTGTAAGCCTATGGTTGCTTTCCTAGGCTTGGGAGTAAGACCCACTGAATCCAGCGGGATGTACCTCAAGTAAATGTGCAAGGCTTGTTCTGAAGCTATTCTTCAGAGAGGTTAGCTTGGGAAAAAACATTTTCTGTCTGTGACTCCCAAAACTCTGTTCCTACCCCTCATAGTGAGCACAGCAGCTAGTGGCTAGCACTTACAGGCATATTTGAAATCGATATTTCCGTGACCAGCAGACATTTGGTCCCTAAGCTATCTCACAAGGTGCATTTGAAATTCATTTTGAAAAATGATTTGCATCGCAGCTATCAGTGGGGGTAGCGGTGGGGGGACGGTTCTGCTAGCTGTTCATTCTTACGAGCGTGCTTTTCTGGATTGCTGCTGAAGCGTATCTTGGAAGAAGAAACTTTACAAACAACTTGCTTATTATTATTGCTTTATGAGATCACTAAGAAATAAGAATTGCTTCCCATCTCAGGGGAAGACGTGCAGACAGATGTGTGCACAGAGAGCACACCTACCCCAATGGGTGTGCACACATGAGCACACAAATGTGTGCATGCGGTGGTATGTACCATTAACCAGAGCTCCTCAGCATAAATACAGAATAAGAGGCTTCCTAGGCCAGCCTAGTCTAATGTCATGCTCCCATGCCTTAAGCTTTGGAGAGGTGTTAATATTGCCGTATTCCGCCAGAATGCCATGAGGTCACCTTTGGAACAGGTGGAGAGACACCCCTGTCTTTCCGTTAAGTTGCCCCTCCTTCCAAATCATAGAATAATTGACCTGAAAAGGGGCCTATAAAGCCATCAAATCTAACCTCCTGGTTTTCTTCTCCAAACTCTAAAGAGTCACATCTTCCTCCTCCTAACAAGGAGTATACAGTAAACCCCCACCTATTGCAGGGGTTAGGGACCCGTCCTGACCCGCAATCATTGAAAATCTGCAATATGTAGATGCTGGGTCAGGCCAGGAGTGGGTGGGCTCTCTGGGGGCTCTTGTACTTACCTCAGGCCTGGTGCTGCCCCAAATGAGCCTGCAAGGGGCTTTCCAGTCCCCCAGAGGCCCCAAAAGTGCTTTCTAATGATCTGGAGGTCACTTCTGGTTTATTGGAATTCACTTCCGGTTTGCGGGGAAGCATTTTTGGGGCTGGGAGGACCTTTCCTCCTTACCCCAGGGGGGCTTTTTTCATATACTGCAGACCTGCAATAGACCGGGACCGCAGTATATGAACCACAAAAGGACGGGGAACAACTATACATTATTACTATTTTAATACTGTAAGTGCAGATCTCCTAACTTCAGTCTTCAGAGGAATGAAAATTGTGGTCAAGAATTTCCTTGAAGAAGGGAGGGCATGACACTACGGAAGTATTATTAGACACATTTTGCTTGATCATAGGTTAAGAAAAAGAGGGGGACTATTTTGTCTTCCAGAGGAACTCTGGACAGTTTACAAGAATCACATTTCAATCAATAAAAAACAAATATCAAACATCATCCACATCATCCAAAACAGAAGAGCAAAATGAATAATAAAAACAAAGCAAACAAAACAAAACAAAAACTATAATAAAAATTGGTCAATTTGGTGGAAGGAAAAAAATCCTAATGGTTGCCAAATGCCTGTCTAAAAAGCAGAGCCTTAAGAGCTTTCTTGAAGGCCAGCAGGGACTGTGCTAGGCAAATCTCACTTGCTAATTTATTCCAAAGCATGGGGACAGCCATAGAGAAGACCCAGTTTCAAGTAGTCGATTTCCAGATCTCCCTAGGAGTGGCCACCCAAAGTGAGAATGCCTGCAATGTTCTAGTGGGTCAGGCCTCAATTCACCTTAAAAATCTGCTCCACCAGGTACTCAGGTCCCAGGCTGTAGAGGGTTTTGTAATCAAAACTAGTATATTGAACCTTATTTGGGACTCAATGAGCAACCACTGCAAGCGAGCCAGAACTGGGGTGATGCAGTCCTATCTGCCTGCACCCATGACCAGCCTGGCTACTGCATCTTTTACCTGCTGTAGTCACCAAATAAGGGGACTACACCTCCATGTAGAAAGTGTTGCAATAATCTATCATCGAGATCACTAGTGTCTGCACAACTGTTCTCAAGGAGGCCTCATCCAGGTACAGACAAATCTGGGTGATCTGCTGGAGATGGGAAAAGGCGGACATGGAGATGGCCATCACCTGGGCTTCCATGGATAAAGCTGAATCCAAGATCGTGCCCAGATTCCTCACTTTATCTGCCAGCTGAAGGGTAATAACCTCCAAACTGGGGAGAGGGCCACTGTACTCAGCAGAGGACATCTCGAATAACAGAACTTCGGTCTTCTCTGGGTTGAGTCTGAGCCTGTTCATCCTGGTCCATTCCATGACCACATCCAGGCAGGTGTTGAGGGTCTGAACCACCTTCGCTGCAGAGGTAGTAAAGTTGAGATAAAGCTGCATGTCATCAGCATACTGATGACAGCAAACTCTAAATCCCCTAATGACCTCAGACAGCGGCCTCATATAGATGTTAAATAGTATAGGGCAGATTACTAAGATGGGGCAACCCACAAGGGAGCATCCAAGGAGCTGACAACTCTTCCCCCAGCTTAACACACTGGGAACAGCCACCAAGAAAAGACCGGAGCCAGCTAAAAGCTGTGCCTCCAATCCCCACCTCGGAAACCTGACCCAGCAGGATGCTGTGGTTGATGGTATTGAAGGCTGTTGGCAGATCCAAGAGGACCAACAAGGCAGGGCAACTCCTGTCAGACCCCCTGAGGAGGTCATCTTGCAGTACGATCAGGGCAGTCTCTATTACACAACTCAGGCTGAAGCCAGACTGGATTGGATCCAGGATGCAACCCTCCTCCAGGAACGTCTGGAGCTGGATGGCGGCAACCCTCTTGATCACCTTGCCCAGAAAAGGATAATTGGCAATTGGTCAATAGTTGGACAAATCGTCCATTGCCAAGCCAGATTTTTTTTAAAGTGGGCTTCACCAGTGTCTCCTTCAGGGAAGAGGGGAAAAATCAATTCCTTGAAGGATGCAGTGGAAATAATAGAAGCCCACTCTGGCATGCTCCCTCCGGCAAACTTGATAAGCCAGGATGGGCAAGGGTTGAATGGGGAACCTGCCAGCCTGCAATGGGGACCTCAGCTGATGAAACAGGCCCAAACTCAACCAGACGAGGAGTCTGAGGGGGTGCGGTGCTAGGGATACTAGAGAGGAGGTTAGAACAACCAGCTCGGATGGCCTCAATTTTAGAAATAAAGAAGGCTGCAAATGACTCACTAGTGAAATCACTAGGAGGAGGCCCAGACTGACCAGGGTTGGTGAGGTCTCAAACCACCTTGAACAGTTCTGCCTTGGTGGTTCGAGGCTGCACCAATTCTCAGGGAGCCATAAGATCTTTTAGTACACTAAATGCCCGGACATAGTGCCTGGTCAGGCTGATTGAATGCCAATCGGTCCTTTCTCCATCTGCTCTCCAGTCTTCTACATTCTTGCTTCATCACTCTCAACTCAGCTGTGAACCATGGCAAGGACCCATCTCCACAACAGAGAAGGTGTTTGGGGGCGATACGGGCAATGGCCTGGGTGGCGTCTTCATACCACCTCTCCATCAGGGCTTCTACTGGATTGTCAGCCAGAATATCAAGAAGCTCCCCAAAGGCCTACAGGAACTGTACAGGGTCCAGAAGCCTTCAGAGCTGGGCCCAAACAAGGAGCTGAGGCTCCTTGCATGGGGGGGGCAGTGATCAACAGGGGAAAAGACAACAGATGGTGGTCTGACCATGACACTGGTTGAGGAACAATATCCCCAACCCTCAGATTAAAGTCCGCCGACGTGGAGGGGGAAAAAAGATCCAAGGTATGCCCTGCTTTATGCGTGGGACAAACAACATGCTGGGACAGATTTATGGAGATCATGGACTCCATGAAATCCAGAGTCACTCCTGAAAGCCCATCCTCGGCATGCACGTTGAAGTCCCCTACCACCAAAAGGCGGGATGAATAAAATAGAATATTCTTTATTTTAGCTTTTGATTGAGATTGAATGAAACCCATTGGGCATTTTACATGGAAATAAAGAACAGTATATTTTCTACATCTTAGTCCTCCCCAGACCCAACTTTTGACCTACATTCCCCATTGTCAGCCTAGCTCTATACAAGTAGAGCAGGCACGTCCAAACTTCAGCCCTGCAGATGTTTTGGACCACAACTCCCAGAATTCCAAGCCTGTATTTCCAATGGCAAAGGACTGTCGGAGTTGTGGCCCAAAACATCTGGAGGGCCGAAGTTTGGACATGCCTGAAGTAGAGGTATCAAGCATAGCACAACACACAACGACAAGATGCAGGTGAGCTCTGTTGAGGCTCAATGAGTTTCATGGCACAATGGTTAAACTGCTGTACTATCGCCAAAAGTGTGCTCACAACATGGGGTTCAACTCAAGCTTGACTCAGACTTCCATCCTTCCAAGGCTTGTCAAATGAGTACCCAGCTTGCTGGGGTGGAGTGTGGGTGAACAATGTATAGCCTGCATAATTAACTTGTAAACAGACCAGAAAGTGCTTTGCTTTTTGTTGAATGTGGCTGGAATGGAGGGCACCCGTGCAGTTCACAGCACCCAAGAGGCTCTGAGGGGCATGCCATAGCAATGGAGTCCAGCTGCAGAAAGGCAAGATCTGTGAAATACTTAGAGAGTATCAGTTCCAATCCGTCAGCGTGTTTCCATGACCAAGTGGTGATTTCAAACTTTTCCTGCTGCACTGCACTGGGAAGCAATATGACTAAGTGGATCAGAATGGTGGCAGGACATTTCCACCACAGTGCCAGGGCCAGTGAGCTCTTGCAGTCGGGGCCAGAAAAGGGGGGGTGCCCCTGCAACAACTAATCTAGGATGTGGCAACTCAATGGAACTCCACTTTCTTCCTGCTTGAAAGAGCGAAAAGAACATAAGAACATAAGAAGAGCCTCCCAGTATCTCACAGTGGCCCCACCGAATGTGTCTGAGAGTGCATGAGATTAGATATCTGTCTCCTGGCACCACTCCCCTTCATCTGGTCCTCGAAGTACCCTGGTTTTAAGCCTGGAGATTGCACATCTCCATCATGGTTTGTAACCTGTGACGGACCTCTCCACGAATCTGTCCAATCCCCTTTTGAAGGCATCCAGGCCAGATGCCATCACCACATCCTGTGGCATGGAGTTCCACAGACTAACAACATGCTAGATCAAAAAACATTTTCTTTTGTCTGTTCTTACTCTCCCAACCCTCAGTTTGAGTGGATTTCCCCTAGTTCTGGTGTTTTGTGAGAGGGAGAAGAGCTTCCCTCTATCCACTGTACTCATGCCCTGCATTATTTTGTACGTCTCAATCATATTCCCCCTCAGGGACCTCTTTTCCAGACTAAAGAGCCCCAAATGTTTTAGCCTTTCCTCATAAGGGAGGTGCCCCAGCCCAGTAATCATTTTAGTTGCTTTCTTTTGCACCTTTTCCAGTTCCACTATGTCTTTCTTGAGATGTGGTGACCAGAATTGTGCACAATACTCCAGGTGTGGCCTTACTATCATCTTGTACAATGGAATTCGAATTTCAATCCTGTTTTTGATAACCCCTAGCATGGAATTGGTAGCAATGGGCACATGATTTGGCACTGGAGACACCCATGGATGTGACTGCTCCTTTGGGTACGGAAGAATGGGACATTATGTCTGTGAAGATTCTCAGTCATCCAGGTGCGTTTATCTGGGAGTTGAGTCATGGCTACTGGACTTCTTTTTTGAGAGATAGAAACGTTTCGCTGTTCATCCAAACAGCTGTTTCGCTGTTCATCCAATCAGACCGATGAAGCTGTTTGGATGAACAGCGAAACGTTTCTATCTCTCAAAAAAGAAGTCCAGTAGCCATGACTCAACTCCCAGATAATGGGACATTATGGGCCAAATGGTCAATTCCCTCCAAATTTTTGGGAGTGCAACACAGGTCTTTAATGTGTGTGCTGCCTTCTTCGTCCCACTGCCAGCTCCTGTGCCCTCTTCATACCTATCGCAATCCTCCAAGGAAAGTGTGAATCCATTCTGCCAAATGTGAATTTGTCTGGTGGATGGATGCATTTGGCTTTAATCCTATAAATACAAACTTACTGTTTCACATGGTGTTCCAGATAATAAAATAAAGTTTAGGTTATTTATGGTTAGATTATATGCAATAAATGCCACCAGCAACACGCATGGAAAGGATTCAGTAGCGCAGCAGCAGGCTATTTCTGGCTTTGTAGCAAATTGCTAAATGTCAGAATGACTGTTCACTCAATGAATGACAGCACACACAGACGGGAGCTGCTATGCTGAGCGCTAATCACATTGCAATCAACAGAACTTTAACTGTATGAATGGGTTGATTTTAATAAGGTGAACATCTGTCACTTCCCTACATTCCTAGCATTAAGATTGTGCATATCAAGGTCTTATTGTCAAGCTTAAGATTGGCAACGACAGATAAACACCATACAAAATGTCAACATGTCTGACGTACATTGCAAATAAAGTATATAAATAATAGAATTTTATTTCTAGGCTGCATATGTATGGAATTCATGGATCAGGGCCCCTACATTATTACATTAGGTCTTTGGGATTTTCTCCCTCAGTTGATTCACACAAGCTGAATGAAAAGCTCATATTCTCATATTAACTCTTCCCCCCCCCAGTGGTATAACATAACTTAAATTCTTTCATTATAGCCTTGGATGAGGGATAAAATGGTTCTATTAACATAGGATTGCAAATTGTCAGCTGACAAAGCATACAAACTGGCTTTGCTATACATAGAGCTGTTTGGCATTCACCTCCACAGCCTGTTCCCTCACTGTGTTTTACGTTACATAATTCTTTTTACCTGTCTTCTCAGAAGCTTATCTCTGGCAAGTGTTTTGCTGCTTAAGATACAGGTTGCGATAATGTACATTTGTGTACTGGTGCAGTTTCACGTGGCAGGTGCTTGTCATATCACTTCCCAAAGGTTGTCTCACCACAACAGTCCATAAATGCACACCGCTAGATAGGTGAATATTTTTTGAAAGACAGAGATCTAGCAGTTTTCTTCTGCACCGGGATCAAGTATGTTGCAAACATAATGCTTCTTAATTGTGCATTCAAGACCAAGTCACACCCAGATGTTTTGAATTGTGAAAATAATCACTCATGGCACAATACTGACACCAGAGAAATCATCTCCTTCCCAGCTATTTTGAGAACTGCATTTACACTGAGTAAGAGAGAGAGAGAGAGAGAGAGAGAGAGAGAGAGAGAGAGAGAGAGAGAGAGAGAGAGAGAGAGAGAGAGAGAGAGATTTGAAGGCGTTGTCCAGTGATCTATGCTCACTTGGAAGTCCTGGCCATTAATCTTGTAAGACAGGCATGTCCAAATTTCAGCCTTCCAGATGTTTTGGACCACAACTCCCACAGTCCTTTGCCATTGGAAATACATTCTTAGAATTCTGGGAGTTGTGGTCCAAAACATCAGGAGGGCCAAAGTTTGGACATGCCTGTTGTAAGCCCTTTCTCCTCTGCACTGATGGTGGGGAGGCAAACAGATTTTGCATGGTGAGTGCATCTAGTCGGAACTACTGATGTATTATGACCAATTGACCAAATAAGTAACATCATAGGTTGGACATAGTAGGAATGTAAATTGTTGCTTGAGGAGAAAGAACAGCAAAATTATTTTCCACGCTCCACAAGAAGGTAAGATTGCAGTGGCTTTTTTTATTGGCAACAACTTTTGATCATATTAGTTAAAACTGTTCAAACAATACAGATAACAATTTAAGGTAAACAATGCAACCTGTGCAAAATGGTTCTTGCTTTGCTGTGTGAGGTTTTAAGGATCAGAAGCATCAGAATAGTTGTTTCCATCTTACAAACACAAAAACAAATAGCTAGCCATTCTGTCACTTTCTTTAATATAGTTTGTTTCTTAAATAAGAAGCTAATTTTGAGCCAAGACGAACTGAGCAAATTGCAGAGATTTTTTTATTTTTATTTTTATTTTTAAAAATCAGTGTTTCTTCTCATTAAGTGAATGGGGTCTCATTAAGTTCAGACACCCTAACCCAGTGCTGGCAACCTTTTAGAGACCGAGTGCCCAAACTGCAATTCAAAACCCACTAATTTTTTTGCAAAGTGCCAATACAGTAATTTAACCTGTATACAGGTGGCTATGAAGGGGCGATGTCGGGTGCCCACAGAGAGTGCTCTGAGTGCCACCTTTGGCATCCGTACCATAGGTTCACCATCACTGCCCTAACCATTTGGGAATGAAGCACTGAGTAAATATTCCTTACGTCCTTATCTCTTATAGACTTTTTGCAAAAACTAATTACAACTGAGTCAATTAGCAAAATAATCATAATAAAGAAGAGTTAAATGTTAAAGAAATTATTATGAAGTAGCCAAGAACTGTATATATTTTTATCCTCTTAGATACCTGAGCAGTCGTTAAGGGGGATCAGGTGCAGATGTCTCTCCAGTGGTTTGTTCTGCTGGTTGTAGAGTGCAGTCCCAAATATCAGGGCTTAAAGTAAATTCTAGCAGGTAATGACGTAAGAGGCACTGTACAATATTAAAGTTTAAGAGCAGAGTTTGAAGCTAAATGTCACTTTTTATGTCAGAAGAAGCATGCTGCACTTTCTGAGAACTTTTCATTATGCATGAACGGAGAGTCTTAATTAGGTGATTAAGCCTCTGGTGTATAGATGGTCAGGATTAAAGCAGAAGACCACTTTTAATTCAGGGGAAAAGAGATTTGCTTAGAAAGGTAAAGGTAGTTAACATTTTGAAGTTATCAAGGAGTGGATTTGTTCACTGGTGACAGAAAAGTCATGGAAGTGTTTTAAATATTTTTCAGTGCTTGGTCCAGTATTTGGGTCATGCTGATTTGTAGATACAAATATAAAATAAGATATACTTAGCGACTTTAGAACATCACCATTTACAGTGGCACCTCTACTTATGAGTGGCTCTACTTACGAGCAATTCAACTTAAGAGTGTAAAGCCATTGGTTCTAGGGCTGCCTTCTGCCCTGCAGAAGTGTTTTGACGGCTTGGGGTTTGGGATGGAGGAGGGAGTTTTTAATAGTGAAAAATCATGGCCAGAAGGATCAGGAGTTTGGAAACTATGGGGGGGGTATAGGAAGATTTCAAATAGTTTGAATTAATTATTTCTAGTGCTTGGATCTTATTTACCAGAGTATAACTATGCCAACAGGATTTTTCTCAATGTGATTTATCAGGTAATCTGCCAGATTTCATCACTTTGTACATGGGAATGTTAATTTATTTTTAAAAAGTGAATTTTTCCAAAATTTGCAAATTTCCCCCCACATTGGATGAGATTAAAATAATTTGAATGTCAAAGAAGGAAGAACTGACAGCTTCTTCTATACAGTCAGAAGACTCTTAAAAGCCTGAATTAGGAGATGAATTACAGTTCCTAACTCTTCTATCTCTTTGCTCGTCAAGTTTAAAAGCTCCACTGAAAAAGATACAACACATTACTCTCTGTTTATTTAATGTGGCCAGTACCTTTGACAGAATGAGAATTTTGTTTCATCAATTTTTGGCAAGAATGTTGTTTGCGAGAATGAAATTACTGAAGAAAAAACAAATTTGTGAGGAAATTGAAGGGGAAAAATCATAAAATAGAAAGAAATCTTCATATTTCTAAAACTCAAGTGCAGGAGATAAGAAATGGCAATATTTGTCCATTCTGTATATTTGGCTTCCTAAATCTTCTGTCAAAGAAATGTTCATGTGTGTGTATGTGTTGTGTCGTTACAGTCGTGACCGACTCTTTGTGACTCCATGTCCATGGAGTTTTCTTGGCAGGAATACTGGAGTGGTTTGCCAGTTCCTACTCCAGGCGCCTACAGCACCTGGTATTCCCTGGTTGTCACCCATCCAAGTACTAACCAGGGCCAAACCTGCTTAGCTTCCGAAATCAAGTGAGGTCGGATGTGTGCAGGTTCCAATAATCCACAGAACCTTCCTGCTGCTATTTTGTGTCAATTGTTCAGAAGAATCTAAATTAGCATTTAGAGATGGGCACGAAACGAACAATTTTTCATTTCTGTTTTCGTTTTTTCATTTCGTTACGCAACGAAATGATAAATTTTGTCTCCCAAATGAAACAAAACGAACAGAAACACTGGAAATTTTGTCGTGTGTTTCGTTTCCGTTACTGCAATACAGTGAACTGCTTTAAATGCTAAAATAATCACAAAAATTAAAATAAATGGTAATGAAATGGTAATGAAACGGTAATGAAATGAATGAAAATGAAAATGATTTTTTTGCAAAAATTTGCAAAAAACAGAAACAAACCAAAACGGACTCCCCAAATGACAAACAACAAACAAAACATCATTTTTTTATTTGTGCCCATCTCTATTAGCATTCAGGAGAACGCAAACCAAATTAATTACCTAATTTTGGTTTGCAAACTTCACACAATTAGATTACTTCTACCGTACCTTTAGCTTTGGTGAAACATGACTGGAATTAATGATCTTGGGTTCAATGAGAATACTAATCTGCATTGAGCATACCTATGCTTCTTTAATCTACAAATGGGGTGTTATTTTTAGTTCAGCGTTGAACTTGTATGGATTTAATTCTTGTGAGTGTTCCACTGTTTATATCAGGAGAATTCACAAAGCAGGAAAAGTGCTTTAGCTTTTTATTGCTAATAATCTACAAATTGTACACTTTCAAGCAGCCATAACAATAATCTCCCACACGGGCTGCTATTTAACCATTTGTTGTTGGTTTCAATGGACTTTGAAATAACATTGGCTGTTGATGTTTATCCCTCCAACATTTGGTAACATTTCAAAACTTAGACTACGTGAAATGGTGGCATGGGAACACCAATAGTACATGTGTATTGCCTACATGTGATTCCTAAGGTTACTGAGGCAAAGGGTTTGTTTTTCAATCAGTGGTTGTATTCATTTAATTGTTGTGGGGTATTTCCCCCTTATTTTATTATTATTGCCATTTTATTTACTATTACTATTTTTGTGGATTTTTTGTGTTTTTATGTGAACCGCCCAGAGTTCCCTGGTGTGGTATATAAATAAATAAATAAATAAATAAATAAATAAATAAATATTGTGTCAAGCCCCGCACACAGAGCACACACACAGACAGTGTTCAGTTCATTGCCAAAGTTTTTAGTGGAGAGTCAAGCAAGTTCAAGTCCTTTGCTAACAATCAAGTGCCAGATAGATAATAGAATCCAACTCACAGCAATTACCAGTCCAAGTCAAAACCCAAATATCTCACGGAAACCAGATGCTAAGCCACAATAGATCATGCCGTTGTCCAAGAAGCCAGTCTGAAGTCAGAAAACAAAGTCCAAGGTCAGGAACAAACAGGAACGTGATTGCAAGTTCAAATGACGCCTTGCTCCCAAGGAGAGCTCAAGGTGAGCTTGCCAGCTTTATCCCAAAACAGGGAACACACCCTTACTTCTGGAAAGGCTTCTGCTAGTACTCAGGGCTTGCCGACCTGATTCTCCACCTAGCATCAAAGACTCTTTCCCTAGCTCTTCTGGTAGCACATCATTGCAGAATCCTGCTCATGGCCCTTCTAGGAGGTGAATATATGTTTTCAGCTGAGTCATCAGACCCAGCTATTTGCTGATTTGAGCTGCAAGGCTCTTCCAGAAGTTCTTCACCATTTAACCCCTCAGAGTCAGGTTCTGTGGCAGGCAGGGTCCTGACATATTGCTTGAAAGTAGTTCTTGAGACTCAGAAGCTGTTTGCGATGTACAGATATATACTGTTTTGAAAAAATGGAACAGCCCTAGTGTTTGTTCCTTAAAAGGGGGGTTGGGATTGTGTATCAACTTCCTTGATTCGTGGTTTCATGCAGCCTGGACAATTAATCCATCCTTTGATTACTTTTTCAGACCCAAAGAATGGACCAGTTAAGTTGAATACAAATCACAGTCATAATAGGAATCAAAGAATTATTATCACACCAAGAAAGGGTAGAACTTTAAAATGAATAGCTGACCCTCAGTTCCAGTAAGGTGACTCAAGCTAAAGGTGATCCCTGGAAACTTTTTTCCCTAAGCCTTTATCCCCCTTCAACCCCGTGATTAAAACTGACATCATTTGAATTGTTGTCTAAAATCTTTGTTATCTAAATCAGCCTCATGAATAGCTTTCGGTCTAGTTTTGAACCACCTGTTCTAGTAAGCAGTCCTTCTTTCTGTTGTTCGTATTGGATCATTGTCCAAACACTTTTGGAAAACTCATGTCTCACATACATCATGAACTGTTGCCTCACTGACCCATTCCTCTTTTTTTATTCTTCATTTGTATCCTAAGGTGACCAAGATTTATTCCTAGAATACTGCATCTTCCTGCTAGTTTATGTCACAGTGGCCCTTAACAGCGTGCTTTGTATGTATTTATTAATTAATTACATAATTCATCAAAGACTTAACCTGAACCATTGATTAGGGAGATATTGTCTGTCTCATGTAGCCTATATTTTGTACTTAAGTCTATGCTGCATTTGCTTTAGAACCTCTGGCCATAATCTATACTTATTCATAGTGTGCCAGTATGGTTTGTGACTTATGCTCTGGAAAAGTTGCATTTTGGGGTTTTTATTCCTAGATGCCACCATAAAACATTGCTAGTGGGCATTATAAAGTATTGTACAAAGAAGTAATTTCTAAGTTCTAATACATTCATTTCTAGTTATGATGTGAATTGCATTGAGGAATGAATCTGATTGCTATTTTCTTCCCCAACACTAATATTCTACAATTTTTATTGAAAAAGGTCTGGCAGGAGAGTTCTTGAGTCCTATAGGATTCTTCAACATAGAATCATTGCATAACTGAGTTGGAAGGGCCGATAAGGCCATAAAATTCAACCTTCTGCTCAATGCAGGAATCTAAATCAAAGGAGATCTAATCATCTGACTGATGGTTGTCCGTATTTCTCTTGAATGCCCCCATTTCTGGAGCATTCACCACCTCCTGATGTAATTTGGTTTACTGTGATAGTGCGGCAACACTTAAGATGTTTCCCCCCTCCCCCCGATATTCAGACTAAATCTGTCTTCCTGTAGTTTGAATCCAGTACATGCCCTGGCACTATGGGTTGATAAGAATGGATCCTATCCCTTACTTAGAATACTCAAGATGAGGAAATTGTGAAAGAAATGTGATAGTTCCATTTTGCTGATGGGAAGGTAGAGCTTTCTTTACCCCTCCACTCCTCTTTAATTTGAACAAAATGTCTTATTTTCTTTTTTGTGTGAAAAGCAAAGTGCACACGGGTGCATGGATACAAAGTTCTTCACCATCTTTGCCTGTGAGGAGAACAATGTTTCGGTTCTTCATTCTCATGTGTGAGGGGTAGACCATGGAGGATTTAAATTCCTAACCAGGTCCCTCGCTCTTGCTTAACTTCCAAAATCAGAAGAGATTGAATCTGTTCAGAATTTCTGGATATCTCAGCTTTCAGTCATTTGTTCATTAATAGCAGCATTGCATTCCCAAGCCTAAATGTTCTCATGTGGTACTTTTCTACATGCATAATAACATACTCTGTGAACAAACGGCACACTCTCAGAATGCAGCTGATTTGTTTTTATTATCTTAATTGTTCACGGGGAAAAACAAAATACCCATGTACATGATAAAACTGAAAAAGAAAGTCTGACAAATAACATAATTAGGACCATTGGGTTGTTTTCTTACGAGCCATAATAGCTGTATATTAAAATAATTTGTCTTTTCACATATTAGATCCAAAATGGTTATACATTTGAAATAATTCTTCTGAAAAGTATTTTCTATGCATATCTTTAGGCCTACCAGTGGTTTGTTTGGGGGCTTTTCAAGTTTCCACATGACCAAAAACAAACAATAGTATTTCCACTGGAATATATAGTTCTGATCTGGAAAGTACTTATGGTCACCACATATTTTAATTGCTGAGGCCCATTACATTCAACGGGCTGCTAAAGCATGCACAATTGTGAGTTGGATCGTGGCCCAGATTTGTTCGCTCGCCTACCTGTTTCAGTGTTGATTTTCTAAGTGACTTCATGCCTTTGAACTTGAACACAGTGAGGTCAGATATAATCATGTTAACCGACAGTGCTCTGAATCAGAAATTACAGCTTTAGACAGAACTTGATATTCCTCACATTATTTGAATGCCTTTTTCCTGCATGTTATGTTCTAATATAGGTGCATACCTGCTGAGTATCATCCAGAAATGCCAAAATATGCTTGACTGTGGCATTGCACATCAGCGTGTCCTTTCTGTACCATTGATGGGTCTTGTTGTTGTTGTTGTTGTTGTTCATTCGTTCAGTCATGTCCAACTCTTCGTGACCCCATGGACCAGAGCTCGCCAGGCCTCCCTGTCTTCCACTGCCTACCGGAGTTTGGTTAAATCCATATTGATTGCATCGATGACACCTTCCAACCATCTCATTCTCTGCCGTCCTTTTTTCCTTTTGCCTTCGATCTTTCCCAACATCAGGGACTTTTCCAAGGACTCCTCTCTCCTCATGATGTGTACAAAGTACTGGGGCTTCAGCTTCAAAACCTGTCCTTCTAGTGAACATTCGGGGTTAGAGATGGGCACGACTTAGCGGTATTCCCGTTTCCGTTTCCGTTACTCGTTTCCGTTACTCTACGGAAACGGTAATGGGAATTCCTCCGCCAGACTTCGAGCTCGAACCGACGAATGAACAATTTTGGTCTGATTTGTCGTGCTCGTTACTTGCATCGCGCGATCGCGCGATGCCACGCGGCACAGAAAAAAAGTTTTTAAAAGTTAAAAAAACCCGGTTCCCGGCCGAAAAGCAGGCGGAAAAATGCCTGCCATGCCTCAGGGCACCTACCAGAGGGGTTGTTTCTGGAGGTCCCCGGCCTCCCCCCCCATCCCCCGTCCTTGTGGGCTGCTCTGTGGGACTCACCGCAGGCTCGCAGCCAGCCAGCAAAAAGCCCAGTCTCGCCGGCCGCCGGCCGCCGCAATTAAAGCGCAAGCAAGCAGCACGGACGGCACAGGAAAAAACTTTAACTCTCCCCCCACCCATTCCCGGGCCAAAAAAGCAGGCGGAAAAATGCCTGCTTGACTAAGGGCGCAGGGCACCTACCGGAGGGGTGGTTTCTGGAGGGGGAGTCCCGCCTCCCCCCCCGTCCTGGGCAGCCGGACTCGTGAGTCGCCATCGCCATGCCATGCGGTGCGGGCGGGGGATCCAAAATGGGGCGGCGAACGCAATATTGTTTTTGAAATTGTGGTCCAAAAACACACAAGCACAACAGAAACACGCGAAAATTTATAAACTGCCAGATTTTTCACAGTAGCAGTTGGGTTTTTTCTTGCAACAAAATGTCTCTCCTCTCCTCCTCTGTCCTCCATTGATTTTATTTTTTTTATTTTTTTTGCACCTGCACAATGATGGGCTGGCCGAGTGGCCAGCCATGTGGGAGTGGACGACCATGCAAATTTTTGGAGCCATCCCACCAATCGCATGGCCACTTAGCCATGGAGACTTCTGGGATGTGCCAAAAAGCCCCCTAAAACCTGCCCTAGCCCCCCTAACCCTAACCCTAACCCTTGACTCTGTACCCATACGTCACAGACTGTCTTCTTAGTGGGTCAGAGAGGCACCCAGAGGTGCAACCCACTAGCCCACCGTAACCTTACCTGTCACTAGCCTAACCCTAGCCCTTGCACTAAGCCAGTGCTCCCCAACCTTTTTGTCCCCACGGACCGGTAAATGTTTGATGATTTTCCGTGGCCCGGGGCTGGGAGTGGGGAGGGGGGAGATGGGAGGTGCAGGGGGGGCGGGCGGTGTGTGTGTGCGGGGGGGCGGGGGATGGGGGGGAGGGAGGAGGGGAGGAGGGGTGCGGGGGGGCTTGGAGCGTGTGCCTTGCGGGGGGCACGGGAGCGGCGGCGGCGGCGGAGCTCGCCGACTGGGGGCATCGGGCGTGCCGCTCGCCCCCGCGCGCACGGGCGGGGTGGGGGGGGAGCCTGGGGCTCCTGGGCGGGTGGGCCCCCGCCTCCTCCTCCTGTCGGCTGCGGCCTTCGGGTGGGCTAGCGGGAGGGGGGAGGGGAGGGTGGCCGGTGGGGGGGTGGCGTCCCCGCATGCTCCCCGGAGAGGCCAGTGTCCTTTCTTCAGCCCTCCCCGACACACACACACACACACACACACACACACACACACACACACACACACATAAGAACATAAGAACATAAGAAGAGCCATGCTGGATCAGGCCAAAGGCCCATCTAGTCCAGCTTCCTGTATCTCACAGCGGCCCCACCAGATGTGTTTGGGAGTGCATGAGACTACATATCTGTCTCCTGATACCACTCCCCTGCATCTGGCCCTTGAAGTACCCTGGTTTAAAGCCTAGAGATTACACATCTCCATCATGGTTTGTAACCCGTGATGGCCTTTTCCTATAGGAATCTGTCCAATCCCCTTTTGAAGGCATCCAGGCCAGATGCCATCACCACATCCTGTGGCAGGGAGTTCCATAGACTTACAACACGCTGGGTGAAAAAATATTTTCTTTTGTCAGTTCTTACTCTCCCAGCACTCAATTTGAGTGTATGTCCCCTAGTTCTGGTATTTTGAGAGAGGGAGAAGAGCTTCCCTCTATCCACTTTACTCATACCCTGCATTATTTTGTATGTCTCAATCATATCCCCCCTCAAGCGCCTTTTTTCCAGACTAAAGAGGCCCAATTGTTTTAGCCTTTCTTCATAAGGGAGGTGCCCCAGCCCAGTAATCATTTTAGTCGCTCTCTTCTGCACCTTTTCCAGTTCCACTATGTCTTTCTTGAGATGCGGTGACCAGAATTGTACACAATACTCCAGGTGGGGCCTTACTATTGTTTTATATAACGGCATTATAATGTTGGCTGTTTTATTTTCAATCCCCTTTTTGATAATCCCTAGCATGGAATTGGCCTTCTTCACTGCTGCCACACATTGGGGGAGACACCTTCATGGAGCTGTCCACCAACACACCAAGATCTCTTTCCTGATCCGTCACGGATAACTCAGAGCCCATGAGTTGATAGATGAAGTTTGGATTTTTTGCCCCAATATGCATTACTTTACATTTGGTTACATTAAAACGCATTTGCCATTTCTCAGCCCACTCCCCCAGTTTGGAGAGATCCTTCTGGAGCTCTTCACAATCTTCTCTGGTTTTTACCACATGGAAAAGTTTTGTGTCATCTGCAAACTTGGCCACCTCACTGTTTATCCCTGTCTCCATGTCATTTATGAACAGATTGAAAAGCACCGGTCCCAGGACAGAGCCCTGGGGCACACCGCTTTTCACTTCTCTCCATTGTGAAAATTTCCCATTGACACCTACTCTTTGTTTCCGGGATCTCAACCAGTTCTCAATCCATAAGAGGACCTGCCCTCTTATCCCCTGACTATGCAATTTTCTCAGCAGCCTATGGTGAGGGACTGTGTCAAAAGCCTTTTGAAAATCCAGATAGACTATATCCACCGGTTCACCCAAATCCACGTGCCTGTTGACCTTTTCAAAAAATTCTAAAAGGTTTGTAAGACAAGATTTACCCTTACAGAAGCCATGCTGATTTTCTCTCAGCAAGGTTTGTTCTTTTATGTGTTTTAAGATTTTCTCTTGGATGAGGCCTTCCACCATCTTCCCTGGGACAGATGTAAGGCTAACCGGCCTGTAGTTTCCTGGGTCCCCCCGCCTTCCTTTTTTAAAAATTGGTGTGACATCTGCTATCCTCCAGTCCTCCGGCACTGTGGCCGTTTTAAGAGACAAGTTGCATATAACCGTTAAGAGATCTGCAATTTCATTTCTCAGTTCCCTAATAACCCTTGGGTGGATGCCATCTGGGCCCGGTGACTTGTTAATCCTCAATTTATCAATTAGTCCTAAAACCTCCTCTCTTTTAACCTGTATTTGATTTAATTCTTTAGTCAAGAGGGGCGGCTCAGGCAGCGGAATCCGCTCAAGGTCCTCTGTCGTGAAGACAGACGCAAAGAACTCGTTCAATTTCTCTGCAATGTCCAAGTCCTCCTTAACCTCCCCTTTTCCTCCCTCACCATCCAGAGGCCCAATTGGTTCTCTGGCAGGTTTTCTACTTCTAACATATTTAAAGAAGCTTTTATTATTACCCTTTATATTGCTAGCCATGCGTTCCTCTAAGTCTTTCTTTGCCTCCCTTATCATCTTTTTACATTTCTTTTGCCAGAGTTTGTGTTCCTTTTTATTTTCCTCATTTGGGGAGGATTTCCATTTACAGAAGGACCTCTCCTTGTGCTTTAGAGCCTCTCTAACTCCACTCGTTAACCATGCCGGTGTCCTCTTGGACTTAAATGAGCTCTTCTTTCTTTGTGGTATGCACTTGTGCTGGGCCTCTATTATTGTTGTTTTAAACAGGCTCCATGCACACTGAAGAGATTGGATTCTTCTAACCCTCCCCTTCAGTTTCTCTCTAACTAGTTTCCTCATCTGAGGGAAGTTTGCCCTTCGAAAATCAAGGGTTTTTATGTCTGATTTGGTTGACACTCTTCCTCCGACATGCATGGCAAAGGTAATTGCAGCATGGTCACTGTTCCCCAGAGGCTCAGTGACATTCACATCCCTGACGAGGTCCTGAGTATCACACAATATTAGATCTAGAGTTGCCTGTTCTCGGGTGGGCTCCATGACAAGTTGCTCTAAGGCACAGTCATTCAGCAAGTCGAGAAACCCAGTTTCTCTTTCTTGCCCAGAGCTCGCATTGGCCCAGTCAATGTGGGGATAATTAAAGTCCCCCATGATTACTATCCTATCCCTCTTAGCCACCTCCATGATTTCTCTCTTCATTTCAAGGTCCCCCTCAAGTTTTTGATCTGGTGGACGATAGAATACTCCAACTATCACATCACTCTTTGGACCTGGTAGTTTAACCCACAGTGATTCTATGGCGGAGTCAGACCCTCTGTCAATCTCCATTCTGCTGGATTTTATGCCTTCTTTGACATAGATGGCCACTCCTCCTCCAACCCGCCCCTCTCTATCCCTTCTATAGAGTTTATAGCCTGGGATTGCTGTGTCCCACTGGTTCTCCACATTCCACCAGGTTTCTGTTATGGCTATTATATCAATGTTATCCCTAGCTGCCAGATGTTCAAGTTCTCCCATCTTTGCTCGGAGGCTTCGAGCATTGGCGTAGAAGCACTTGTACAGTGGGTCCCGCAACAGCTGCTGCCTTGTTCTTCTCCCCCCACAGCTTTTATTTTCAGTAGAGGAACTGTCACATTCCGCTATTCTGCCAGTGTTAATACTTGCTATGTCATCTCTATGTGATTCTCTACCCTCTCCAACCTCATTCCCCGAGGATGAGGTGTTCCGAACCGGATGCCACACAGCTCCTGTCGGCTTTCCCCCAGTTATCAGTTTAAAAGCTGCTCTGCTGCCTTTTTGAGGTTGAGTGCCAGCAATCTGGTCCCTTCATGATTCAAGTGCAACCCATCCCTCCTGAACATGTTTGGCTTGTCCCAAAATGTTCTCCAGTTCCTGACAAATCTAAAGCCCTCCTCTCGACACCACCGCCTCATCCACGCATTGAGGCTTCTAAGTTCTGCCTGCCTGGCGGGACCTGCACGAGGAACAGGTAGCACTTCTGAAAATGCTACCTTGGAAGCCCGGGACTTCAATCTTCTACCTAGCAACCTGAATTTGGCTTCCAAGACTGACCGCTTGGCCTTCCCGACATCGTTGGTACCGACGTGTACCATGATCACTGGCTCCTTCCCAGTTCTCTCTAACAAGCTATCTATATTTCTGGTGATGTCTGCAACCTTTGCACCCGGCAGGCAAGTGACCATCCGGTTATCATGCTCCTCACAAATCCATCCCTCCGTATTTCTAATGATAGAATCCCCTAGCACAATGAGCTTCTCTCCTGCAGCCTGGTCATCAACATGTACCTGATCTTGTATCTCATCAATAGTGATGAGGGAGAGATCCTCCGGTGGAACCACTTCTTCCTCTATGTGTGCCTCATGAGGTGTGCTGAGGGAAAGAGCTTCAAATTGATTGTGCAAGATGAGACTCTCTGAGCGATGCCTTGGCCTTCTACTCCTTTGAGTCACATTCCTCCACCCATCCACCTCCTGAGTTGGGGGAGTGACTTCCTCCTCTGAAGTGTGCCCTGTCTCTTCTTGGACCTGGATAGTCTCTTCCGCTCTGTCCAGGAACTGCTCAAGCTCCTTAATATGTTGCTGGTCCACTATGCGAGCCTCTAGCTGCTGGACCTTCTCTTCCAATAGCGCTACCAGCTTGCACTTCCAGCAGATGTAGTTCTGCACACGCTCTGTCAAGATAACAAACATAGCACAAGTACTGCAGGTAACTACAGCTGCTCCCTCCAACTCCATTTTAACTATTACAATAAAATGTATTCAAGGTCTCAAAAATGTAAACTTGCACTTTTTTTTTATCTAGTAAGACTCTTTACTTCTTTTATTGTTTAGTCAAAATCTAACAGTGTAGGGGCCGCTAAAGCACCTCTACTCCAACTGCAAGCACGTCAGGAAGTGTAGGACCTCCTGAGGAGTTGCTTGGCTTGGGAACTCAATTAAACCCAGAATTTTTTTTTTTTTAGTTTGCACGCGCCGTAAGGCGCGTGCTGCTGGTAGCAGCTATTTAAAGCTAAAACTCCGCCCCTTGCTCCTGCAAAAGAAGAAGTTAGCTCTGCCCTTTGGCCGTGTGCTCCTCTGACCAGCTCCTTCCTCTCTGCTGCTCTGCCAGAAAAGGACTGAGAGATTGCTGGTAGCAGCTATTTAAAGCTAAAACTCCGCCCCTTGCTCCTGCAAAAGAAGAAGTTAGCTCTGCCCTTTGGCCGTGTGCTCTTCTGACCAGCTCCTTCCTCTCTGCTGCTCTGCCAGAAAAGGACTGAGAGATTGCTGGTAGCAGCTATTTAAAGCTAAAACTCCGCCCCTTGCTCCTGCAAAAGAAGAAGTTAGCTCTGCACCTCTGGCCACCTCTCAGGGAGGCGGGCAAAGCTCACCCCGTGCCACGCGCGCCCTCCCCCGCCACCAAGACTTGCCCCCCCTCCCGCCGGGTCTCCGGGCCGAGAAGGGGGAGCCCGAGCGCCTCCCGCCGCCGCCGCCGCCTCTCTCACCTGCTTCTGGAACTTGTCCGCTCTCCCGGGGAGGCGGCGAGGCGGCCGCTGGGGACTGGCGGAACCCGCCCCGCCCCGAAGGGGCTGCAACGAGGGCGGTAGCGCCTCTTCCTCCTCCTCCTCCTCCTCCCGCCGCCGCCGCCGGAGGAGCAGCAGCAGCAGCTGGGGCGATTGCGGCGGGGGGTCGCAGGGGTGGCGGTGACCGCGGGGGGGGTCGCGGCGGCGGCGAAAACACCCAGGCTGGCCCACCCCCAACACAGGCGCGGTCCGGCGGCGGCGGCAGCGGGGGGGCTTCGCCCTGGAGCGCGGCCGCAGGGAGGGGCCAAAGGGTGCGCGCCCCGGGGAGGAGGAGGAGGAAGAAGAGGGGCACCCACCTCCTCTTCCGACTGAGGGGGCCCCCACGCTGCAGCGGCGGTGCGCGTCCGTGGGGGGGCTCACCAGCGCCTCCTGGGCACGCCCCCTCCTCCCCGCCGGCCCCCGCGCACCCGGCCCCCAGCTTCCTGCTGCTGCTGCTGCTGCTGGTGGAGGGTGAGGAGCAGGAGGGCGGAGGAGGAGGAGGATGCACCGCCGCCGCCGGCGGCGGCGGGCAGAGGAGGAAGGTAAAGGCAAAGGCGGTGGCGGTGGCTCCTCCTGCGCTCCTCCAGCCTTCCTCCTCCACCGGCCGCCCGCGGGAGAGAAGAAGAGGAGGAGGAGGGTGGCGGAGGAAAAGGGGAGGAGCCTCCCCGGCCTCCCCAGGCAGCCCGGTGCCTACCGGTCCGCGGCCCGGCACCGGTCCGCGGCCCGGGGGTTGGGGACCACTGCACTAAGCCACCTTAAAGCCAGATCTGCTTGCTTGCATTGCACTACACGCAGCAAGTACAATTCCCTTCTGTGTGAGACATGGTGGTGCGAGAGCCTTAGTTAGGCATCTCACTATGGCTCTGGGTTCAGTGCCATCCACTAGTCTTCACAGTCACTGTCTGCACATTATGTTATGCAATATCCATATGGCTATTGCATAGCATTTTGCAGCAGCAGCAGGTGAGGAGGGGAGACCCCCATGTTGAGGGGTCTCTTGGAGCCTGCTTCCCCTTCCTAGTGGGTGAGGATAGGAGGCACCCACGGGTGCCTCCAGGAGCCCACTTTCCCTTATAGCGGGCCAGAGGAGGCACCCACCCCAGAGAGGTGCCTCCAGGAGCCCGCTCCCCCCCAAAAAAAACCAGTACTAACGACAACTAAAAAACGAAAAAAATGAACCGACTAATTTTTGCGAATTTTCACGAAAAACAGAGACGACCCGAAACGGAACCGGCCCGACTAACGACAACTCGAATTTTTTTTTTCAAGTCGTGCCCATCTCTATTCGGGGTTGATTTCTTTCAGGATGGATAGGTTGGATCTCCTTGCAGTCCAGGGGACTCTCAAGACTCTCCTCCAGCACCACAGCTCAAAAGCTCAAATTCTGTGACAATCAGCCTTCTTTATAGTCCAGCTCTCACTTCCATACATCACTACTGGAAAAACCATAGCATTGACTATCCTGACCTTAGTCGGCAAAGTGATGTCTCCGCTCTTTAGAATGCTATCCAGGTTTGCCATTGTTTTCCTCCCAAGAAGCAGGCGTCTTTTTATTTCGTTGCTGCAGTCACCATCTGCAGTGATCAAGGAGCCCAAGAAATGCACATATAGGCAACAAACCAATATTTTGATAAACACTTTATTGTTGATGGTGTTGCTTGCCTTCATAAAACAGCATTCTACCTGCCTTGTTGGTTTTATATATAAATTCATTGGACTATCCCCACATCAGGGATTTGTGATAGAGTGATCCCAACAGCAATGGTGTGAATGAAGATTTAGGGGCAAATCGCCTCTTAGACGGACCATTAAAAGACCCCATAGTTGCTTTTATAGTTAAGCCTTTAGGAGTCAGTTATTTATTATACTAAAAATATAATAATAACTTCCTTTGTCCATGACTCAGCTTCCAGAAAAGATTTAGGGAAAGCCAAAAACACAAGCAAATTTTCTCACCACAGAAATGGCTCTATGTCATTTACTTGCAGGAAGTGGCCCAGGGGACTCCTTCTTGTAAGTATGGAAGTTCTCCAGTTCTTCCTACTTACATCTTTTATCTAAAACAAATGACTTACAGTTCAGGAATGAGGGGTGGGATATAAGATGGTTAAATTGGGCTGTCCATGTGTTGCTGGAATCACCTCTGATTGCCTGGCCATTCCAATAATCCACGTGAGATTTCTTCCTATAATTTCTATCATTCACAACAATGCACTCAAGGTTTGAGACATCAACAAATGTTGAGAAAGAACCAGGACCTGGACATCTGGTACAAGGAGGGGTTAAGCCACAAGTTGAACCCACTTAGGATATCTTCTGGGGACAAGACTTAGCATCAAGCTGGGGTTGTAACTGCTGGGAACAAAATTGTTGACTGGGAAAAGCTACAGCCTTAAACAGTCAACTTTTTCAAAGCCCTTGTTGGCTAGGGAAGCTATTAACCAGCCAGTGTGTGAAGCCAAACCACTGTTTGGAGACCCACCCCCCACCCCCCCGCCCAGTGCGCAGAGTAATGCTTCAAATAGTAGCCCCCCCCCCGATGACCACAGGGGGCAGCTGATCATGGAGGGAGTGAATTCTAATTCTAGCCTTCTAATTCTATTAGAGTTAACTGATGGTGGGATGGTCTGTTGAATTTTCAGGTTTGTGGCCCTTGGATATGTTCCAGACACTCTGTAAGAAAACATGTGTCTCTACAGCTGAAATTGCATAAAATAGGTGTGAACTGCTGACTAGCTTCCTGCAGCAAATGAAAACTACTCCTGGAGTCCATCTTAAGATTTGCTGAGATTTGCTAAAACCATGTTCTTTTCAGCAAGAGCAAACTTGGCGGCTTAGATGGGCAAGGCAGCAGGCCTGAAGTAGCACACCTATTGTGGCAAAGCTGTACAATTTTCAGATTGACTTATTGATATAGGAGACATGGCCCTAGTAACTCCAGTTATTAATCCAAAAAGTCATTTATATAGTGGGAGCATCAGGAAAAGATCAATGTGGTTTTCTTATGTTTTTTTCAATTCAGTTACTCTATCTTGTTAGCATAAACACTGAACACTGAGCATTTATTTTATTTCCAGCAACGAGCATTTGTTTTCCTGTAAACAGTACTACTCTGGCAAAAAATCAATGTGAAAATACAGAAAATAATCTAAGTTCTTTTTTGAGTGATGAAGCAATACTTATACAAATGTGTACCAAGAGGAACATTCCGCAGTGGCAAAAACAAGCATAAACATTATTTTTGTATAACAGACCCTTGTCTGAAAACATAATCTTTGAGGATATATCTCCCACCTTCAGAATATTTTGGAAGCAGAGAGCAAAATACATATTAAAGCAAACATTTAAGTCAGCTCCCGAAAATACAGATCTGATTGGTTTGTCTAATGTATATCAACAAAATGAGCAAAACAATTTGCTTCACATAAAATAGACACTGCCCAAGACCCTAAATCTAATGATTTTAGCCAGAAATGTCTGCTTGGTTAAATGGATGGCAACTTGTGTTTTTGTTTTTGTTTTTGTTTTGCTTTTTGACTATTAGAGTTAACTGATAGCGTGATGGTCCGTTGAATTTTTCAGGTTTGTGGCCCTGGGATAGGTAGGAGTGTTACCTACATAGAGAACCAGCGCAGCATAAAGAACAACGAAATCATCCATCCATGTATTTCTTTAACATCATTGTCCCAAAATAGTTGGTTTGGATGGTTTTGATAAACTAGTGGCCTGCAATTACAGGTTGGAGCAATCAGTCATGCATCTATATAAGTGGTGGCGAATCTTCGGCACTCCAGATGTTTTGGACTGCAACTCCCAGAATTCCGAGCCTAGGTTGGCAATGACAAAGGACTGTGGGAGTTGCGGTCCAAAACATCTGGAGTGCCAAAGGTTCGCCACCACTGGTCCATACATTTTTGTCACCATATCCTGAGCCCTATCCAGCCATTCCATATCTGTGTGAGCTAAATATGTGAACGAGACTGAGCGACCTACCTCATGCCAAGTGACACGTCTGAAGAGGGGAAATTTAAAAAAATGTATGTAATCCTTAGTATGTGAGAAATCTCTGCAATATAAAAAGTGAATAGTGAAAGCATAAGGAAAATGCCTGGACATTCCTCTGCAATATTATATGATCAAACTGTGGAAATACAGATGCAGTTGAAAGAAATGCAAGGAAATCAGGAGGGGAAATTAGAACCAGTTGCAATTAAGGGCTAAACATAGTTAACACTGTAGAAAAAAAATGAAAGCACCCAAACTTAAGAAATTTGATAGCTGACGTCCCAGTGAAAGCCAACACCTTTACTGGAAACTTGTGTTGCACAGCTGCAGGGAGCAAAAGAAATGGATAGGAGTGTTGCCTACATAGTGAAGGTGTTGTTGTTGTTGTTGTTGTTGTTGTTGTTGTTGTTGTTGTTGTTGTTGTTGTTGTTGTTGTTGTTACAGTTGTGACCGACTCTTTGTGACCCCATGTCCATGGAGTTTTCTTGGCAGGACTAAAGGAGTGGCTTGCCAGTTCCTACTCTGGGCGCCTACACCACCTGGTATTCCCTGGTGGTCGCCCATCCAAATACTAGCCAGGCCCGGCCCTGCTTAACTTCCGAGATCAGACGAGATCGGATGTGCTCAGGGCATCTAAGGCAGCTTTCCTCAAATCGTACAAACAAAACCCCACAAAACCATCACACATCACAACGGTCCCTGGGTGGTTCAGATCTGCTAAAAGAGTTGGCCCAGTGGTTGTTTCTGGATCTAGGCAGCTTCTGAATTGCTGTACTTGTGAGTTGGGATTAAGACAGGTTGCTTGAAGGAGGGGGGGGGGGTCAGTTGCCATGTTCCAGCCCCGGAGGAATTCAGTGGAAAAACTGTATCTTTGTGTGGATGGAACAGAACGTACCCTTTTCAGGGTGTTTGTTTTCCAGAGATGTGATTTAAAACACAAGTTGATCCTTTCCACATTGCAGCCTGCTTCTGTGTGACTTTTCTGAACCAAGTCCCCCTGTTCTGTTTGCCAAAACACGCAACCTCTTCAAATGAGAACATGAACTGCTGCCGGATTTCACTCCATTGGGTTGCTTTCCATCCAAGCCCATGACTGAATCCTACGTTTGGTGAGGAGGGACCATGAAAAATATATAGGCCAGCATCCAAAGAACCATGGAAATTACTTCCTGAGCCCGGAGGGAGGGAGGGGGGAGTGGAGGCTTTAGACTGGTGGTTCTCAAACAACCACCTGACTTGCCAGGTTAGAAGCTGCTTCTGAAATGGAGACACGTTTTAAATGACGTGTGCGATACAACGCAGGGAGTCCGCAATTTGAAAAAAATATATATATAAAGAAGCCAGAAATTCTACATGGCTAGTAAACATGAGTTTTTAAACATTCAAGTTCTTTCCATGTGAGAAGAAAGGTATGTTCCTGGTTGCCTTCTAAGCAGAGATGTTGCCCCCCCCACCCACCCACCCCATATTTGTCACCCTGGAAAGAATTTCCTTCCATTTCAGAAGCCATATAGAATCACAGAATCATGGAACATGGCTTCCAGCAATTTTTATGATGCCTTAGCTCCTGTAATTTAAAAGAAGAAGAAAAGATCACACGTTTGAATGTAGGACCAGACATTATTTAGCCTTCTTCCTGAGAACCGTAACTCTTTGTGATATCAGCAGATCCAACATGGAGAAATTGTGCTCCATCACCAGGAGGCATGCCAAATTCATTACTACCTAAAATTAATTAGGGATAATTTTGTGTGTGTGATTAGGCAAGGTCAGATGCAAGAGATAGCAGAGGGGAAAAAACCCTATTTGTCCATGTGGCTTCACCCGTCCTATCTGTCATGCACAGGCTAGCTAGATCCAAACCATTCTGCTGGATTCCATGCTTGCATGGAGTCTTTTTCAAGTCCTCCAGTTCTACCACAGCATTTTGATAGCCTTTAAGGTTAAAGGAATCATAGAATCATAGAGGAGTTGGAAGAGACCTCAAGAGCCATCTAGTCCAACCCCCTGCCATGCAGGAACCCCCATCACAGTATTTCCGACAGGTGACCATCCAGCCTCTGCTTAAAAACCTCCAAAGAAGGAGACTCCACCACCCTCCTTTGGGGCAGCATATTCCAGTGCCGAACAGCTCTAACTGTCATGAAGTTCTTCCTAATGTTCAAATGGAATCTCTTTTCCTGTAGTTTGAAACCATTGCCCCGAGTCCTAGTTTCTGAAGCCATGGAAAACAAACCTGTTCCCTCTTCAATATGATATCCTTTCAAATATTTAAACATAGCTATCATATTTAAATATTTAAACATAGCTATCATATCATATCATATGTCAGCCTTCTTTTAGAGAGGCTAAACATTCCCAGTTCCCTAAGCCGTTCCTCATAAGACATTTCCTCCAGACGCTCAACCATCCTGGTCGCCCTCCTCTGCACCCGTTCTAAGTTGTCAACATCCTTTTTAAACTGAGGCGCACAGAACTCGACACAGTACTCCAGGTGAGTTTCCTCTGAAGCTGTGAAAGGTTTGAGCTCAGAGTAACAATCAATCACAAGAGCATGTGTGTTTCTGCAAACTGACAAGGGGTACAGGATAATAACAGTGGGGCTGGGATTGGCCGTTTCAGTGATCAGTGCTGTGCAGAAGAAATGTTTTGGCAATTGAGAACATATATAAGACCATAAGAACAGCCTTCTGGAACAGGCTACAGCCCGTCCAGTCCAGCATTCTGTCTCACACAGTGGCTCACCATCCAATCTCGCTTGATTTCAGAAGCTAAGCAGGGTCGGCCCTGGTTAGTACTTGGATGGGAAACCACCAGGGAATACCAAGTGCTGTAGGCGCCTGGAGTAGGAACTGGCAAGCCACTCCAGTACTCCTGCCAAGAAAACTCCATGGACATGGAGTCACGTAGAGTCGGTCTTCACCTGTGTCTTCACCTGCCTACAATTCCCTGCAAATGGCATTGAGAGCGATCCTCCCTATCTCTTCTACCCGTAGGTGGTCCTTAGGCATCCATAATTATGGGCTACATTAGTCATTATTTTCTTTTCAGACACTTTCTTTCTTTCTTTCTTTCTTTCTTTCTTTCTTTCTTTCTTTCTTTCTTTCTTTCTTTCTTTCTTTCTTTCTTTCTTAATGAGAGAAATAATAATTGTGTAACAAATTGAGAGAAAAGTGTGCTCTGGCATTGTACTTTTTGACCCAGGCTGGCAACAACACAATCTCTCTTGTTGCAGGTGTCTTTGTTTGTGATTCCTGCAGAGAGAGTAAGCATAAACATCCTTCCCCGTGGTTTCTTTCTAATTTATATAGAAGACTGAACAATTTGTTAATCACAGGATATTATTTAATCAGCAGGGCAAATAGTATGCGGGGAGTTAGAAAGTATTTCTAAATAACACATAATTGAGTTGGGGAAAGCAAAGCAAAACAAAATAGAAAAGAGCTGCGCTGATGGTGTGTTGTTGTTTTTTAACTTGCCACATGTTGCGGCCCAACTGAAATGTTGGTGTGCAACCACCGTCTCTAGGCCATATATAATAATAATAATCTTAGACGTGTGGAGCCTGATCATCACGTCAAACCCCCTATCAAGGAGACACACTGGACAATCAAATTCTCAATCTCGGACTCAAACAGCCAGAGGCCTAAGCCACTGAACAGTATCCCATATGAGGGACCTTCTGAATTCCAGCTACTCAAATTGTTCCCTATTGAAACACTTCTTTGTAAAAGGAAAATCCCCACCTACTATCTAAGGACCTGTGGTTTAGAGCAGGCATGTCCAAACTTCGGCCCTTCTGATGTTTTGGACCACAACTCCCAGAATTCCAAGCCTGTATTTCAAATGGAAAAGGACTGTGGGAGCTGTGGTCCAAAACATCTGGAGGGCCGAAGTTTGGACATGCCTGGTTTAGAAGATGCTTAGCTACGTTTTGTGTAAATATCAGAGTCTTTGGATTCCTTTGAAACATGTGTAGGTCAGTTTACATGTTTACTTATTTGCTTGTCTTCTACTATTGGGGTTCCTGTGAAAGGACCACATTCTACTTTAGGGGATCTATTTACATGCATGTATGTGCTCTTATTGGGCTGCTAGATAATATTGTAAAGAAGATGCCCCTTCCCTGCAAGTTCGTATTTTGCTAATAGAATGTACTGCTGGTTTGAAAAAGAATCAGAGTGATTGCAAATCAGATGCACCAAAGAAAAATGTTTATTGATGCTGCTGATCCAATGTTGTCTTCTTAACTACTTCTTTTGCAGCTTTAGGTATTTATATTTCTATTCAAGGATCTAAGGGCCTTTTCACACGACCCCTAAGATCCGCTGGCCACTTAAATTCAGACCAGAGATCTTAGGGGTTTGTCGCCGTTCCTGCGTTCCCACCCCCTCCGCACTCCTGGCTGCTGGCTGCGTGAGGGGAGGGAGAAAAAAAGGAAGAAAAGAATGCCGCTCACCTCCGTTCTGCCATCTCGCTTTGCTCCCGGCACTGCATTCAGATCTCTTAAAGGGGCGGGGGGCAAAAAAAGAACAAACAGAAGCAAGGAGAGCCCGTCAGTCACTACTGTTATATCCGCATCAGGAATTTTCACCTCCAGAGAGCAGGTACCTGAAAAGTGCGCTGGGATGCACTTAGGTGGGTGTGGTCGCACTTAATTATTTGTAAACTCTGGAGCTGGTGGGGAAACAATTTTAAGCTCCGGAGCTGGGAGCCATTTGCGGCGGAGTTTAGGGGTCGTGTGAAAAGGCCCTAAGTGTTGCTGTAACTATTAAAAAAAAAGATGACAAATACCCAAAGAGGTCAAATTAGTTATATAATTCAAGCAGTTGACTGATACTGATGAGTTTTTAAAGTTTCATAAGCAATCACTCAGAGATAAACAAGCTGTATTTTGTATCTTCTGAAAGAATATATATGCTGAGATGGCAGAGCTCTTTAGTCTATGAGACTTACATCTGAATATACTCTGTGTGTCCCTCTGTGTGTATATATAGACTCTGTGGTCTACTCCCAGTTAAAGATAGATTTCATTTCATTTCAACATATGTTGAAAGGCAGGTCCCAAGTTGACAAGTATCAATTAAGAATCAAAAGCTTCTGTTCTAGTTATTCGTATTTTATACTGCAATGTGTGTGGTGGGTGGGTGGGGTGTACATGCATGCTGCCATGATTTATGCTTTCCTACTCAGTGTTTGATAATATATTCCAGGCTTTGTGTAATCATGCCTAGCATTGCCTGCATAGTCCTTTTCATTACGAAAAGCGTGATGATCCCAACCACATATAGGAAACTGAAAGATGGCCCCACCATAGGAAAAAGGTGCAATGGGAATGGAATCGCTTGAGATACATGAAGATACATCATTGATTTAGGCTGTTGTAATTTGTTGAGATATAGAGTATTACCCCGGTATCCGCTGGGGATTGGTTCCAGGCCTTCCTGTGGACAATGAAAACCATGGATAAGAAAGAACGCCCCTAAGACTACTGCTTTGTGACAGTAGCTTTCTTTGTGGCTGCTGAATTATGTACGCAAGACAGCAGGAGATTTTTCTTTTCTTTTTTCATGCTCTTTGTAGCTCCACTGTTAGCTTTTAATGTTCTAAGATGCCTCTTCAAATTCCCTATTCTTAACTTGAATATGTCTTAAATGTTCTAGACTGTATATTGTCTCTCATTATTGTAAGCCACCGTGGGTCCTTTCCCAAGGAGAAAGGTGGGGTAAAAAATATCCTAAATATATAAATAAAAATAAAAATAAAATATAATAAATAAATAAATTTAATTTTTCCGTCTGCCAACCATGCTTAACTGAATCAGTGGATAATGAATCAGTGGATACGAGGGTCCTACTGTAACAATGAACATATTCCAACCCAAGCAAGATTCTTTTTCTCTAGGTAAGTCCAAAATATGGAGGGTGTCCCACCACCATACACACACACTCCATCATGGCTTCCTTTCCACTTCTCGGTTAATATATTAATCCTCATGATCATTCATTTTCAATGATTTCATTTATACCTAACAATTTCTTCAATAAACGGACCCCGGGCAGCTCTAGGAAGTGTGTATTTCTGGAAATACTCTGTGTGAGGGAGGCAAAGGCTGTGCTTAGAAGGCAGTGTACACTTAAAGTTCGGAGTTTGATTTCCCACAGTGCTTCCTGTGAGTAAAGCCAGGCCCAAGGCAAGTGTGGCCTTGGGCAAGTTCCACAGTCTCAGGGCACCCCCCCACACACACACACACACAGAAAGAGAAGAAGAAGAGAATTAAAAAAAACACTCCTGAGTCTTCTCTGCCTGGAAAACCCTTCCTCCTGAGAACGGGTCACCTGAACTCCTCATTGACGATGGCATGTTTTAATTATCATACACTTAAGCATGCACAGCATGTAGCATTAAACTACAGTGATACCCCGACTTAAGAGCATCTCAACTTAAGAGCAATTCAACTTAAGAGTGGAAAACTGTTGGCATTTTAACTGCCGCCTTACAAATTTTAGATATGGTCTGCTCGACTTACAAATATTTTTTTCCTTTTTTAAAAACTTATTTTTCAATTTTTTAGATAGGTACCCCAATTTAAGAGTAGTTTGACTTAAGAGCTTGCATTCGGAATGGATTAAATTCGTAAGTCGAGGCACCATACTGTATAGAGGAAATACCCATTGAGAGAGAATCTGCTACAGAAATTGTTGCATTAAGCTGCCTGGCATTTTGCGATTTTATTTCTTTGCTCTGTGTTATTTACGTTTGTCTTAAAGACAGGACACAGAATTGATGCCAAGACTTTGACTCCCATTTTGAAATCTCCCCCCCCCCCAAAGACCTTTAAAAGGGTTTTCTTTTCCTGAAAGAAGTAGACGAAAGACATTTGATTAGAGGGAACCCTAGTTTCTACTTCCACTCCTGCTCAGACCTTTACAGGCCATTTTCCCTCAGGGAGCTTGATTTTTTGAATTAGAAGGTTTCAGGTGTTCGAACAGAACACGGATCATTGCCCATATGATGGCTTAGTAAGGAAAATCTCCCTGCCCAGAGTTCAACCCTGCTTTTGGCTCAATGGGATTTTTTACAAAAATAAAATTAAACAGGAAATTAAATAAAGGGCACCACTTTTATAGTGCTTCCTGAAAGATAATGCTGACTCTCAATTAGGGAGATGTGGCATACTTCTCATGTTGAAGAACCTGAAATAATGAGGACTACATGGTGTGACTATATAGGATCCTAATTAATAATATAATAGCAACTCATCCTTATCTAAAGTGTGACATACTGTCCAGTACACTGCTTCTTCTGGAGAATATTCTGCTCAGACTATATACAGTGGTACCTTGCATAAAGGAATTAATTCATTCCAAGTGAAATTCTGTTAAGCAAATGTTCCTTTATACAAACTTCCCATAGGAATGCATTGGAAACAGAGTAATCCCTAATTGTGACCCTTTTATGTTGTACGGATTCGCCCCATAGGCAATTCTGTTAAGCAAATTTCCCCTGTCTCAGGAATTTTTTGTTTTACAGATTTTATGTTTTGCAAACTGTTTGTTATACGAGAACATAAGAACATAAGAACATAAGAAGAGCCATGCTGGATCAGGCCAAAGGCCCATCTAGTCCAGCTTCCTGTATCTCACAGTGGCCCCACCAGATGTATCTGGGAGCGCATGAGACTAGATATCTGTCTCCTGATACCACTCCCCTGCATCTGGCCCTTGAAGTACCCTGGTTTTAAGCCTGGAGATTACACATCTCCATGATGGTTTGTAACCTGTGATGAACTTTTCCTTCAGGAATCTGTCCATCACCATATCCTGTGGCAGGGAGTGGATGAAGGTCTACTGTATACAGTTTCACAGAACATATGCAGTTTATGTTCTCTGAAATATACAAACAATATTTTATTTATCAAGAAGAGAGAGAGACATCTAACCACATGAGCAAATCTGGATTGACACAGACAGTGCTGGTGATCTGAGAATGGATATGTGCAGTGTGAAATAAAATGGAAGAGAATGTTTCAGTAATCTTTTTGGACTTTTTTTTTGGAGAAGAAATGAGAAGTGGGGAAAAGCACTAGAAGATGATAGGAGGCTTGTTCACCTCTCATCAACACCTAAGGGAGGATTAGGGTTAAAACCATCTGATGATTTACATTTAAATTGGAAACTTAGAAGTTTCCTTTATCTGAGGTCCAGGGTGAAAAGTCTCTGGTGTTTTTCCCTCCTGGAAAGACATTTTAAGAAAGCTACAGTATTTCATAGATGATTTTTTTTTCTTTTCATAAGACATAATGCAGCTCAGTGATCATTCAGCTAAGAAAGTTGCACCCGACCCCTTCCAAGTTCTTTGAATGACACACACAACTGAATGGTAGCTGTCAGCACTCCTAATACAGTAGATCTGGGCAACACATGGTCCTACAGATGAAAGGGGTTTCCCCTGCAATTGGTCCTGCTCAGCAGAATTTCAGAGCTGGAAGGAATTCTGTGGTTCTTCAAGTCCAGCCTCTTTCAAGAAAGCACCGCAGGAATTGAACTCCCACGCCTAAACCACTGAGCTACCCAGTAGCTATGTATTGTTTATGTGTAAGTAAGTAAGTAAGTAATTTATTGATTAGTCACATGACCATATCAACCAATAAAAACACAATACAGTAACCTACCGTCTATCGCGGGGGTTAGGGACCGAACCACATAGCTTGGTTCTGTTGCTTAATGTAATTTTAAACATTGCACGCTGCTTTTCCCCACCCCCTAGGGCAGGGGTCCTCAACCTAAGGCCCCAGGGCCAGATGCGCCCCCCCAAGGTCCTGAATCCGGCCCCTGGGACCAATTGCAAACCCCCCACCTACCCCCTGTTTTGTGAGCAAGCAAGCCTCCGCAGCTGCTTTTGGACTGTGATCCGGCCCCCAGTGGTGTCTGGGTGGTGGTGGACCGGCCCACTGTCTGAAAACTTTGAGGACCCCTGCCCTAGGGTGTGGAGGAGCGGCATGTGATGTCTCCATGGCGGCAAGCTCCGGCTGCAGCTGATTGGCACTGGGGTGGGGGAGAAAAACCTTTTGTTTCCCCACCCCAGCACCAATTAGCTGGAGCCTGGGGTTTGGTGAAAGGGGGAAGGTTTAAAAAGCCCTGGCTTTTTAAACCTTCCCCTCTCCCTCAAGCTCTTTCAGGGTACCACTGTACTGTGTTCCTGTGATATAGCAGGACCACAGTATATGGAACATACATTAAATTACACTACAATAAAAATTCAGAATATATCGTTCAGAAGTCATATATACAGATCTCCTTTACAGGATACTCCATTTTGTTTGATGTATTTCGTTCTTAAGGCTGCAGTGTTTATGTGTGTGGTGTGGCTATCCACTTGTATATTATGATAACAAAATACCTTTTTCTTGGGTCCATTAGTTTCTGAACTTAGCAGCCACCAAGTGGAACTTCCTGGATATGGTTCCTGCAATATTAAAAGTTATCTGTTCTCTGTTAGCCCAATTTCCTTCTTGTTGTTTTTTCTTTTTTGCCACCCAGGGAAGAATGTTTATTTTTGTCACCATTTAAAAATATTTGGACAAAGTTCATTACGCTAGTTTGTTGTCATATGTTCTTTTGGTTATTATTTCGGTATGTTACTTATATTTTTATCTAATTTGTGGCACTGAGAATATATTCCTGAAGAATGGAGCAGACTTTTAAAAACAAGGAAAATCTAAATGAGAGGTTGTGCCGAAACTTGTTGAGATTGTATTTGATGCACTTCATAGGCTACATTTCATTTGTGTTTACAAAACATCTTTGCTTTATCAGATAGTACGTAGAATTAAAGGGTAAATAGGCTAATGTCTTTTGCCAGGATTTGTCCAGGACCACTTTAAAATGTGATGTGTTCAATACCAAATCCTGGCAAAAGACATTAGCACATTTACCCTTCAGTTTTTAAAAATAAGCATTTTATTTACTACAGCTAGTGACACCCTTACTCTGTAAAGAAGGGATGATAACTAACATTTACTTTTGTGGCATTTTGACGTTTGTCTGTTTTTGTGTGCATGCTTTAAAAACAATAAAGTAAAATAAAATAGAAGTAGATCTGTATCAATAAAGATAAACCAACTGCTTTTTAAGCAGTGAATAATAAGTTATCATAGGTAGGCTCATTGTATTGCTCGAGATTTCGTGAGTGAACTTCTCTGCCAGTTCTATTGATTCAGTAGGCCCCATGTAGACAATGATTTAGTACTAGATTTCAGCTACTAAGTACTTTTAAAAGACTAACAAATAGCTAGTCACTTTGAAAAATAAATGTACACTCTCTGCCTTTTATACCTCTAAAATAAATGAGAGTACTTTTCACTCCCTGGATTTTTAAACTTGGGTTCTCAGTTTCTTTGATGAACTCCTGAATTGAGCATATGTTCAAGATTCCTATCCAGCATGCTGTTTTTGTTTGTTTGTTTGTTTGTTTGTTTGTTTTCAGTGACATGGAAGCCCTGGATTCAAACTTGTTTAGAACAAGGTTGGTGATTGTTGTTGGCACTGTTTTTTGGGGTGGGTGGGTATTATTTGTTTTTATTTTTTTGCTGTAATACAAATTCTGTAATACAGATATAATACAGATTCTGAACTAGGTACAGCTACAGATGCTCCATTATCTTACTATTCAGTTTTTCCTGTTTTGAAGGTACTAAAAGTATAACACAAGTTGTCCATCTGAAAAGCTGGTTCACCAGATGGTTTCTTACATACTCACTATTTCTTGCTAGCACTTTCTCCAGGGGCAAAAACATATTGGAAGATCTTGTTGGAGACTGTACATTTGTCAGGGAATTTGTATTTTTTCCCCTCACATGTGCTATCATTTGAAGTTTCTCAACTAGCTGCATCAACTGCATTTTGCAGGCGATATTAAAAATGTATCATGTTTTCTTTTGCTCTGAAGGTACCTTGTGAGCAGAAGTTAATCCAGAGAATCTGTATAATGCATGACAGCCATCCCATCTAAATCAAAATGTTTCCTTTAGCTTCTTCTGCTCATTGTTTTTTTCCTGTCTCTTGTAAGAATATTCTTAGCATAACTGTGAGAGCACCTTCCTTCAGTGTCTGTTGGAGTCATCATCCCAAAATAATGTGTGGCTGATAAATAGTGACAGTTATAAATGGGCGTGGGTTTTGTCTGAGGGGGAACCACATATTTTGTCTTATCAAGAAAGGGTTCTTCTTAAATGTAAAGTGAGAAACAGATCAAATGGATTAAATTATGTAGCAAGCTAGTTATAATGGAGCCGGAACCATTGATGAAGTACAGTGAAAGCTTCCATTCACAGAAGTGTTTTTTTTTAATTTATCAGTGCCTTCCCTTAAGACTTATTCCCTAAGACACCCCCATTCCCATCACACACACACACACACACACACAAACACACACACACACACACACACACACACACACACACACACACACACACACACACACACCACTTTACAACCTGTTCTAGAGCAGGATGGATAGAATATATGTACATTCTATCGAATTTGCTGCAATTTATCGTCCTTCTGCGAAAGCAACAATGTGTAAAGAAAAAGGCATTGGCTTCCCATAAGGCTCAGTATAAGTGGCAAAAGTAATACATGACTGAGTGTCCCTCACTTAACTATCTCCTTAAGTTAGGCTTACTCAGATTGGTGGATTTTGGAATTTGTAGTTTTTCTCCGTAACTTTTCCAAGGTCATTGTGTTTCAAATAGTTACAAAAAATCTTAAAAGAAATATTAAATCTTCCATTCTTCTCTGTATGTTTTTTCATGTGTGTTGTGTTCTGTCATTATAGCCGTGACCAACTCTTTGTGACTCCATGTCCTTGGAGTTTTCTTGTCAGAAATACTGAAGTGGCTTGCCAGTTCCTACTCCAGGTGTCTACAGCACCTGGTATTCCCTTGTGGTCTCCCATCCAAGTACTAGCCAGGGCCGACCCTGCTTAGCTTCTGAAATCAGGCAAGATCGGATGTGCTTAGGTTAGGGCATCTAGGCAGTTCCATTAAAAAACAACAAGCCATGTAGTGATCATGGAAGAATAGAAGTAGTAGTGACTGTGCCCTGTTATACCCATGGATAATATGAATAGACCACATGAGTAAAGTGACATCTATGTTGAGAGATATCCACAGGACATTTGCCACGGAACATTAAAAGACGAACTGGAATTTCTTCAGATCATTTCCCCACTAGATCTATAATCATACCAATTTATATTTATCTACATCTGCCTGAGCGG
The DNA here is from genome assembly GCA_037367245.1 of Phrynocephalus guinanensis. Taxonomy (NCBI): domain Eukaryota; kingdom Metazoa; phylum Chordata; class Lepidosauria; order Squamata; family Agamidae; genus Phrynocephalus; species Phrynocephalus guinanensis. The sequence continues at coordinate 162,171,317 of CM074733.1, forward strand.
CTCAGTGAGTTGGAACATCTGGGAGAAGAGCTAGTCTAGACGTGCCTGTCTATCCATAGGCAAGCTGCACAGTTCCAGACAGCCCCCAAAAGCAAAGAATGGTAAAATATTTGTTCATATTTTTACACCTAAAAAACTTCGAAAGGATCACTGCAACTCAGAATTGACTTGAGAGCATATAATTAATTTTAGATCTCTTCCAGATCTAAAAAGTCAAGAAAGTGAGTTCAGTGCGAAGTGAAAGAAAGGAAGTCATTTGTGGGATCAAGTTTGGCAAAATTATTGGGAAAGTGGGTAATGCAATTGTCATTTTAAGAACAAATTCTTGTTTCTCGAAGAAGTCCTCTTCCCCAGAAACATGGCCATGAAGTCCTAGGCTCCTGTTTCTTCATCTGTGGGCTTCATCTGGTGAGACTATACTCTAAGAGTATTTCATAGGGTTGTGTTCCCGTTAGTTCAGTTCAATGTCATAAAATGAAGAAAGAACAAAGCAGTGTCCTTCCATGGGATTTCACTGAGGTTTTGCGCCATGACCTCCCTACAAAACAGACCAAGAGCCTCCTGTGTAAAGGTGGTGGGTCGCACCTAAAGGATAGGGGAAAGGCCTGCCTAGACCTTGAGTAAGAGAGTTCCACTGGGAAATCCATGCAGATTATTACTCGCCTATTGAAATTAACTCCCATTTCTGTATGCGAGACCGAGAAGACTCCATTAGAATTTATATTTACGAACAGCATCTAGTTGCCTAAATTTGCAAAGCCTTTCCTAGCCTGGTCCTCCAGATGTGCTGAAAACAAATCCCACAATTTCTACCCAGCGTGACTCCTGGCAATCATATAACCATTTACTGAGCTTCCTCAGCTGCACAGAATACGAGGTTTACTTTTCTTTGCTTGTCTTATTTTTGCTGTGAAGGACTAGACTGGGCATGTCCAAACTTCGGCCCTCCTGATGTTTTGGACCAAATCTCCCAGAATTCTAAGCTTAGCTTGCCAATGACAAAGGACTGTGGGAGTTTTGGTCCAAACATCTGGAGGGCCAAACTTTGGACATGCCTGCTATGCACCGTGATGTGGTGACGTTGCTCATTGACTGATAATTACCAATCAATGGGAGAGCACTTCAAATTGAAATGAACCAGGGATATTCTACAAGGACAAAAGTATTTGATTGTATCTGGTTTTGGCTAAAGCCTGAAAATCCCTGTGTTCGTTAGAAATTTATTAAAACAGTGGTCTGTCAGAAAAATGATACAATCACATCTTGGCAGAGGCTTTGCATTCTGTGAAGATGGGCTATTGTTAAAACAGAAAGCAATGTAATATCAAAATAGAACCCATCAAATTAATTCAGTATATGTTGTTTAGTACGAGTAACCCTCTAAAATGTGAAGTCAAATATTGAATCTTTGAAGATGTTTTTGGCAAAGAACAATTTATGCATGGGGAGACTTTGAAGATGATTGATGAGGTTGAATGGGCCTAATAAACCATATGCAGAATTTCCCAGAATGCTGTAGTCAGAAAGATGGCATGGGGAAATATTATCTGCCAACAAGTAAGTACAAGTTTTTTTTTCAAAATCCTCAATCATAATCAAATCTGGAAATGTATTTTCTGCATAGAGTCAGAAATTTCTCGAGAATTGGATATTCTCCTATTCTTTGTTTTAGAAATGCACTTTATTTCATAAATGTATAAAGATTAGATTATGTTTCCATTGAATACAACAGGAAGGAAACACTGCACAAGTTTTAAAATGTGAACAACCAAAGGTGAAAAATATGTATTAAGCATACTACAAAGAATTGGGATGATGCATCTGGAGATGTTCGTATATCTGCAGAGACTGGGAATAATGGGTGAGAAGGTATAACACGCATGGGGCAGACAAAATAAATAAATAAATATACAAACAGGCTGAAGTCATTTGATCGGTTGATTCATTCTGTGACTTGTATCATGGTTCTCCCACCCCCTCATAGCAGTCAGAGAGGTTTAGGCACCATGGCTTTCTCCCTGCTTCCCAAAATGGGAAATGTGTGTGTGTGTGTGTGTGTGTGTGTGTGTGTGTGTGTGTGTGTGTGTGTGTGTGTGTGTGATGTGAAAGGGGGTGTCTTAGGGAATAAGTCTTAAGGGAAGGCACTGATAAATTTAAAAAAAAACACTTCTGTGAATGGAAGCTTTCACTGTACTTCATCAATGGTGTGTGTGTGTGTGTGTGTGTGTGTGTGTGTGTGTGTGTGTGTGTGTGTGTGTGTGTGTATGTGTGTGTTGGGGCCAAATGATGGCTTTGCTTGGTATGGTTACTAGGTGTGGACACTCGCCTCCCCTCGCCATTGGACCAGGAAGGACACCCAGCCTCACTCTCTTTGGGTTGGCCTGGGTATCTGAATGAAATCTAAAACAAAGCACTTACTGGTCCAGCGCCACTTATCTAGGGATACTGGCATAGCAAAATCACTGCAGAGTAGAGATGAGCATTTCATATTTGGATCCAGTGAATCCAACTGCGACATATGTCAGCGCAGGTGTTCCAGAGGTCCATTCCCACCCGCCCCAGGACTAGCCTGGACCACTCACTGTGCGCCAATTCCACTCATGGAAACAACCCGATTGACCCTCCCAGGGGATAAACACTCCACTGGGGAGCCAGGATGAAGAGTCTTCCTTAGTGGTCGGCTGCAGAGAGAGGTAGAGAAGAAATGATCAGGAAACGTCAATGATAGGCAAGATTCATTTTCTGTTTAAACCAGGATGCTGTCGTTCAGATGTTCCATGGAAAGGAGGGGGAGGGGAGGGGATTCTAGCATCATTTCTCCTTCAATCCCTACTCTCTTCCTCTCCCTTCTTCTCCTTACTCTATACCACCTTTTAATATTTGTTCCTGCTTATCTAACACATGGCCTGAATGCATAGATAAATATTAAGTTATGGGTTTTGGAGACATGGATTTACCACATTTTTGGTTGTAAATGTATTGCGTGCCTCTCTTGCAGATAGATATAAAGTTATTACCCCATCATCATCATCATCATCATCATCATCATCATCATCATCATCATCATCATCATCATCATCATCATCATCATCATCATCATCCAATATAGTGCTCAAATTGTTTATCTATATAATGTGGACTCTCCTCCTCACATTACAATTTCTGAAAAAGAACTGGAAGTTGTCCATGACTTTGTGTATCTTGGCTCAACTATCTCAGATACACTCTCACAAGAGTCTGAGCTGAATAAACGTATAGGTAAAGCAGCAGCTATGTTTTCCAGACTAACAAAGAGAGTATGGCTCAATAAGAAGCTGACAGAACATACAAAGATACAGGTCTATAAAGCTTGCGTACTGAGCACACTTTTGTATTGCAGCGAGTCTTGGACCATCCAGGCCCAACAGGAAAGAAAGCTTAATACCTTCCATATGCGCTGTCTTAGGCAAATATTCAACATTACCTGGCACGACAAAGTTCTAAATAGCATAGTCCTGAATCGAGCTGGAATCCCTAGCATGTACACTTTATTGAAACAGCGACGCCTACGCTGGCTTGGACACGTTGTGAGAATGGATGACGGCCGGATCCCAAAAGATCTTCTATATGGAGAACTAATGAAGGGAAAGCGCCCCAGAGGGAGACCAGAGCTGCAGTATAAGGATATCTGTAAGAGGGACCTGAAGGCCTTGGGAATGGACCTCAACAGTTGGGAAACCCTGACCTCCGATCGCACTGTCTGGAGGCAAGAGATACAGCATGGTCTACATAAATTTGAAGAGGTGTTTGCCCAACAGGCAGAGGAAAAGAGGCAGGCACGGAAAGAACGAAACTCGAGGACCGGGCAAGAAACAGAATACATCTGTCCCCAGTGTGGTAGAGACTGCTAGTCACACTAGGTGTTGTTCTTAGGATCTCTACTCCAGGCATGATACCATAGTCTTTCGAGACTGAAGGATGCCAATGATGCCAATGATGAATGATATCAGAGTAGTGCAAACATAAACCAGAAATAATAATTTCACTTAGATGTTTAACACATGGATTTACAATGTATATACAATGTATTTTTTACACTTCCCTTTGCACATATTCTTTTTTAAGACAAAAAGAAGCAGGGCTGAAGTTATTTACTGCTGTATCAGTTTGATGCAAAACCACTTAAAGATTTCCTTTACAGATTTCAGAAATTCGATTTACCCAGGGTTATATTTTTGTTTTGTCTTCTGTACATTCACTTTATGCATCTGGTACACACACGTTTTGCTTCATAGTCCTTTTTCTAAAAGTCTAGTGTCTGCAATAGCTCTAAAATGGTTTGCCAACATATCAGTGGAGCACAAAACCCATATAAACTGTGAACACTAGTAATGCTAGAAATTTATAGTTTTTTTTTTAAATGTGAAATTATTGTAGTGACAGCACAAATTAGTAGTAAATGAGGGGGGGGAAGCATATATTCCCGCACCACATCTCACAATTTAGGTCTTGTTCTATGTTCTCAGTGCATACACCACAGTGTTATTAAAGGACCTTCCCTCCCAAAAAGTCAGACAATACAATAATGAGCTGGTGGGAGGGAGAGACAAAGATGGCACCAAACAATTTTGTAACAAATGGAGCACTGGGAACCTCCATAGGAAATGTACTGGATACTCTCAGAGAAAGATGGGGTTTATTCACAAGCAGTAACAGCACTGCCTGATCACTGGAGAAAATATCAAAATTAGGAATATTAAAATAACTGGCAAAAGTAATTTCCGAACCATTGGCAATAATCTTTGAGAAGTCCTGGAGAACAGGGGAAGTCCCCATCGACTGGAGGAGGGCTAATGTTGTCCCCATCTTCAAAAAGGAGAAAAAAGAGGACCCAAATAATTACCATCCAGTCAGCTTGACTTCAATTCCTGGAAAGATCCTAGAGCAGATTATTAAACAGTCAGTCTGCAGTTATTTAACAAACACGGGTTTCTTAAAAACAAGTTATGCCAGACTAATATGATCTCTTTCATTGATAGAATTACAGGCCTAGTGGATGAGGGGAATGCTGTGGATATTGTTTATCTGGACTTTAGTAAGGCCTTCAATAAGGTTCCCCATGGTGTTCTTGCTAAGACATTAGTAGAAAGTGGGATAGATAGTGCAACTGTCAGGTGGATTTGTAATTGGTTGACTGATCGCACCCAAAGGGTGATCATAAATGGCCTCTCTTCAGCTTGGAGAGACGTGACCAGTGGGGTGCCCCAGGGTTCTGTTCTGGGTCCAGGGCTGTTCAATATCTTTATTAATGACTTGGAGGAAGGAATAGAGAGTATGCTAATTAAATTTGCAGATGATACTAAATTGGGAGGGGTTGCTAATTCCCCAGAGGATAGGATGAAAATCCAAAAAGACCTTGACAGATTAGAGTGTTAGGCCAAAGCTAACGGAATGGATTTCAACCGAGGGAAATGTAGGGTGCTACATCTAGGTTATAAAAATGAATTGCAGAGATATAGGATGGGGGATACTTAGCTGGAGGATAGTACCTGTGAAAGGGATCTGGGAGTCTTGGTGGACCACAAATTGAACATGAGTCAGCAGTGTGATGCGGCGGCCAGGAAAGCCAATGCAATTCTTGGTTGCATCAACAGAACCATCGTGTCTAGATCAAGGGAAGTGATACTACCACTCTATTCTGCTCTGGTCAGACCCCACCTGGGTACTGTGTCCAGTTCTGTGCGCCTCAATTTAAAAAGGATGTTGACAACCTCAAGCGGGTGCAGAGGAGGGTGACCAGGATGGTTGAGGGTCTGGAGGAAATGTCTTATGAGGAACGGCTTAGGGAACAGGGAATGTTTAGCCTTTCAAAAAGAAGACTGAGAGGGGATATGATAGCTATGTTTAAATATTTGAAAGGATGTCATATTGAAGAAGGAACAGGTTTGTTTTCCATGGCTTCAGAGACTAGGACTCGGGGAAATGGTATCAAACTACAGGAAAAGAGATTCCATTTCAACATTAGGAAGAACTTCATGATAGTTAGAGCTGTTCGGCAGTGGAATATGCTGCCACAGAGGGTGGTTGAGTCTCATTCTTTGGAAGTTTTTAAGCACAGGCTGGATGGCTGTCTGTCGGAAATATTGTGATGGGGTTCCTGCATGGCAGGGGGTTGGACTAGATGGCCCTTGAGGTCTCTTCCAAATCTATGATTCTATGATTCTATGAATATGGAAACAAACAGCAGGACACATCTGTCTGGTCACTTCCTCTGGCTTCTGCATTGGCCCAATAATAATCATTGTGTGTTGTCAAGTCAACTCTGACTTCCAACAGCCCTTACAATGGTTTCCTAGGTATGAAATAGTGTACTTTTTCTGGGGATGCAGTGGGACTGTGAAGCTTCCCCAAGGATATAGACGCTGACAATTACATAGTGATGCACTGCAGGGAACTGAACTTCTTCCTTTCCTGTGATGAAAGGATAGATTGACACATGCCTTCTGCAGAACGATGCCCCTATCAATGCTTAATCCATGTGTTAATGTTTTTAAAGCAACAGGCTAAATGCTTGCAGATTTTAATATTGATCATAATAAACATTTTTTTTTCACATTTCTAACATGCAACACTCAATTCATTAAATTTTTAATCTAGCATTCCAGCTGTGGTTGGCACCAACAATGGATTTGACCCACAGGTTCATTCAGTTCCCTGCTGTTGCTTTTATATTTACTCTGTTGCCTTGAAATAGTTCTGTGAGTTAGGTAGCATATTAATAAACATTATGGGGTATTATATTTATAATTCCATTTAAACATACTGATGCTGTTTATAAAACTATTTCACATTTGTAATTTAATAAATATAATTAAAAAGTGCTAAGCGAGAACAGTTTTTTTTTTTGGTTTTTTTTACTCTAGGCTAAGCATATTATGATAATTTGTTGTAATAAACAACCCTGATGCTAGGACACAGGCACATCTAAAGAAATACTATCAATTAAAATGACTTTATAAAACCCAGTTGATTTAATTTGCAATATAATAGGGATTATGATTTTCATACATGTTAATATTTATGGATGCAAATCAAATAAATCTTACAATTAAGAATAAAATGATTTGTCTTAACATTGTTAAACAGTTTGGGATATCTTGTTTTTTTATAATTTTATTTGACAGGTGTTTTCTTAAAAGAAAATTTGCAATGAAAAATAAGTTTTTTCTTCTGCTGTTTATTTTGTATATTACATTTTATGTTTGTGTATGTGTTTGTAAGGTAAAGGTAAAGGTTCCCCCCACATATGCATGCCACTCGTGTCCGTATTCAAGCTGGAAGAGCCAGTGCTGTGCAAGTCCATGGCCATGTGGCCGGCATGGCTGCAAGGAAACACTGTTTTTACCTTCCCACTTTTTACGGCGGTACCTATTTATCTATTTGCATTTACATGCTTTTGAACTGCTAGGTTGGCAGGAGCTGGGGTTATCAGCGGGAGCTCACTCCGCTGCATGGCACCCGGGATTCGAACCACCGAGCTGCCGACTTTGCAGTCTACAGTTTCGATGCCTTAGTCCACTGAGCCACCACACCCCTTATGTGTTTGTAATCTTTTTAAAAAATATATCAATTTGTTTTGTTTTTTTAAATGTTACGTATTTTAGCAGTTTTCTGATGCACACATGCACATGCGAGCATGCATGTGAGCGTGTATGTGTTTGCACGCGCGCGCGCGCGCACACACACACACACACACACACACACACCGTAGTTTGGCGTGAGTCCATATTTCTTCATTTGCTAACTGGCCGCACCTGAGTAGCATTATCAATTAGTGTATTGTGGATTTGTTAAATTAATCCTGGGCAAAATACCCCCAAAACATTGCATTGAATGGAAGATCCAATGTTTTAGGTGTTAGCAGCTTAGCTAGATTTAAGGTTCAATGCACCTTTCTTGCATATCTGGAGCCCTCAGAATTCCAGTGTATCCCCTGAATAGAGCCAAACAATAGGGAATGAGAGTATCAGGCCAGAACAAAGGAAACTACTACTACTACTACTACTACTACTACTACTACTACTACTACTACTAATACTAATACTAATACTAATACTACTACTACTACAGTAGTAGTAGTAGTAGTAGTAGTAGTAGTAGTAGTAGTAGTAGTAGTCGTCGTCGTCGTCGTCGTCGTCCCCTGTCCATTCGTGGTACATATACTGTGGTCTCGCTATATTCCAGGACCGCAGTATATGAAAAAGGCCCCCTGGAATAAGGGGGCAAAAGGCCTGTTTCAGGCCTCCCTTACTTACCCCAGGACTGGCGCTGTCCTGAACTGGCCTGTGAGGGCCTTCCCATGCCTTTTGGAGGCCCAAATGCAAACAGGAACTGAATTCTGGTTCACAGGGAGGCTCTTTTGGGGCCTCCAGAAGGCTCGAAAAGGTCCTCGCAGGCCCATTCGGGGCAGCGCCAAGCTGGGGGTAAGTACAAGAGCCCCCAGCTAGGCCCCCAAGCCCCGACTCGACCTGTATCTGCATATCGCAGATTTTCAATTATCGCTGGCTGGGCCGGATCCCTAACCCCCGCCATAGGCAGGGGATCACTGAAGAAGAAGAAGAAGAAGAAGAAGAAGAGGAGGAGGAGGAGGAGGAGGAGGAGGAGGAGGAGGAGGAGGAGGGAAACATTATGGCACCATAAAGACTAACTGCTATGTTTTAACATGAGCTTTCGTGGAAAAGTCCACTTCCTCAGGTGGACTTGGGTCCGAGGAAGTGGAGTTGTTCAGGAGCTAACATTAAAAGATAGCTAGTCTTTATGGTGTCACTCTTTTTTATTTGTCATTTCTGCTTATTTTGTTTTGGCTTGATATGCTGGGTCAGACTAGCATTCTTAGCTGTTCTAAAAGAACCAGAGTACAGTAGTCAATTACTTATCAGCATTGTGGTTTGTCAAAAATGGCATGCAATATCCTCTCCCCACCACCCAAGTATATGTATTACCTTGGCTGTCACAAAAAGAACCCCAGCATAACCCCATATGCATGTAATTTTTAATTATTGATGTGATTATCACCAGATATGTCATGATTTGACAATTCTTCACCTTTCTTGAAGTGAGTTGCTGACTGTTGGGCATCAAATTTGCTCTCTTGCCACACATTCTGTGTTTTAATTTAATGTAGAAGTCAGGCATGGCCTTCTCCCTGGGAAAATACCAAAGCTGAAAGGCTTACAAGGAGGAAGGCAAGAACACTGCTCAGTCCTTAGAGGCTTGAGCTGGTAGAGAGACCATCTCCTGGTCCCACAGTCCTTTGCAAGCTGGAACATAAAGCTCTGTGGAAGGGAGACGGCTGTTTCTACATAGATTCCATACATCTGGAACACTAATAATGAAATTTAGAACTCTACCTGAGAATAGTAGGCTCTGCCCTACCAAGCGTCTGCTCTGAGCCATGGAAAGCCAAGGGGCTGGCCTAGCAAGGTATGAATCAGAAACTAGGACCAGCTTGTCACTACGCCTCTCTGCCATGAATTATTCTCATAGCATACCTCCTCAACTTTCACACCCAAGTATGATTGCACTGACTTTTGCTAGGGATTTATATTAAGTGGCTGCATTTCCCTCCTCCTTTCTGGCTCGTTCTTTGAAGAAGAAATCTGTAAAACAATATGCCCTTTTCTCATCCTTCAGCTTCGGCAAAATAATGTATGCGCCCGTATCTGTCTCTTGGTATGATGGGTATAATTTCCTGACTGTTCAGTTTCTATGAAGTCTGTTATTATGCATTAGTCAGAATGGCAAGTCAGGCATGAATGTTGATGTAAAGCTCATTTTCGCATTAAGCTGCAAAGGTTACATCTTCTTGAAGGCAAGGGTCTTCTTTCTAAAAATCATTTATTTCAGTTTAAGGCATATCTTCAGATTTGGTACAAAAGTGTCAAGCTGGAGATGGGATATGTTCTGGTCTGACTGCTGATGCCCCTGGTGAAGGGGCTCTTGGAGCTCTTGAGTAAAAGCAACAGGAAGTACTATCTTCTCACAACCAAGCATTGTTTCTAAGCGACCCTGCCTACACTGTACAGAAATGTTTCTGAGCCTTGTATTTTGCCTAGACAACAAAAGGACTCTGTGTACTTCCCTGATCATTCTTTCAAGGTCAAGCTATGTGCTTTTCTTTTTAATATTTTTTTAAAAAATATTTATTTATATACAAAAAGATCAAGCTATTTGTGACACACAGCACACAATTCGATGGCTGCCATCACATAAGTATCCCAAATACATGATGGTGGGGCAGCAGCTATATTTGGTAAACCAAGCCCCTGGGTACTTCCCAATGATGAATTATAAAAGCAAAGAAGGCTAATGTGGAAATCCTAGGAAGTGTGAAATGCTCAGTGTATCAGGTATATCAGGATAGCTGTCTCACCTCAGGAAAAAAGAAAGTCAGTCAGTAAGACAGAAATGTTGCAATACCTTGAGGAGTATCTGCTATGTTTTAATGTAAGTTTTCATGGATAGGTTTGAGGATGTGAACTTGTTCACAAATGTTCCAATTAAATATTAAACTTTAAGGTGCCACAGTGCTTTTCTCTTCTTTATTTTTATTTTGTTTCTGTCTGATATATTAGATATTTTTCATCATTAAGGAATGATTACTTTCAATTATGAATTAGCTATAGTTTTACTCTCGGTCCCCACCTACCCATTACTCCTCCTGTTTCCTATCTCCTCCTTTCGGCCTTTCATCTACACCAGGCATGTCCAAACTTTGGCCTTCCTGATGTTTTGGACTACAACTCCCAGAATTCTAAGCTTAGATTGCCAATGACAAAGGACAGTGGGAGTTGCGGTCCAAAACATCTATAGGGCCAAAGTTTGGACATGCCTGATCTACATTCTCTTTCTAGCCCATTTGCCTTGGCCTGCTGTTCAACCTGCCTCTGGACGGACATTCCCATGGGTTTGCTTCAGAACCTTGCCCCCACCTGAGGTTGCATCACATTGTGACCTTCATATACAGTACACCACAATCTGTGGCATCATGTTCATAGTATTCCAGTCTTGGTTTCTATCTGAAGCCATAATAGGAATCTTACTTTTCCAGGAGGCCCAGAAGCAGAATGTCAACTGTTAATGTGGCCTAGGAATGACACTGTGGGATTCCCCACCCCTTTCTTTTAAACATTGGGTCTCACATGCGATAAATGACAATATGTAGTTAAAACGCATGGGGTTCAGACCTTGCATTCTCAGTAACTGATCATTCTCTTTCTGCCTGCTAACAACATTGGCTTTCAAGGAAGATGCCTGGGCCTTTTCAAACTTGACCAGATAGCATTCTATATCCTGTCATTTTTAAAAGGGTGGGAAAGAAGTTGGCCAGTCAATAGCATTCGCCTTCCTCTTCCAAAATTTCCCTGCCTCTTATAGAGGGTTAAATAGGTCAAAAACCTTTTAAAAAGATAGAAAACTCCCAGAACAGGTGGCATTGCAAGAATATGAAGTTCTTGTTTTGCAGTATTCAGTCAGTGATCAGCATATTCATCTAAGGTACAGTGGTACCTTGGATAACGACTTTAATTCGTTCTCCAAGGTTAGTCATTATCCGAAACACATCGTTATCTGAAACGGGGTTTCCCATAGGAATGAATGGGAAACCAATTAATCCATTCCGGAGCCTAGGAAAAAGGCACAGACACCTGTTTTTTTTGTTTTTGTTTTTTTGCTCAAAACTCTTTATAAATTGCACTTTAAAGGTACAGATGCAATGCCACCCTGGATAAGTCTTTTTTATTGATGCATGCTGGAAATTCGTTATCCGAGGCAGTCCATAGGGAACATTTGTTATCCAAGGCAGCCCATAGGAAAATTTGTTATTCAAGGCAGCCCATAGAGAAAATTCATTATCCGAGGCAGACCTATACCTAGAAATTGTGATCCGTTATCGAGGCAGCCCATAGGGAAATTTCGTTATCAAAGGCAGTCCTATACCCAGAAATTTGCAGTCATTATCTGAAAAATTCGTTATCCGGGGAAGTCGTTATCTGAGGTACCACTGTACTTCATTGTCCTTTCCCTGACTTTCTGTTTCTCTTCCCTCTGGCAAAGAATCAACATTCCATGCTAAAGGAACCTTCTTTGTATCATTCCAAGATTCCTTTCCAGGTAATGAATTGTCATTTTTGTTTCCTTTTGTTCTCCTGCAAGTCTTGGGGCTCCCTCAGTTGCAATTATATAAGTAGGACTTTTTGCAGGAGTAGTGCCACACCAGGTTACATATAGAGCAACCCACTGGAAGAGGACTGAAATTGTAATTAGTACAGTATAATCTCTCACTGTGTCAGTCTTGAACAGGGGTCCTCAAACTAAAGCCGGGGGGCTGGATCAGGCCTGCCAGGGCCCTGAACCCAGCCCGTCTGCAAGTGCAGATCCCCCCCCCACTCATTGGTGGAGGCCCACTGCAAACATGTTTGCACCACCTGGGCTGCCTCTTCCTACTTGTGGTGCTTGTGGGTGGGTGCTCTGGAGCAGAGCTGCCTCCTCCACTGCTGCCACCACCACCAATCTTGCAGTTGGGCAGACACTCAGGGGCTGAGTGGACTCCTCCCAGTGCCATCGCTGTTGCAGGCAGGCAAGTGAGTGGGAGCTCCGAGGCCACACAGCTTCCTCCGCTGCCACCTCCAGGAAACTTTGCCAGCCCAGGATCACGGATGGAGGAGTACTCTGGAGGAAGAGGGAGGAGGAGAGGGCAGCCTGGTGAGAGCTGCATGGATGGTTCAGTCCTGCTGCTGCCTGGTGGCAGTGGCAAAAGCAAGATGGGGACGTGGGACAGGCTGGAGTGGATGGGGTGGGGGAAGTGAGAGAGACGAGGAGGAGAAGGAGGAGAGGGCAGCCCATCAAGAGCCGCATGGAGGGCAGTCCTGCTGCTGCCTGGCAGCAATGGCAATGTAGAAATGGGGGTGTGGGATAGGCTGCAGTGGATGAGGAGGAAGAGGAAGCCATGCACAAAGCCCATGGGACTCTGCTGCCCGCCGCCGACAGACACTTCCACCAGCCTGCTTTCCGCCGCCTTCCTTTCCCTCCCTCTCCACCCCCTTCTGCTCTTTCTCAGGCAGGTGAGTGGTCACCCCAGGCATGCAGCCTCCTCCTCCTCTGTCCCTGATTTTGCAGGCCTGCTGCGGGGCCCGAGCCCTTGCACCACTGCTCACTATCTGTGGATAACTGAATCTGTGGATGGCAAATCATCGGATACAGGGGTCATACTGTATCGACTGGCCCCCAACAGTGTCTGAGGGACAGTGAACCAGCCCCTTGTTTAAAAAGTTTGAGGACCCCTGGTTTTATGGTAGGTTTCTGTGGTACGCCATTAAAGTGCGACAGGAGTAGTCAGTAGGAGAAATTCCTGAGGTGATAGAAGTCAGAGCTTGGAATGCTATTTTTTTTAAAGGAACCTGTCACATTACATGGTTTGAGGCAGCCCAACTGGCCAATGCTATTTGGCAGTTCTGCCTATATGAGAGAAAAATGCAGGAAAATACTCTTGTGTTCCCAATAGTAGCTTTTCTGAGGTTTATCTTGAACATTCCTAACATCTGATTAGATCCTACCAAGACATCTCTCAAAGCATCTTAAAATGTGCTTTAAGGGTAAACTTTGAAAGTACAGTGTAAACCGGAACGGCATGGGGGCACAATGCATTCTTGGAAATGAAGTCCTTCAGAAAATGCGTAAACTGGGGTTTTCTGGAAGAATGTGTAAATGGAGGCATTATTTTAAACAGACATCTTTTCGTGAAGCGAAAATTGCTTCAACTGAGGAATTTGTAGACCAGGTTACCACTGTAATTAGAAAATATAATTTGCTAAGCTAGTCAGGTCAACTTGTTTCTATGCATTAAGCTATTTTGAAATGTCCTCTTGTTGCATTTCTGTTAAGAGAAAGAATTGGATTTGAATATAGGTTGCTCAATTTTGCTTGACAAAGCAAAGAGATTAAGGGAGGGGGAGAATGGAAATCAATTGGGGTTTGCATGTTTTATGTCTCAACTCTGACCACAAAGTGATTGAACTACTTTACAATGTGCTGATGAGAATATCTCAGATAATTTTTGTTAGTATATAACTTAGAAGTTCAGAGATTTAGCTGTTCACCCATTACTTCATACATTAAATCAAATACAACTTTTTTTGAAAAAAAAAGTCAATCATGGAAAATTACTTTGAAAAGTAACTGGATCCAGTACAAGGCCCATAAATACTTCATTTCCTTTATACTTACATTTTCACAAATAACTATTTGCTTTCTCATTGTTTAAGATCTGCACTTTTAGACATTGCAAAGATAAACATCATTATGTTACGATCATTATGTTGTAAAACACTAGCATCTTAGGTTATTGAAACAATGAAATAATAAGTCATGGATATTTTCAACTAATAAGCTGTATGAATAAGTAAAAAGAAGGATATTATAGCATGTGAAGCTACAGAAAACAACTAAGGGGATCAAGAGCTTGGAGCATGCTTCTAAAAGGAAAGTTTGCAACATTTGTGGCTCACTAACTCAGAAGCCAAGGCAGGTATGGGGAGATAAAGCAAAGGTATGATGACCACCACAGCATCTGGAACCCACTCCAACTTTTTGTTTTTGTTTCATAACCTAAGATGGATTGGCCTTGTTTGGTACTACATGATCTCTTTTGAAACTATGAAGAACTGCTGATAGTCAGAGCTGCTGGTAGAGGGCTGGTGGAACCAATGGGCTGTCTCAGTATAAAGGGCCTTCCTGTGTTCTCATCCTCTTATTCTACCATAAAAAACAAGCACTTGGGGTGCATACATTGCATGCGACTATGGAAGTTAATCAGCATCAGGCCTGGTTACTACCTGAATGAGGGACCAAGATGTTTCATATCCTGTATTTAGAAGGGACTATAGGTAGAAATATGGAAAACTCTCTGCATAAGAGCAGAGAGTTTGGGGGAAAGCTATTATTTTCTAAAAAATTATCTATCTTGGCCTCTTAGATCTTAGATTCCACTCGCCATTGACCAAGAGAGAATGTGTGTAAAATGTACAGCATTTTGTTTTAAAGAAATGCAGATTGTGTAAGACTGTTACAGTTCCTGTGCAAAATGGCATCTTCTCAGGTCAAGCAGGATTTACCTGGAATGGGTAGCAAAGGCACAAAGCCACTTAGGACCTATCCAATTCTTGTAGAGGGTTCTCTAGAAAAGATATTAAGCTGAGGAAAATTTGCCAGTTTCCTGCACAGAAATGGCAACACAGAGATGAACCCAGACGTATCTTGTTCGTGCATTAGGGACTCTTAGAAAATCACTGAAAATAAGAAATTTTGGGAGTACTTACTACATTTGAGTGGTAATGTGTTTCATTCATGCTAACTAGTTTCACCAAGAAGAGGAAAGAAGACTTAAGACAAATATAAATAAATAAAAAGAAAAATTACACTGAGTTAAATGTCAGCGTATTCCTCACATACATACAGTATTATGTTGACATTTATGGGTAAGGTTTTTCTTTTTCCTGTCTCAGATCTAATCCAGGTGAATGACTTTATTACTTACTTAATCTAATGAATTCACCTTTTTACCGGTTGGTTCCTTACAGCTGTGTAAGTAGAAAAGTGATTTGGAGAAGCTTAACACTCCCTTCACTCTCCTTCCCTGACTATCCATCTTGGTTTTTGCCCAGTTTCCTTTGCCCGTAACTGCTCATGCAGGTAACTCATGTTGCTAATGCTCTCAAGATGTCTGTGTCAGCCAACAGGCCTTTCCTATCAGAAGCATCTGAATGCTGGCCCATCCAGTGGCAGAGTCAAATTATATGCTTCATTGGCTGATCTGCAGCAATCTTCTACCAGCACCTATTGCTGCTTTATGTTGAGGCAATTTAGGGATTTGCAGGTCCAAGCTCACCTGCTGAGAATGGGAAATGTGGAACGCAGGACAGTGCAGGGAGAATCTGTGAATTCAATCATGGCTGTTCAGTGGGAAAACACTGCAAGTGCTGATACCGTCTAGAACAGTGGTGGCGAGCCATTGGCACTTCCATATGTTTTGGAACACAGCTCCCAGAATTCTGAGCCTGTATTTCTAATGACAAAGGACAGTGGGAGCTGTGATCCAAAACATCTGAAGGGCCAAAGTTTGGACATATCTGGACTAGATGTTCTTCTTAAAGCTAAATTCTAACGGAGTCTTCTCAGTCTCAGATACAGAAATTGGGAGTTCGTTTCAATAGGCGAGTAATAATCTGCATGGATTTCCCCATGGAACACTCCTTCTCAAGGTCTAGGCAGGCCTTTCCCCTATCCTTTAGTTGTGACCCACCATCTTTACACAGGGGACTCTTGGTCTGTTTTGTAGGGAGGTCATGGCACAAAACCTCAGTGAAATCCCATGGAAGGACACTGCTTCGTTCTTTCTTCATTCTGTGACATTGAACTGAACTAACGGGAACACAACCCTATGAAATACTCTTAGAACCACCAATGTCCCACATTGATCAATCATCAACATCAATAAATACAACTGGTATACCTGTCATGTGCAGAGAAACATCTTAGTTACATGTCCTGGCATCTTCTGTGCTGACATCTAAGTGTGGTGCCCCTAGAACTCCATGTCAACTGTTTCAGTTGTCCTTTGTTTTGGACCCCCACCCACTGGTTGGCATTAGCCTCACTAAATTACTTCCACAGAGCTCCATAAACTCCATAAACAGAAGATTGGGGTTTGTAATACTAGACCAGTGGGGGTAAACCTTTGGCACTCCAGATGTTTTGGACCACAGCTCCCAGAATTCCTAGTCTGTTGCTAATGACAAAGAACTGTGGGAGTTGATCCAAAACATCTGGAGTGCCAAAAGTTCGCCACCACTGGTTTAGTATCACAAACCCCTATCTTCTGTTTAGTGCAGACCTAAGACAGAGAAATATTGGGGATTTCTGCATAGCCTGGCAGGATGCAAATCTTAATTTGTCCACATAAATGACAAAACTCTTTTGCAATCATAGTCAAGATTCTTCAAAATACATTTTCTGGGATTAAAGGTTGGAACATATGCCTTTAGTCATGATTCAAAGACTTGTCCTTCCCACTATGCCCTGGCAGTTTAGCACAAGGTACTTTGTTTTATGAAGTTACCCTTCCATTATGTGGGTACCTTTTCTGGAATCTCATTAAAATACTTTTTTTAAATAAAAGAACTAATGTACTAGAACAAATAGGTTAAGTGGTGGTGGTGGGAGACCGCATTGTTCTTTCTAGTAAACATTTAGGTCACAATGGAGCTCTGACGTACTAAAAGCATATAATTGTCTCAAAGTGTTGAATGCGAATGCATGCAGAAAGTATAGTTCAATATTTTCAAAATGTAAAGTGTGGGGGTGGTTTAACTCACAAAAGTACAGTACAATGTTGATTGAATAACTGGACTTCTGTTTAGAAATTGCAGGGATGAGTTTTCTGTCTGTCTTTACAAAGTGTACAGCCCTGAACGCGGTCATTTGGCGACACAGATTTTGTGGCATTTATTTTTCCTGGCATAAGACAGAACGAGCCATATGGCAATCTCAGTTGTGTATTTCTCATTAGGGATTACTGACTATCTGAAGGGGAAGAATTAATCCTCAAGGGTATTAGGGAAGTTGAATTAATATTAGTTTTTCTTTAATGTTATGATATCTGGCGCCAGAAGCGTGGCCATTGAAATGATGAAGGCTTGTCAGTGCCTATGTGGTTCATTTTCCTTCTTTTGACTAGGTGGAGGAGAAAAAATTGGCATCCGTTTTATAGCAAGAGCTGAAGCCAAAAATATTAATTTATAAGTCGACCCGAGTATAAGTCGAGGCCCCTAATTTAACCCCCCAAAACCGGGGAAACGTATTGACTAGAGTATCAGTCTAGGGTGGGAAATGCAGCAGGGCCTGGCAACTCCTGCTTTGTGAGCATGGGGAGCAGTGTGTGATGTTTAAAATGACTTTTAGCCACTGATGCAAGTGCTTGGGTCAGTGGCTAAAAGTAATTTTTAAACATCGTGCACCGCTCCCCTGTCATGCAGGGGGGGGGGGCATGAGAAGCGACACACAATGTTTAAAATGAGTTTTAGCCACCGACCCAAGCACTTGCCTCAGTGGCTAAAAGTATTGACCCACATATAAGTCAAGGGCCCCTTTTTTCAGCCCAAAATTAGGGCTGAAAAACTAGGCTTATATTCGAGTATATACAGTATTTATTTTGAATATTTTAACCCCACCATTCTCCTTGGAAAAGGAGCCAAGGGGGCTTACAATAATGAGGGACCAATATACAGCCCAGAACATTTAAGGCATATTCAAGTTAAGAACAGGGAATTAGAAGAGGCATCTTAGAACATTAAGAGCAACATTAAAGCTACAAAGAGCACACCAAAAAAAGGGGGGGGGGATTCCATTATGAGGGTGGAATGTAAACATGGAAAGACTGGTGTTCTTATGAAATCATTCAATGCAGTCATGTATGGTAATCCATGGCTTGTCACTTGTCCACCCATTGGTTTCACAGTGGGTGAGAAATGCAGTTGCTTTGGAAGTGCTCTATTGCTGTCTTGTCTGGTGAGACAAAAGTCTTCTGGTGCAAAAATAAGTCACAGTAAACTTAAATGCCAAGTTCATTTCAAGGTCTGTTACAAACATTGATATACTCTCTGCCTTATTCGCATTTACTGCTTGGCAGGGATGGGGAGAAAAAGCATGGTGAGGAAGTATGGATTTTGTGTTTCAGCAGTGCTTGGCAAGACCCCCCCCCCAGTCAACAGCACATTCACTGGGGAGGGAAAGGTTTCTTTTTAAAGAAACAGTGCCCTTTCAGCTGGGCACTTGCAGTTGTTAACTTATAAAGAATTTTCACAAGACCATGAAGGAATCAACAAACATTTCAACTGCTTTGGTCTCTAAGAAACGTGCAGTAATCCTATTCTGCCTGCTTGATGATATTCAGGCTTAATTTAAAAGAAGAAGAAGAAGTGGAAGAAACAGAGAATGTGAACTTGAGTTAGCAGCCAATAAATAATGTATTAATATGATAATTCTCCTGGACTTTGGAACCTTCTACCAAGAGAGGTCAGGCTACCTCAACCATGGTTGTGGTTCCACAAGTGAGCAAAGACGTGTTTTTATTTAGTTATGTTGTTTGGCTTCAAAACTGTTACTGTGGGTCTCAACTAGTTGATTTTATCTTCTAAGTATAATTTGACCCAGGGCGAAGATGGGATATACAGGTCATAAAAATGGTTATATACTATGTTTTGATCACCACCCTTATAAGAGGTACAGGTGAAATGTTTGCGGGATCTCCTCTTTGCTGATGACGCCGCCATTACTGCTCACTCTGCCAAAGATCTCCAACAACTCATGGACCATTTTAGTAAAGCTTGCAAAGATTTTGGGCTAGAAATCAGCCTGAAAAAAACAAAAAATAATGGGCCAGAATGTGGACTCTCCTCCTCGCATTACAATTTCTGCAAAGAACTGGAAGTTGTCCATGACTTTATGTATCTTGGCTCAACTATCTCAGATACACTCTCACTAGAGTCTGAGCTGAATAAACGTATAGGTAAAGCAGCTTCTATGTTTTCCAGACTAACAAAGAGAGTATGGCTCAATAAGAAGCTGACAGAACATACAAAGATACACGTCTTGTGTACTGAGCACACTTTTGTATTGCAGCGAGTCTTGGACTATCCATGCCCGACAGGAAAGAAAGATTAATACGTTCCATATGCACTGTCTTAGGCAAATATTCAACATTACCTAGCACGAAAAAGTTCCAAATAGCATAGTCCTGAATTGAGCTGGAATCCCTAGCATGTACACTTTATTGAAACAGCGACGCCTACGCTGGCTTGGACACGTTGTGAGAATGGATGATGGCCGGATCCCAAAAGATCTATACGGAGAACTAGTGCAGGGAAAGCGCCCCAGAGGGAGACCAGAGCTGTGGTATAAGGATATCTGTAAGAGGGACCTGAAGGCCTTGGGAATGGACCTCAACAGATGGGAAACCCTGACCTCCGATCGCACTGTCTGGAGGCAAGAGATACAGCATGGTCTACATAAATTTGAAGAGGCATTTGTCCAACAGGCAGAGGAAAAGAGGCAAGCACGGAAAGAACGAAACTCAAGGACCGGCAAGAAACAGAATACATCTGTCCCCAGTGCGGTAGAGACTGCCATTCCCGAATTGGTCTATTTAGTCACACTAGGTGTTGTTCTTAGGATCTCTACTCCAGGCATGATACCATAGTCTTTCGAGACTGAAGGATGCCAATGATGATGATGATAAGAAGGAGCAGTTGCAAATTCTTTGATGTCCAGAAAGCTGCTTCCAAAGTGGCTAGCTGTGGAGGCAAAGGGTGTGTAAGACAAAACTCTTTAGAATCCTTTCTTTGGTCCAGAAGAGTGCTCCCAAATTAGGGTCCCCCAAATGTTCCTGGTCTGAGCATGGATTTCTGAGACCTGCAGAGAGAGAGGTAGAATTCTCCCCACCTCCTTCCGGGTTTGGTCGGGAGGGTATACCCGTATAGAGGAAAAAAAGGTGGGTTGGTCATTTTAGAATGATAAGAAACTCTCTTGCCATCACATCAGCCTTAGCCTCACATCATCTATCTATCTATCTATCTATCTATCTATCTATCTATCTATCTATCTGTCTATCTATCTATCTATCTATCTATCTATCTATCTATCTATCTATCTATCTATCTATCTATCTATCTATCTATCTATCTATTTTTCATTTTGGCAGTTTTGAAGTCCTGCTTCTTGTACCATCTATGGTAAACAACCAATTGTCTTGTTTTAAGTATTTTGTGTGTTGCTGTAGGCAGGCAAAGGGTGAAAGTGAAATGTGCACAAATAGGGGGCACACATACTAGGGAGCAACAGTTGGTCCCAGATTTATAGCTTGCATCTTTATGGATGCATTTCCTGTCACATTTTGGCCCTGACCCAATTGTGATCACCAGTTTCCAGCTGGTGATCACAACATGGCCAAGGTGATTGGGTAAATATCACTTTATGAATATGACTATATATCCACATTTGCCCATGGAAATTTAGTTTGTTCTCCCATAGCACATGCTGCTATAATCACAGCAGGCACAATTGTATGAAGCACGGTGGCCCTTCATTCAAAACCCAAGGTATTACATTTAAGAATGCTATTGATAAAGGAACCTTTTTCATCAATCAAGTCCTTTCTCTATCTATCTATCTATCATCTATCTATCTATCTATCTATCTATCTATCATCTAGAGAGAACTGCACAGAGGAAGTGTGAATGTGTCTCTGCATCTTTTGAAAAGCAGATAATTTTGTAATGTAACTTTGCAAAGTGATGGAATTTTTTTGCACATAAATTTCACATTCATCTAATATTGTTTAAGGGACTCCAGTTTATTTATTTTTATAATTTTGGTTCTTTTCAGAGAATTTAGACCTCTGTTTAGAATCAAAGTCACATTATATAAAATTCAATATAGGTATTTCTGCTACCATTTGCTAAATGTGTGAAGCTTGGCCCATAGAATGCCTACTTGACAGAGAACCTTCTCCCAGTGAGAACTGCCTGAAACTCCTGGTTCTCCCAGACTAGGTGCTTGAGTGCACTACATCCAAATGAATCCCATAAAGAGAAACCGAGAAACCAGGCCTTCTCAGCAGGTATCCCACACTTCTGGACCAATCTCCTTGCTGAATTAGGCCTGGCTCCTTCTCTGGGTTGTTTTAAGGGAATCACTAAAAACTTGGATATTTATGCAGGCATTCCCTCAGCTAGGACACAACGGCAGCATTTACATCCATCAGTTAATCTTTGACTTATTCCACCCGCCTACACCAATGTATATTTTAATATTGCCATTTTATATGTATGGTTTTATTTACTTGTTGCTTAGTTTTATTTTCCATCTTGTTTCTATAAACTGCCCAGGTTTTAGAAATTTAATAAATAAATAAATAAATAAATAAATAAATAAATAAATATATTTCTCTCCATAGTCAATAGGGATCAAAATGTAAGTAAATGAGTATATAGTCTAAGAGTGCAGGCACTCAGAAAGGAAAATATGGTTTGTTTTCCTGTACATTTGAGTTGATCAAATCAGTTTTCTCCAGGTGAATTACTGTGAATTACTGTAGCCATCTAGACAGCTGGATTCAGCAGGGCAGTACAAGAAAGCTTTGTGTAAACAGTGCTGCAACAGCAGAAGGTACCTTAGGGTCCTCTCTCTCTCTCTCTCTCTCTCTCTCTCTCTCATTTAGTTATCCTAAGTGCCTGTTATCATTTATTAATATCAAATTACAAAATTATTAAGCCATCTGGTCTTTGTGGCAAACTGGATAAGTTTAGTTTCGAGTCCTGAGGTGATGAGTGTTTCCCAACCTTTTAACTTATTGATCACCATATACCAACCATGCTGTGCTATTATGGAAAAAATAGAATTTGTGTTAGGCGGGGCGGACATACTGAACTCATCTCAAACTGTATCTTCTGCTGAGACTGAAAATTATAATTAAAAGATATGCCAGAAAGAGAAGCAAAAGGGTGTTTGGAGGAAGCTTTTGAGCTGTGGTGCTGGAGGAGAGTCTTGAGAGTCCCCTGGACTGCAAGGAGATCAAACCTATCCATCCTGAAAGAAATCAACCCCGAATGTTCACTGGAAGGACAGATTTTGAAGCTGAGGCTCCAGTACTTTGGCCACCTCATGAGGAGAGAGGACTCCTTGGAAAAGTCCCTGATGTTGGGAAAAATTGAAGGCAAAAGGAAAAGAGGACAGCAGAGAATGAGATGTTTGGACGGTGTCATCCGTGCAACCAACATGGATCTGACCAATCTCCAGGAGGCTGTGGAAGACAAGAGGGCCTGGCGAGCTCTGGTCCATTGGGTCATGAAGAGTTGGACAAGACTTAGGGCGTTTATACACGACCCCTAAGCTCCGCCGCAAATGGCTGCAAGGTCCGGACCTTAAAAATGTTTACCCACCAGCTCCGGACTTTGCAGACAATTAAGTGCGACCCCGCCCACTTTAGCGCGACCCAGAGCAGTTTTCTTGTACCTGCTTTTTGGATGTGACAAATATTTGATCCGGTGTAAGGATAGTGAGTGCGGGGCTCTCTTGGCTTCTGTTTGTTCTTTTTTTGCGCCCCGCCCCTTTAAGAGATCTGAATGCTGCCGGGAACAAAACGGAGGTAAACCGGCATTCTTTTCTTTCTCTTTTTCTCCCTCCCCTCACGCAGCCAGCAACCAGGAAGTGCGGAGGGGGGTGGGGACAGAGGAAGAGCGACGAACCCCTAAGATCTCCGGTCCGAATTTAAGTGGCCAGCGGATCTTAGGGGTCGTGTAAAAAGGCCCTTAACAAACTGAACAACAACGTTTAACCTTTAAAACCATTCATGGAGAGACCATTTTGTCTAAAGGAGCAGCTCCTTCTGTATCAAACTGCTTGGAATCTATTGTCAATTGTGCAAGATCTCCTCTAGCTTCCTCTGCAAAATGAGGTAAAACAGGAAGTTTTAAGGAATCTTTTTAAAAAAATGCAAAAAGGGATCTCTAAGCTGTTACCTGTTAGTTATGCTAGGTTGTTGTTGTTGTTGTTGTTGTTGTTGTTGTTGTTGTTGTTAAATTATCACACAGCAGACAAGATAACTACGCTGGATTTTCTATGACAAATCACTAGTCAAACGCTTCCCAAGCATTTAGGACTATGTGATGTATCGGCGAATTATGTGAGCAGATCCCAGTAAAGTGGCTTTCTGCAGCTGACTGATGGTGACTTTGTCAGCTCCAATTTCTTCTAAATACTTGCTTAGCGTTTTAGGTTCCACACCCAGCCACCCAGTTGTTGTTGTTGTTGTTGTTGTTGTTATCAGCTGGAGGCTTTTAAAATTCCCTAGCAAGGATGTCAAAATCATTGCTTGCACCCATAAACAAAATACAAAGAGCTGCAAAATTATTTTACACACTCTGCAAGAAGCTGGTACATTTTGTGGACCTTTTGAGAAGCGAAAAGAAGGAGAGGAAGAACTATGTTTTGTGCAAAGTAAGCACAATTGCAAAAGCAGCATTTTAATGCAAGCGACTGCTTTAATACAAAATGACACCGGCTACCTGCTTTATAACATGATTTAGGAGTATTAGAGAGGGTGCTTGCCTCATTTTTCACTACCAGAAAGTCACTACAGTATGTGCTTGTTTGGTCTATGAGAGAGAGCAAACTCAATGATTTTTGACAAGAAAAATAATAATGTTCTTTTACTTGCTAGAGGCCAGGAATTTCATGGGACCAGAAAATTCCTTCTTGAAGCGTGTCATCAAATCATCGCACACTAAATCTATGAGGACAAAACTTGAGGAAATATTATTTGCATCCCTCTTCTTTAGGTGTTTAAAGAACATATTGTATTTCATAGCTTTTTTTTTTTACTTTCCCACTGGCTTTCCTTTACAGGTTTACATGTTGCAGGGTTTCCCACACTTTGCTGCTGATTTGTGCTTCTTTCTACTATATGCCATTTGTATTTGTTATTTATTTTTGTATTATGATCCTGCATGATATTCACTCAAAAGCTAAAGCACTAATTGAGTCAAGGGTAGTTGTGTGTTTCTGCGATGGCAACAGAGTGAAGCAAAGAGCCAAGTGGCACTCACTGCATGGATCAGCAACCCCCACAGATTCCTTGTGTCAAAATCCAGCCTTTGCAGGGTTTTAATTGTTATAATATAAAAGACTTACTGTGATTACAGGAGAAAGGGAAACAGAAACCAAGAAAGCTGCTTAGCTGACAGCAATAGGAAAGAGTATGCAATTGAATTTAGATGGTCTTTTCCCTTTCTCTTTTCCAATAAGTCACTGATTAAAATATAAATGTTTATGTTCTTTGTGAGATACTCAGCATGGTGTAGTGAATTGAGTAACAGACTTAGGAGTCAAGACCCTTTAGTTCAAATTATCACTCTGCTATGAACACTCACTGGGGGTGTGGAAGTGGTAAATATCCTTAAATATCTCACCTACTTCTTGATTCCCTGTGTGTGTGTGTGTGTGTGTGTTGTGTCATCACAGTCATTACCAACTCTTCATGACTTCATGTCCATGGAGTTTTCTTGGTAGGGATACTGGAGTGATTTGCCAGATCCTATTCCAGGCGCCCACAGCACTTTGTATTCCTTGGAGGTCTCCCATCCAAGTACTAACCAGGGCCGACCCTGCTTAGCTTCTGAAATCAGGCAAGATCAGATGTGCTTAGGGCATCTAGGCAGCTTCTTGGTTCCGTAGAAAGCCCTATTAGGGTCGCTGTAAGTTGATTTTTTTTACTTGAAAGCACACCCCCACAACAAAATGCTCTTTGGGAGACTTGTTTCCATTGTCACCCAAAATGTGTGTCTTTGTAGAAATTAGAGCTCCCACAGGTGGGAGGTAAGTATCACGTGTTTCAAATACATGGAAGGAGAAGGGGAAGATAAGGAACGGGGATACAAAAGGAAGATGTGGAGATAGGATTGAATCAGAGAAATAACTGTAGCTTACCCACTGAGTGAATTTGTTGTACACTGCCCAGAGTTCCTGGGGGAAAGTTGGATGGTTAGCCAGTAAATAAATAAATAAATAAATAAATAAATAAATAAATAAATAAATAAACCTACTTGCTGCTC
Organism: Phrynocephalus guinanensis; assembly: GCA_037367245.1. Lineage (NCBI taxonomy): Eukaryota > Metazoa > Chordata > Lepidosauria > Squamata > Agamidae > Phrynocephalus > Phrynocephalus guinanensis. Next base: position 162,197,017 of record CM074733.1, read on the forward strand.
TCAAGGATGGGAGGTCTGAGAAAGAACAGAGAACGATGTTGATCAGTTAGTCAGTTTATTGTTAGGGTCCTTAGACAAATCACAAAAAAGATTCTTTGAAAGTCCAGGTGGTGTGAAAAGAGATATGGTCCCTTGCATTGCTCTTTTAAAGAGTAATCAAAGACATGCCTTGGAAGGGCATGTGTTTTGCCCTTTTATTTATTTATTTCCCTTTCCCTTGCTATTTAAGGAGACATATGGTGACCTTATTTCTGTTTCTGTTTAATTTTTTTTTCTATCTGCTGCCCCCGCCGACAGTTTCCCCCTTTGCCAACCTCTAATTTTTACCATGCTGTTTTATTGTGCTTGTTGTCTTGTTAGTTGTTTTATTGGAAACCGCCCTGAGTTCCTGAATGGAAAAAGGTAGCGGTATATAAATGCATCAAATAAATAAATAAATAAATAAATAAATAAATTTATTTTAGAGTATTTTTACCCCGCCTTTCTCCTTGGAAAAGGACCCAAGACAGCTTACAGTAATGAGGGACAATATACAGTCCAGTGCAATTAAGACATGTTCATGTATTTGAGAAAAAGGAATTGAAGGACATCTTAGAGCATTAATAGACAACATTACATTAAAGCAACACGGTTACAAGTAGTCATAAACACAAAGTCTATGTGAACCCATAGATTCATATAAAATACACATGGTAGTCCATCACTTGTGTCTTTCCTTCTCCACTTGGTAATGATTTCTCTTGGCTGTTCCCCACCACCCAGATTAAGGGGAAGTACCCATCCCTTCTTCATATCTCCTGCAGAAGGTTCCCTAGACAGGGTGTTGGTCTGTGCAGAATTTGTTTCTGTGCCGAAGAAGAAGTTAAAATGGGATGGGAGTAGAAAATGGGCCTGGAATATCTTGCTGATGCAGGGAGAAAATCTGACTGAGAAGTTGCAGAATGATGAGACTAGGACATTTTCAAAGAACAAAAAGTGTTTCAAGCACTTTCGACATCCCTCCTTTCGATGTGGTAATAGGAAGCACACAAGGACCTTCCTATTGAACGGGAGAGCTGTTGATTACACTATACATTCTGCATCACTGTACATTTATTGCGACAAATACAATTTATAGGCATTTTCTAGGCATTTTCACAGTGCCCTGCGTATGCCAAGGAAATGAAGTTATCTCCAATCAAGGAAATAAATTAAGCCTAAAAATTGAATAATAGCAATGAAAAATATCCTTTAGCCAGGCTATTTCAAAGGAACAGGCTGGTTTTAACAGCCCTTTTGTACACTAAGCAGGCACTTAGTATGAGTATTTTCTGACAGCCCATCTGGTCAGATAATTTATTCCGATTTCTGTCCTTGATATTTCTGTGCATCATTTATATGGCTGTTAAGTACTGTCATTTGGGTTACATATGCTGCAAATGTTATTAAATCAGCAAATCACTATCACAATATTATAATAATCACCATACTACTAGAAATTATCTAGTCATGCATATAATTTCTATGGAAAAGTCCAAACGGGAGAGTGAGTATTAATATGTGGTGGGTATGACACAACCTCTAAAGTCAAGATTGAATCCAGAAATATATATTTATGTTCTATAGATTTATGTCTTAATCAAGAGTGAGTGAAGCTGATCTTACTCCCATCGCATATAGATGGCACATTCAAAAGTAAGAAAGGCTTGGGATTGCAAGCAAAGAATATTGGGAATCCTAGATTTAGCTCACCCATCTTCTAAATGTTGCATTGTTTTCTACTTTCTATTTCATGAAGACACCTTCTCCCTGGGTAGTGTAAATAAATCATGCTCAAACAAGCATTAAAGCTCTGGGGATTGTTAGGAAAGTCTGCCACCTAGTAACTGAAGATAGTATTGCAAGCTAAAGACATATTGTAATAAACCAAAACTCAATATGTTTTAAAAACCAAACAACCCAAGATTGCACATTCTAAGAATTTGTTTGCTGTTAGCAATATAAATTCTTGCTTGTCCATTTCTTACAACCAAGGATGAGGAACTACAAAAGTATGTTCTAGACCCTGAGAGAAAAGAGGACAAGAACAAGAACAATCTTTTGTAAGCAAATAAAGCAAAAGTGTTGAAGATGATGCTCCTAATGTAAATGACAGAGTTCACACAAAAGGCTATGGTTGTTGCTTTTTTGTATGCACGTTTAAGGACTAGGAATATCGAAGGGGGTGTTACTACCTCTTTTAGCAGTTTCTCATTCTGTGCTTGCTATATGTTTGGTTTGTTTTTCAAAGAGAAAGGACGCCAATTCTATGCAGATGGCTTGCACAGGTATCTCACCTGGAAACGAGAGTCAGACAGGGCTTGAAAAATCCTTGTTTGAGTGTCTCCTCACACTGAGACCACCTAAACTGTTGAGAACAAAGAATTAAGTGATTATTCTTTTCATCTCTATTTGGCATGCATAGCAACATTCAGATGACTAGATTTCATATTCCTGGAGCTATCCCAGGGGGGAAAGCAAAAAGATTGGCATATCCATTGATGTGTATAATGCTTCCTATGCCATAAATGCATTGAAATAGGATCTAAACAAGAGAGAGAGGTGGATTTAAAAAAATAAACAAATAAACTCTTAATTAGTAATGCATTTTGCCTTTTGTTTGTTGTTTTCATGTGTATACCAGGGAAGAGTCTGTCTTTTCCCATTCTCTGGCTTCTTTCCTCTGCAGAAGCTGAGACTCAGGAACAAAATGATTATCTTTGTGGTGGAAAAAAGTGTAACATGCATTCCTCTAGCCAAGCAAGCATGTAAAATTGACAACAGCTGCAGGTCATGTTCTACAAATAATTCTTATGGGGGGATTTTGTGTACCCCTTAAAAAGTGGAATCAGATCTTCCTTTTTTTGTGAGGGCGGGGAGACCTCTGAGCTTCTTTTCACTGCAAGGGTGTAGTATGCTGCTGGCACTAATTCACAGGACTTCTACTCCTTTGGTAGAAAAATAGACTGCAGTGAATTTGTGAACAAGAATAAGGCTCAAGGAAATTTGAATGGCAATCCTGTGTGCCTTTACCTGGCAGGAACTTTAACTGAAGGCAGTGAAGCTTATTGCTAAGTAGACACATAAAGCACGGCCCTATTAAAACTTGATTCAGGGCGTTTATACACGACCCCTAAGCTCCGCCGCAAATGGCTGCAAGGTCCGGACCTTAAAAATGTTTACCCACCAGCTCCGGACTTTGCAGACAATTAAGTGCGACCCCGCCCACTTTAGCAAGACCAAACAGCAGTTTTCTTGTACCTGCTTTTTGGAGGTGACAAATATTTGATCCGGTGTAAGGATAGTGAGTGTGGGGCTCTTCTGGCTTCCGTTTGTTCTTTTTTTTGCGCCCCGCCCCTTTAAGAGATCTGAATGCTGCCCGGAACAAAACGGAGGTAAGAAGGCATTCTTTTCTTTCTTTTTTCTCCCTCCCTCAGGCAGCCAACAACCAGGAAGTGCGGAGGGGGGTGGGGACAGAGGAAGAGCGAGGAACCCCTAAGATCTCTGATCCGAATTTAAGTGGCCATTGGATCTTAGGGGTCGTGTAAAAAGGCCTTCAGAGAGAGGCATGATTCATTGAAAAGGTACTAAAATGGAAAAAAAAACTGCATTGTCAGTATATTTATACCATCAAAAGTCAAGTTAATCCAACAGTTAGCTGAATTTAACAGCTGATAGTTAAGTTGACATTCACTGCAGTCAATAATAGTATTAGCACAACAAGTACTGTGAAGGCTTTCACAGCTGGGATCTGATCGTTGTTGTGAAAATTTTGGGCTATTTGGTTGTGTTCTGGAATTTTTCTTCCTGACGTGTTGCCAGACGCTGTGGCTGGCATCTTCAGAGGGCAAGGAGCTCAGGGAACTATGAGTTCTCTCTGCGCTCTGGGGTACAGAGTGAGTGAGACTGTGTGGTTTTAAAGTTGTGAGAAAGAGGAAATGTGTCCTAATTTTATTATGATGAAGGGATTAAGAAATTTCAATGCAATCACAGGTAGCAATTATCCTTGTTAGCTGTTCTATCGTGTGAACTGATCACTCTTGCTTGTGGCTGGGTGGGAATCATTGAACTTTGACCTTTTGCACTCTGCAGCTTTTAGTACTGGAAGCCAGGCTTTGTTGATTTTTAGACTTTCCTCTTTTTTGTTGAAACTGTACTTACGTTTGTGGATTTCAGTGGCTTCCCTGTGTAGTCTGACATAGTGATTGGTAGTGTTATCCAGTACCTCTGTGTCCTGGAAGAGTATTTTATATCCAGTTTGTTTCAGGGTGTGTTTGTGTTTGGACATATGAAGATTTTTCTGTTTGGACATATGAGGATTTTCTTTTAATGTCAAGAAGCTTACCTTCAGTTGTCGAATGAAGAGTATTGTCTTCCATTTTTTTAGAGTCCTGGAGAAAATCAAGCCCCACTCTACAAATTAAGTAGTGTAGTCTTTTTCTTTTTGTAAAAAGCTATTCTATACACTTTCCTACTGCCAAAGTAGACAATACAATTAATATGAAATTAGAATTAACATGAAATTAGAAGAATTTCTGCTTATTCAATACGAGCTCGCCTTATTTGGCATTTGGGCAAAGCAGACAGCTTTTTAATTGTCCCCTGTGACTGGGAGATAATGCTTGTTTTCATGTCTCATTTCTCAGGCATGTAACTCCAAAAGAGCTGTGTGCATGAATAGATAATGTATAAGGACAGAAAACATGCATTTGCTTTAACTTGCAAACCAGGCCTTTAGCAATATTATTACAAGTCAGCCAAGTGGAGAAAAGATGGTAGGGATGTGTCAGTATGATTGAGGCTGCCAGATATAACAAATCAAGGACAATCAGATATTAACTATCACCTTCTGAGTTGCATTAGTCTGGTACTCATAAAATGAAGACAACATCCCATCCCTACACCCAACTCCTTATTCTCAAGGGATAGTGGTCCCCTAGGAGAATATTGCATGGTGCTATTTATATAAACTGCACATTGGAATGTTGATGGTGCAATTTGATTTGTTAATGATGTCTTGGGGGGTGGAATCGGAACACAGAGAAAGAAGACACCTCTATAGGCAGGATGCAATAGGTTTCTTACATTTTGGTTGCTTCTTCTCCAGAAGAGGTTGCAGAGGATAATCCTTCCCCACTGTTTTATTTATTTATTTATTTATTTATTTATTTATTTATTTATTTATTGAGCTTATATACCGCCCGTCTTCCCGGAGGAACTCCAGGCGGTTCACAGCATAAGAAATACTAATAACAACTTTTACATAGACAATTAAGCAGTTTAAAACGGTTAAACAAAAGTAGCCAGACTAGGCAGTGAAGCGTGGCTTTGCAGATGGCGGGAAGGGGGAATTAAAAAAAAAACAAACACCTTCAGTCACCAAACGCCTCCCAGAAGAGAAGGGTTTTTAGTGCCTTCCGGAAGGCTGGCAGGGACTTTTCTAGGCGCACTTCTGCTGGGAGATGGTTCCACATAGTGGGGCCAGCCACAGAGAAGGCTCGGGTACGGGTAGATGTTCTCCGAGCCTCCCTGGGCATGGCCACACGGAGCATGTGCGCCTGCGACAACCTAGTCGGACGGGCCGATGTTGACCGCTGGGCGATCCGCTCTGTCAGGTAGTCAGGTCCTAGGCCATGGAGGGTTTTGTAAACCAAAACCAGGACCTTGAATCTGATTCGGGCCGCAACGGGCAGCCAGTCCAGGCGGGCCAGAACTGGGGTGATGTGTTCGAACCGACGCGCACCCGCCACCAGTCTGGCCGCCGCATTCTGGACCCGCTGCAGTCGCCGAAGGAGAGTCAAGGGCAACCCCATGTAGAGCGCATTACAATAGTCCAGTCTCGAGATCACCAGCACTTGCACCACAGTTCTGAGGGAGTCCCCATCTAGGTATGGCCAAATCTGGGCAATTCGATGGAGCTGAAAAAAGGCAGCCCTGGACACAGCGGACACTTGGGCCTCCATGGTGAGCGCCGGGTCCAGGACTATGCCCAGATTCCGGACAGAGTCCGAAGGCCGGAGGGAAACGCCCTCCAAGTTGGGATAAGGCCCTGCATAGCCAGATGGGGAAGTCCCAAAGAACATAACCTCGGTCTTGTCGGGGTTGAGTCTGAGCCTGTTAGCCCTGGTGCATTCCATGACCGTGCCGAGGCACTGATCGAGGGTCTGGACACCCTCATCTGCAGTGGTGGAAAAGGAGACTTAGAGCTGCGTGTCATCAGCGTACTGATGACAGCAGACTCCATGTCTCCTAATGACCTCAGCCAGCGGCCTAATATAGATGTTAAACAGCATGGGGGAGAGGGACGACCCCTGTGGGACCCCACAAGGGAGTATCCACGGGGCAGACAACTCCCCCCATGCTGAACCTGCTGGGGACGGCCCCTGAGGAAGGATCGAAGCCAACTGTAAACAGTGCCCCCGATCCCAACCTCAGAGAGCCGGTCCAGCAGGATACCGTGGTCGACGGTATCAAAGGCCGCTGACAGATCCAGGATGACCAACAGGGAGGAACACCCCCTGTCAGCCCCCCGGAGGAGGTCATCTTGCAGAGCGACCAAGACTGTCTCAGTCCCCCGGCCAGGCCTGAACCCGGACTGGAATGGGTCCAGGGAATGTTCTTCCTCCAAGAATGATTGAAGCCGGGTCGCGGCCACCCTCTCGATTACCTTGCCCAGGAAGGGAACATTAGCGATCGGGCGGTAGTTGGTCAAATCTCCCGATGCTAAGCCTGTTTTTTTCAGAATGTGCTTTACCACAGTCTCCTTCAGGCAAGAGGGAGTCCCTAGATCAGTGGTGGTGAACCTTCGGCACTCTGGATGTTTTGGACCACAACTCCCAGAATTCCAAGCCTAGATTGCCAATGACAAAGGACTGTGGGAGTTGTGGTCCAAAACATTGGGAGTACCAGAGGTTCGCCACCACTGCCCTAGATCTAATTTTGGATGGATGAGGCTCCCTCCCTCTAGACCTGCGTTCACCACTAGTTCACCGCCTGCAGTGCCATTGGGACCAGGGTCCCCTAGCAGTGACTCCATGGGCTCCATCTCAGCTCCTTGTAACAGTGGGACAGCATCACTCTCCCCCCCCCCACCGCCTTTCCCCCCAAACTCTCAAAGGCCTAAATTGTATCCTCTGTATCCTCAAGCACTACTTGCCTGCTTGGCGACACAGTTGACTTCACTGAAGTCGCTTTGAGTCCAGGTTTTGGAAAGCAAGAAGCAGAGGAGAATGGAGGCCTAGGAGGCTTAGGGAACGGAGGCTTAGGGAAGACATGAGCAAAAGAACTCAGGCTCCGTGAGTCCTCTCTACCCATCCCCTCTCTATGGCCGCAATGGTCTCCAGGTTAACATAGCCTTACCAAAGCACATGGCTGGAGTCATTAATTGCTGTTGCTTGCAAGCAAGCCAGGCAACGACAGCCAGCTCCCAGCTCCCATGCCTTTGTGTGCAGGCCAATCAATGCCTATGTGAAGGAGAAAGGTTTTGGATAACCATTCTCCAAACAGAGGGTTTATGATTACTGTTTGGTTCTTTGCATCTTCTTCAGCTGCCATTCTCTTCACACAAGTCACAAAAGAATCACAGCTGTTATTTTGTGTTTCCTCAAACAGCCAGGTTTTCCCAGAGGAGTCCTCTTTCTGTAAGTGAAAAATCTCATGACTCAGGCAGGTGCGACTGCAACCTTTTTCAGGAACCTAGAAATCTCATGTAATATATTGCGTGTATTTTTATGCCAGGCTTTTCATCTTTTGGCAGGTTTTATGTATGTAATTGTAGATATGCGGTAGAAATATTTGTATGTATATAATTTACAGTAAAGCATACATTTAGATTTTACACAGAAGTCATAGAACATTCTGGCACTTCCTAATTGTTATTTTCAGCCTGACTGCAAAGGTTTCTGGAAAGCATACCTGAAAACGTACACTCTTCTGATTTGTGTAATTGCTGCTCTCAGCTGTATATTCTGTTTCGTTTAAGGCGGCATTCCTGCAGCTCATCCGTACTAGCAGAGAACTGCCTTTGCGATAGTGTGCATTAAAATCAATGACACCTTCCACACCTCTGATCTGAAACAGATCAGCCTTTGCATAAGCATGGCAAATTTAAATTTGCATTTCCACAAAGTCATGTTTATCAAGATAGCTTAAATTACTGATTAATAATTCCAAATTGGAATCATACTGTAGGCAAGGAGATGGAAATTGATGGAACATAATTTGACACATTTGTATACCACTCTGCTGAGGTATACCACCACCGCCCCGAACAACCAAGTATTAACAACAATTTAGAACTATGCATAACCAAGAACAAGGGAGTGCCCCAAACTAACTCTCTGAGCATGGGTCAGGAGGACCACTCTTCTTTTTCTTCACCCCTCGGGGGAGAATAAGCCATTTTCCTTAAGAATTCCTCTGAGGTGACACAGGCAAGCCATGTTGAGGCAGCCTCTAACAGTGGGTTCTGTAGTTTGTCTACGTTTGCTTTTGCATGTTTGAATATACTAATGGAGTGTATGTCAGATCTAGGTAAGCTTAACATACCATCAGTTATGGATTTATTAAATCAATAAGGAGGCATTAAAAGAGAAATACATTCCACCCACAAAAAATCAGTGTTATTCAGTACACAGACAATAGCTGAATTTAGATGGATTCCTGAAGACCTGCATTTAAGATCAACACTCTCAATCAGCTGGCAGAGTAAGTTAAATAGAGTAGATGTTTTTCTTGTTTCCCTTTGGAATTACTGTGACTCTCTTTCACTTCAAGTCAGGTCTTAAACAACAAAAAGGAATCAAGTGACACTGGCCAGCTTTCAGGCGCAAAAATTCCATTATTCATGAGCAGTGAAAACAAGAAATTTTGCAATTGTTCTATTAGATTATATTATTTTTTGTTCTAGTAGAGATTGACAGGTTTTGATGATGTCAGTATTGCTATCCTATATGCCAGTAACCAATTAGCATTTCTTTGCTTTCTGTGGAGTAGTCCTTGTTGCAAGAACATAATAATCACATATGGTTTGTCTCTAGTGAGCTCCAAGGTATGCCTGCAGGTACTTTTTTAGTCACCTGAAAATAAGGCAAGAGATCCTATTTTCTTGTATGAGTGAATACAACTAATCAATGTCTGAGGCAAATGTTGCCATTTTTTCTAACTATATATCACAATTTTATTTGATATCAAGGCCGTTTTAAGTTAAATTTATTTATTTATTTATTTATTTATTTATTTATTTATTTATTTATTTATTTATTTTGATACCGCTCATTTTCCAAGGGAATTCTGGGTGGTTAACAACACCAAAACCAATAACATTTGGATGTTCAAACAATATAGTACAAAAGATACGAAGAAATACATTCGAACGATATGTTCTAAATGCCTATCCACTTGTTTAGGACTGAATTCTTTAGGTATTTAAGATTTTTTTCAAAAAAAATCAAGGGGGTTAAATGATTTGGATGAAGAGAAAGGATTTAGGAGTAATAGAAGGCACATTTCAGTGACAGAGACATTCAGTCTCATTTTTTCTTTTAAAAAGTTGCTTTAACGCAGGGCTGTCCAACAGGTAGACCGCGGGCTACTGGTAGTCCGCGAAGGGTTCAAACGTAGCCTGCTAGGCATCAATAAAAATGTTCTCCACCCCTCCCTTCCCCATCCCAAGGATCACTACTGCCCCAGCAAAGTTCTGGTCTACCAGCCCACTGTCATAGCAATGCGGGCAGTTCAAGGGCTGTGAGCATGTGCTCGGAATGGATAAAATTCATAAGTAGAGGTATTAGTGTAGTAGCCCTCAGGCACTTTAGGCCGGAAAAAGTAGACCTCGGCCTGTTCAAAGTTGGACAGCCCTGCTTTAACGCTTCATTTGTTTGAAAAATCACAATCACTACTAGAGATGAAAATGTTGAAAATGAAGATATTTTATTAAGGTAATTATTTACTTAAAATAATCGACTTTTCAAAAATGGGCTGGCCTGCACACATTAAATTTTTCAAGATTGAATGCGTTACCAGCAGGTATATGTTCTCTCAATTCCAACTTCCTGGTCACAACAAGGATACAAGGTTGTACAGCAGTTGTCCTCTGTCCACAATTGTTCTAGTTGTCAATGACTTCTAGATTTCTTTTAAAAATATCACAATCATTACAAGAGGTGAAAAGGTTGAAAATGAAGATATTTTATTAAGGTAATTATTTACTTAAAATGATTGACTTTTCAAAAATGGGATGACTTGTACACATTAAATATTTCAAGATTAAATGTGCTACCAGCAGGTATATGTTCTCTCAATTCCCACTTCCTGCTCACAACAAGGATACAACGTTGGACAGACGTTGTCCTCTGTCCACAGTTGTTGTGGTTGCCACTGGCTTCTAGTTTTCTTGTTTAAGATTACTCCTTCCGCAGCAACTGTAACCAATTGTGACTTTGTTCGGCCCAATAAAGAGTAAAAAAGTAAGGATCCTGATCCAATCAGTTATAATCTGTTTCAGAAGTCACTTAGGGCCTTTTCACACGACCCCTAAGATCCGCTGGCCACTTAAATTCAGACCAGAGATCTTAGGGGTTTGTCGCTGTTCCTGCGTTCCCACCCCCTCCGCACTCCTGGCTGCTGGCTGCATGAGGGGAGGGAGAAAAAACAGGAAGAAAAGAGACGTGGCTCACCTCCGTTCTGCCTCTCGCTCTTGCCGCAGCAACATTCCAGTCTCTTAAGTAGCTCTTAAAGGGGTGGGAGCCAAAAAAACAACAAACAGAAGCGAGGAGAGCCCAGCACTCACTATCGTTACACCGCATCAAAGAATTTTCACCTCCAGAGAGCAGGTACTTGAAAGGTGCGCTGGGACGTGCTAAAGTGGCCATGGTCGCACTTAATTTCCTGTAAACTCCGGAGCTGGTGGGGAAACATTTTTAAGCTCCAGAGCTGGGAGCCATTTGCCCCGGAGTTTAGGGGTCGTGTATAAACGCCCTTAGTGTACAATTTGACAACACATTTTTAAAAATCACCAGCATCTGAGTACTGTAGAACAGGAAGGGATCTGGTGGTTTAGGAGGCAAAGTGGGGAGTTGAACTCCCAACCTCTGATTCTTCACCCAAGTACTTTCTTATACAAAGTGGAAAGGAAATATCAGGGCCCGGGGAGGTAGGGTCAAAAGAAAGAGGTAATGTAAAAAGAACAATAAGGGAAGAGAAGGAGTTTTGAAGGGAGAAGAGTATAATGACATTCTTAATTTTGACCTTATTCCAGCATATTATATTTTATAATGCTGTTAATGCCTTCCTGCCAAATCATTGTTGCTCTTGTTAAATTTCTTTTAAAAAAATTCCTTCAACATTTATTACAAATCCCTATACAAACAGTTCCCACCATTCACATGCTTATTCTACACACACACACACACACACACACACACACACACACACACACACACACACACACACACACACAAACACAAAGTCCTTTAACATTTCAGATAATAATCTCCTCAACCTCTGTATCGTTTTTCTTGTTTTGGTATCTCAGTTCTGTTCCAATACATTTTGTATAAAATTCTGGCTTCAGTTATTACATATAAAACTGCATGTCTTATTTTCATGTCTCCATTCTCCAGTATAATATTCACTAAAAAGAATCCAAGCTTAAATGGTAAATTACATGACAAGATATTTTATTTAAAAAATCCATGCACCTAGATACTTAAACTACCAAACGATTCAGCAGTAGTCTTTCTCCATTGTCACCATCATTTCAAATAAGAAAAGTGGACCAGGATTGTAAATTTCTCATACCACTCTCCATTGGCCAACGTGTTTTCATAGAGTACTGACCCCAACCCCTGAGAAGGCTTTGTTTTAACCTGTTATGTGGTGTACTCATTTTGCAACAGCTTGATTTACTGTGACTCTAGATTGTTCCTTCTAAATGTATAAAAGCATCAATACTGTATCTGAACACAACAATATATAATGATATGCACAACTGACCATGATGTATATTTTTCTCACTTAGATATGTACAAGTGGTACCTCGACTTACAAATTTAATCCATTCCAAATGCATGCTCTTAAGTCGAACTACTCTTAAGTCGGGGTACCTATCTAAAACATCGGGGGGGGGGGAAATAAGTTAAAAAAATTAAAAATGAAAAAAATATTTGTAACTCGAGCAGACCATATCTAAAATTTGTAAGGCACCAGTTAAAATGCCAACATTTTTCTGCTCCTAAGTCGAATTGCTCTTAAGTCGAGCTGCTCTTAAGTCGGGGTACCACTGTATTATTTAACAAAGCAGGAGAGAGTGCTGACCTGACTGAAACACTAGGGATTCATGCACTAAACTGGATGCTAAAAAGACAACCACAAAAGGGCAAAGGTGTGACAGAGGGTAGGTTATCAAAGATTAGTCCCTCAAAGAAGGGCTAGAGCTTCTGATTAAGGACCACTGGAATATATCAACAGAGATGTTCTCATAAGGGATGCATGCCTCCCTTATTTTAGCCACACCATGGAAGTTGGCAAACCTAGATAGCATCCTAAAGAGCAGAGACATCACCTTGCCAACTAAGGTCAGGATAGTCAAAGCTATGGTTTTTCCAGTAGTGATGTATGGAAGTGAGAGCTGGACTATAAAGAAGGCTGATCGCCGCAGAATTGATGCTTTTGAGCTGTGGTGCTGGAGGAGAGTCTTGAGAGTCCCCTGGACTGCAAGGAGATCAAACCTATCCATTCTGAAAGAAACCAACCCCAAATGATCACTGGAAGGACAGATTTTGAAGCTGAGGCTCCAGTACTTTGGCCACCTCATGAGAAGAGAGGACTCCCTGGAAAAGGCCCTGATGTTGGGGAAAATCGAAGGCAAAAGGAAAAGAGGACGACAGAGAATGAGATGGTTGGACGGTGTCATCGATGCAACCAAAATGAATTTGACAAAACTCCGGGAGGCAGTGGAGGATAGGAAGGCCTGGCGAGCTCTGGTCCATGGGGTCACACGACTGAATGACTGAACAACAACAACAATGGAAGTTGCTTTCTCAGGTAAAACAGTTGGGATCGATAAGAACCAGGAAAGCCAACATTTTATAGGCCTTATCCTCATGAAGAAAACTGTTTACCTGAACATGCTGGAGATGAAATTGAAGTGATTTTTTTTTAATTGGCGGAGTTACAGGTTATAAGATCAGCGCCAATTTTGGTTCACAGAGGGGAGCTATACACTAAACAGTACTAGCCATTTTGCAATGGAGGCAATGGGCATTGTGGCCCACCTATTCCTCCCTGAAGCATTGATATGAGGCGCCACCCTATGAAAAAAGAAGATAGTGTAATAAGGAAAGAACACACTTATATTTTAAAGAAAAGAAAAGAAAGGTGAGTGAATAAGACCACAATGTGTTGCCGCTTATTTCTTAGTATTCAACCCTAGATTTCAAAACTCTCAACATTTTGGTGCTCTGAAGCAGAATCTCCACCCTAATTATAGTCCTGGCTTCATGCTTTCTGTAGTCCTGTAATTATTTGTGTGGATTTAAAAAGCAGCCAGTGCTGTGACCGTGCATGCGGCAGTCCAAAGGAGAAAATCAGATTAAATGGAAAGAGCCTTCTAACGCCTTCCTATAACACCCTTTTCCTCCCAGTTGCTTGTGTTTTCCCCTTTTAAAGTAAAAGAGGACAGGTGATATTCTTGTCTATGTGAGCCAGCCATTAGAATGGTGCAAAATGGACCTGCTCTATCAGTATAGATAGCAATATATATTAAATTTGGTTAAGAAGTGTTAAAATTAGAGCTCAGTTTTTGGCTCCCCAGCCTTTCCAGTTATATTTGCATTTGCTGTTAATGAGGTCAAAGAAAATGATCTGTTAAATTCCATAATCATGATGTTAAGACATTCATCTTAGAATGCGATGCTGTAGGTGTGAGGTGAGCATGCGTTTCACTTAAGGTCATGGAGAGGCTATGTAAGTGCTTTTCAAGCATATTGTCTGTCTTCAGTCTAAATGCCGGGAAGGAGTGGGGGCTGTAGTGGGAATCTTTAAGTAGCCTGAAGGCAGGCAGAGTAAACCATTTCTGTGTTAGAAATCTGCCAAACTGAAGCGTCATGAAGCAGTTTGTTTCCTAAAACATGAACTACTTTTGCATTTTATTCTGTTGTTGCATGTGTTCACCTGTGCTTTATAGAACTGGGAAAAGGGTGTTTTCTAATATGCAAAAGTTTTTTAAATAATATATGTGTCACATTTGTAAATCTGTATTTCGTATTGTATTGTGTTTGTATGTATACACATGCACACACATATATGCAATGCATTTTATAACACATGTTGTATATATATACATACATACATTATATATATATATATATATATATATATATATATATATATATATATGTTTTCGTAGATTTTCACGGGTATAGGTATGCATGTTAGGGTGGATTCGGGTTTCTTCCCGTGTAGAAATCTGGTTGTTTTGGCGACGTTTCGACGAGGTCTCACTCGTCATCTTCAGGCTGGTGTTCTGGCTTCTTTCTTCTTGAAGCAAAGCGTGATCTCAGTTGAAGTCCTTCTATAAATACTGCTGGGGGTGTGTGGTTTGCTTGCTCTGTTGCTGATTGTAGGTTCGTTTGTTCTTTTGTGATCTGCTGTGTGGCTGAGGCGATCGTTAAGGGCTTAACTGCTGGTGGGTTAGATGGCTGTTTAGAGACATCATGTGTGGGTGAGGTGCTGGATGTGTGTCTATTAGCCTTTTGTTTCTTAACGACCTTGGTGATGGGTGTTCTGGCAGCATCCTGGGCTTTGGTGGAGTGGGGTCTTGTGTCTTGTGAATTCATTTTGGTCTGGCTGCGTGTCTGTGGTCTCCCAATGTTTTTTTGGCGTGTGTAAGTGTGCTCCATGTGGTGGCTGGAGTGGGGAGTAGCGGTAGATGGTGCAGTCGTGGTTTTGTTATTGGATGGTGGTTTCGTTTCATCTGTGGGAAGGGTCTGGGTTTGTGTTTGGTGTGGATGGAAGGTGGTGGCATCTTGTGTCCTTTTGGACCTGGTGTCAGTCTTTGTGACAGAGGCTCGTCTGTTGACCAGGGCTAGTTTCCAGATGTCAGGCAAGCGGGAGGTGTCATCACGTTTATTCATGTTGTTTGGGTGTTTTCTCTATTTCAATGGCTTCCATGATTATTCGACTGTTGAAGTGTTCAGTTTTGGAGATGAGTTTGGTTCTTTTAAAATCAATTTCATGACCTGTTGTTTTTATGTGCTGGAAGAGAGAGGAAGATTTTTCTTCTTTTTTGACTGCGTTCTTGTGTTCTGCGATGCGTGCGCTTATTCTCCTGTTTGTCTGTCCGATGTATGTGGCTGGGCAGGCTTTGCATGGTATTTCGTAGACTCCTTGGTTTTCTAGCTCAATCTTGTCTTTGGGGTTTCTTAAAATGTTGGCTATTTTTTTGTTCGGTGCAAAAGGCTGTCTTGATATTGTGTTTGTGGAGAATTTTGCTTATTTTGTCTGTGGTGCCTTTGATGTAAGGGAGGAGGGCAGTGCCGTTGTTCTCTTCTGTTTCTTGGTTCTTGGGGGGTGTTTCTTTTTGGATTAGTTTGGTGATGGTGTTTTTTTGGAATCCGTTCGCAATTAAAGCATTCGAGAGAGTGTGTAATTCAGTTTTTAGGTGGTCTTTGTCAGCGAGGCGTTTGGTTCTGGAGATGAGGGTTTTTGCTAGGGAGTTGATCTGTGCAGGGTGGTGGTGTGATTGTGCATTTAAGTAGCGGTTTGTATGTGTTTTTTTTCCGGTAGATGGTATGTCCTAAGGAGCCGTCGGGTTTTTTGTAGATTAGGACGTCCAGGAAGGGAAGTTGGTTGTTGGCTTCTATTTCCATAGTGAATTGTATTTTGGGGTGTAGGCTGTTGAGATGTGTGAGGAAGTTGTTCAGTTTTGTCTTTCCCGTGTGGCCAGATAACAAAGGTGTCGTCAACATATCTGAGCCAGAGTTTGGGTTTATGTTCGGACTTCTGTAACGCGTTGGTTTCAAAGTGTTCCATATATAGGTTTGCGATGACCGGTGAGAGGGTGATCCCATGGGTGCTCCTTCTATCTGTTTGTATCTTTGTCCATTGTGGATGAAGTATGTGTTGGTTAGGCAGTGGTTGGTCAGATCTAGGATGTGCTTGGGGGGGTTGTATTTGTTGTGGATAGCTGTCAAGGCTTCTTGAATGGGCACTTGTGTGAAGAGCGAAACAACATCGAAGCTCACGAGTAGGTCATTGGGTTGTAGGTCTTGTTTCTTTATAATTTCTATGAAGTGGAACGAGTTTTTGTACGTATGAAGAGATGGATTCTGCATAGGGCTGGAGTTGTTTGGCAAGAAATTTGGCGAGGTTTTGTAGGGGTGAGCCTATGGAGCTGACTATGGGTCTGAGAGGTGTTCCTTCTTTGTGAATCTTGGGGAGGCCGTAGAGCTTGGGGCATCTGGATGATTTCTCTCTGGGGATGATGCTTGGCTTGATTTCTTCACTTAAGGGTGAGGCTTTTATTTTGGCTTTGGTGGTTTTTTCCAGGTAGGTGGTGGGGTCTGTGTTCAAAGGTATGTAAGCAGGGTCTTGTAGTAGGTTGGATAGTTTGGCTTGGTAGTCAGATGTGTTCATCACCACTGTGGCATTGCCTTTGTCTGCTGGGAGAATGATTATGTTGTTGTCTTTCCTCAGGTTGGTGAGGGCTTTTTGTTCTTCTTTGTGTAAATTGCTTCTGGGTGGTTTGCTGGAGCAGAGGATATTGGTGACTTCGAGTCTGATTTTGTTGGCTTCATCTGGGTTGATTTTGGTTAGGCTGGCTTCCACTCCGCATATGATGTTTTCAGTGGGGATGTGTCTGGGGGCGACTGCAAAGTTGAATCCTTTGGACAGGACTTTGGTCTCTGCGATGGTGAGTGTCCTGTCTGATATGTTGTGAACTGTTTGTTTCATGGGCTGCTGTGGGGGGTTGGGCTTCTGGCGTTTTTCCAGTTTGTGGAGTTTGTTGGTGTGTATGTCTGTCTTGTGGGAGGTCTCTGTTTCAGCTCTCCAGGCGGCGAGTTGCTTGGATTTGTTCCAGAGTGTTGGGTGGATTTTGTTGCTGAGTTTGAGGTGGAGAGTGAGTAGGTCTCTGTTGGTTTGATCTAGTAGGTATCTTTTCTTGTGTAGTTCGTTTCTGATTAGGGCTAGTTCTGTTCTTTTCAGGATCCTTTCGCTGGATGGGGTTTTTGAGTGGAATTTCAGTTGGAAGCTTGTGGGGATCACATTTTTTATCTCGGCAGTTGCGCAGGAATGCAATGTCACATAAGATGGTGGCTCTTCGGACTTCTAGTTTCTCGTAGGTTCTGGTCAGCTGGAAGGTTTCCTCCCCGTAGAGGTCGGATATTTGTTTTCGTAGATTTTCACGGGTATAGGTATGCATGTTAGGGTGGATTCGGGTTTCTTCCCGTGTAGAAATCTGGTTGTTTTGGCGACGTTTCGACGAGGTCTCACTCGTCATCTTCAGGCTGGTGTTCTGGCTTCTTTCTTCTTGAAGCAAAGCGTGATCTCAGTTGAAGTCCTTCTATAAATACTGCTGGGGGTGTGTGGTTTGCTTGCTCTGTTGCTGATTGTAGGTTCGTTTGTTCTTTTGTGATCTGCTGTGTGGCTGAGGCGATTGTTAAGGGCTTAACTGCTGGTGGGTTAGATGGGTGTTTAGAGACATCATGTGTGGGTGAGGTGCTGGATGTGTGTCTATTAGCCTTTTGTTTCTTAACGACCTTGGTGATGGGTGTTCTGGCAGCATCCTGGGCTTTGGTGGAGTGGGGTCCTGTGTCTTGTGAATTCATTTTGGTCTGGCTGCGTGTCTGTGGTCTCCCAATGTTTTTTTGGCGTGTGTAAGTGTGCTCCATGTGGTGGCTGGAGTGGGGAGTAGCGGTAGATGGTGCAGTCGTGGTTTTGTTATTGGATGGTGGTTTCGTTTCATCTGTGGGAAGGGTCTGGGTTTGTGTTTGGTGTGGATGGAAGGTGGTGGCATCTTGTGTCCTTTTGGACCTGGTGTCAGTCTTTGTGACAGAGGCTCGTCTGTTGACCAGGGCTAGTTTCCAGATGTCAGGCAAGCGGGAGGTGTCATCACGTTTATTCATGTTGTTTGGGTGTTTCTCTATTTCAATGGCTTCCATGATTATTCGACTGTTGAAGTGTTCAGTTTTGGAGATGAGTTTGATTCTTTTAAAATCAATTTCATGACCTGTTGTTTTTATGTGCTGGAAGAGAGAGGAAGATTTTTCTTCTTTTTTGACTGCGTTCTTGTGTTCTGCGATGCGTGCGCTTATTCTCCTGTTTGTCTGTCCGATGTATGTGGCTGGGCAGACTTTGCATGGTATTTCGTAGACTCCTTGGTTTTCTAGCTCAATCTTGTCTTTGGGGTTTCTTAAAATGTTGGCTATTTTTTGTTCGGTGCAAAAGGCTGTCTTGATATTGTGTTTGTGGAGAATTTTGCTTATTTTGTCTGTGGTGCCTTTGATGTAAGGGAGGAGGGCAGTGCCGTTTTGTTCTCTTCTGTTTCTTGGTTCTTGGGGGGTGTTTCTTTTTGGATTAGTTTGGTGATGGTGTTTTTTTGGAATCCGTTCGCAATTAAAGCATTCGAGAGAGTGTGTAATTCAGTTTTTTAGGTGGTCTTTGTCAGCGAGGCGTTTGGTTCTGGAGATGAGGGTTTTTGCTACGGAGTTGATCTGTGCAGGGTGGTGGTGTGATTGTGCATTTAAGTAGCGGTTTGTATGTGTTTTTTCCCGGTAGATGGTGTGTCCTAAGGAGCCGTCGGGTTTTTTGTAGATTAGGACGTCCAGAAAGGGAAGTTGGTTGTTGGCTTCTATTTCCATAGTGAATTGTATTTTGGGGTGTAGGCTGTTGAGATGTGTGAGGAAGTTGTTCAGTTTGTCTTTCCCGTGTGGCCAGATAACAAAGGTGTCGTCAACATATCTGAGCCAGAGTTTGGGTTTATGTTCGGACTTCTGTAACGCGTTGGTTTCAAAGTGTTCCATATATAGGTTTGCGATGACCGGTGAGAGGGGTGATCCCATGGGTGCTCCTTCTATCTGTTTGTATCTTTGTCCATTGTGGATGAAGTATGTGTTGGTTAGGCAGTGGTTGGTCAGATCTAGGATGTGCTTGGGGGGGTTGTATTTGTTGTGGATAGCTGTCAAGGCTTCTTGAATGGGCACTTGTGTGAAGAGCGAAACAACATCGAAGCTCACGAGTAGGTCATTGGCTTGTAGGTCTTGTTTCTTTATAATTTCTATGAAGTGGAACGAGTTTTGTACGTATGAAGAGATGGATTCTGCATAGGGCTGGAGTTGTTTGGCAAGAAATTTGGCGAGGTTTTGTAGGGGTGAGCCTATGGAGCTGACTATGGGTCTGAGAGGTGTTCCTTCTTTGTGAATCTTGGGGAGGCCGTAGAGCTTGGGGCATCTGGATGATTTCTCTCTGGGGATGATGCTTGGCTTGATTTCTTCACTTAAGGGTGAGGCTTTTATTTTGGCTTTGGTGTTTTTTTTTCCAGGTAGGTGGTGGGGTCTGTGTTCAAAGGTATGTAAGCAGGGTCTTGTAGTAGGTTGGATAGTTTTGGCTTGGTAGTCAGATGTGTTCATCACCACTGTGGCATTGCCTTTGTCTGCTGGGAGAATGATTATGTTGTTGTCTTTCCTCAGGTTGGTGAGGGCTTTTTGTTCTTCTTTGTGTAAATTGCTTCTGTGTGGTTTGCTGGAGCAGAGGATATTGGTGACTTCGAGTCTGATTTTGTTGGCTTCATCTGGGTTGATTTTGGTTAGGCTGGCTTCCACTCCGCATATGATGTTTTCAGTGGGGATGTGTCTGGGGGCGACTGCAAAGTTGAATCCTTTGGACAGGACTTTGGTCTCTGCGATGGTGAGTGTCCTGTCTGATATGTTGTGAACTGTTTGTTTCATGGGCTGCTGTGGGGGGTTGGGCTTCTGGCGTTTTTCCAGTTTGTGGAGTTTGTTGGTGTGTATGTCTGTCTTGTGGGAGGTCTCTGTTTCAGCTCTCCAGGCGGTGAGTTGCTTGGATTTGTTCCAGAGTGTTGGGTGGATTTTGTTGCTGAGTTTGAGGAGGAGAGTGAGTAGGTCTCTGTTGGTTTGATCTAGTAGGTATCTTTTCTTGTGTAGTTCGTTTCTGATTAGGGCTAGTTCTGTTCTTTTCAGGATCCTTTCGCTGGATGGGGTTTTTGAGTGGAATTTCAGTTGGAAGCTTGTGGGGATCACATTTTTATCTCGGCAGTTGCGTAGGAATGCAATGTCACATAAGATGGTGGCTCTTCGGACTTCTAGTTTCTCGTAGGTTCTGGTCAGCTGGAAGGTTTCCTCCCCGTAGAGGTCGGATATTTGTTTTCGTAGATTTTCACGGGTATAGGTATGCATGTTAGGGTGGATTCGGGTTTCTTCCCGTGTAGAAATCTGGTTGTTTTGGCGACGTTTCGACGAGGTCTCACTCGTCATCTTCAGGCTGGTGTTCTGGCTTCTTTCTTCTTGAAGCAAAGCGTGATCTCAGTTGAAGTCCTTCTATAAATACTGCTGGGGGTGTGTGGTTTGCTTGCTCTGTTGCTGATTGTAGGTTCGTTTGTTCTTTTGTGATCTGCTGTGTGGCTGAGGCGATTGTTAAGGGCTTAACTGCTGGTGGGTTAGATGGCTGTTTAGAGACATCATGTGTGGGTGAGGTGCTGGATGTGTGTCTATTAGCCTTTTGTTTCTTAACGACCTTGGTGATGGGTGTTCTGGCAGCATCCTGGGCTTTGGTGGAGTGGGGTCCTGTGTCTTGTGAATTCATTTTGGTCTGGCTGCGTGTCTGTGGTCTCCCAATGTTTTTTTGGCGCGTGTGTAAGTGTGCTCCATGTGGTGGCTGGAGTGGGGAGTAGCGGTAGATGGTGCAGTCGTGGTTTTGTTATTGGATGGTGGTTTCGTTTCATCTGTGGGAAGGGTCTGGGTTTGTGTTTGGTGTGGATGGAAGGTGGTGGCATCTTGTGTCCTTTTGGACCTGATGTCAGTCTTTGTGACAGAGGCTCGTCTGTTGACCAGGGCTAGTTTCCAGATGTCAGGCAAGCGGGAGGTGTCATCACGTTTATTCATGTTGTTTGGGTGTTTCTCTATTTCAATGGCTTCCATGATTATTCGACTGTTGAAGTGTTCAGTTTTGGAGATGAGTTTGGTTCTTTTAAAATCAATTTCATGACCTGTTGTTTTTATGTGCTGGAAGAGAGAGGAAGATTTTTCTTCTTTTTTGACTGCGTTCTTGTGTTCTGCGATGCGTGTGCTTATTCTCCTGTTTGTCTGTCCGATGTATGTGGCTGGGCAGACTTTGCATGGTATTTCGTAGACTCCTTGGTTTTCTAGCTCAATCTTGTCTTTGGGGTTTCTTAAAATGTTGGCTATTTTTTGTTCGGTGCAAAAGGCTGTCTTGATATTGTGTTTGTGGAGAATTTTGCTTATTTTGTCTGTGGTGCCTTTGATGTAAGGGAGGAGGGCAGTGCCGTTGCTCTCTTCTGTTTCTTGGTTCTTGGGGGGTGTTTCTTTTTGGATTAGTTTGGTGATGGTGTTTTTTTGGAATCCGTTCGCAATTAAAGCATTCGAGAGAGCGTGTAATTCAGTTTTTAGGTGGTCTTTGTCAGCGAGGCGTTTGGTTCTGGAGATGAGGGTTTTTGCTACGGAGTTGATCTGTGCAGGGTGGTGGTGTGATTGTGCATTTAAGTAGCGGTTTGTATGTGTTTTTTTTTCCGGTAGATGGTATGTCCTAAGGAGCCGTCGGGTTTTTTTTAGATTAGGACGTCCAGGAAGGGAAGTTGAATAAACATGAATAAACGTGATGACACCTCCCGCTTGCCTGACATCTGGAAACTAGCCCTGGTCAACAGACGAGCCTCTGTCACAAAGACTGACACCAGGTCCAAAAGGACACAAGATGCCACCACCTTCCATCCACACCAAACACAAACCCAGACCCTTCCCACAGATGAAATGAAACCACCATCCAATAACAAAACCACGACTGCACCATCTACCGCTACTCCCCACTCCAGCCACCACATGGAGCACACTTACACACGCCAAAAAACATTGGGAGACCACAGACACGCAGCCAGACCAAAATGAATTCACAAGACACAGGACCCCACTCCACCAAAGCCCAGGATGCTGCCAAAACACCCATCACCAAGGTCGTTAAGAAACAAAAGGCTAATAGACACACATCCAGCACCTCACCCACACATGATGTCTCTAAACAGCCATCTAACCCACCAGCAGTTAAGCCCTTAACGATCGCCTCAGCCACACAGCAGATCACAAAAGAACAAACGAACCTACAATCAGCAACAGAGCAAGCAAACCACACACCCCCAGCAGTATTTATAGAAGGACTTCAACTGAGATCACGCTTTGCTTCAAGAAGAAAGAAGCCAGAACACCAGCCTGAAGATGACGAGTGAGACCTCGTCGAAACGTCGCCAAAACAACCAGATTTCTACACGGGAAGAAACCCGAATCCACCCTAACATGCATACCTATACCCGTGAAAATCTACGAAAACATATATATATATATATATATATATATATATATATATATATATATATATATATATATACATCATACATACATACATACATACATACATACATTATATATATAATTAAAACCCATTAAACATTAAACATAACTGCATACTAAGAAATTATATAATCATACAGAGTTAGACTAGGAATCAGTGCAAACGTACATATGGAGAACTGGGAGTTGAGTCATGGCTACTGGACTTCTTTTTTTGAGAGATAGAAATGTTTCGCTGTTTATCCAAACAGCTTCATCGGTCTGAATACAGCTAGTGCAAGAGACCTTCTTATAGTCAGCTTGACCTCTTGTCCCCTGGTCTGATTGGCTCATAAGATGAACAAAGCCTGAATAGGCTCGTTAGGGAGACATTAGTGTCCATGGCCTTAAGGTAAACAATGGCCTAAGGTGCTGAAACCCATCAAGAATGGGTCGTTAGCTGTGACCTGGTGGTGAAGGCTCCTTGATTTGCCTGGGTACTTTGGAAAGTACAGCCTGATAAGTAGCAGATAGACTATGCCGGAGCCCACCACCTCTGTTGAGGGAGGGATTTTCAATGCTAACAGGAATGGCTTCCCTTACTCCTCTCTCAAACCACCTCTCTTCTTTGTCTAATATGTGTACATCCTCATCTTTGAAAGAGTGGCCTTTTTCCTTCAAATGGAGGTGTACTGCTGATTCTGGTCCTGAGCTGTTACCTCTCCTTTGTTGGGCCATTCTTCTGTTTAATGGCTGTTTAGTTTCTCCAATGTAGAGGTCTGAACACTCGTCACTGCATTGGACTGCATATACTATATTGCTCCTTTTATGGTTTGGTATCGGATCCTTTGGGTGGACAAGTCTCTGCCTTAGTGTGTTCATGGGTTTGAAATAAACAGGGATGTGGTGTTTGCCAAAAATCCTTTTAAGCTTCTCCGACACTCCCGACATGTAGGGAATGACCAGGTTCTTCCGCTGGGTCTGGGTCTCAGACTGATCCCTTGTTCTTCTGGGATGGCCCACTGCTTTGTTGAAGGCCCACCTTGGATATCCATAGGCCTTAAGCGCTGTCTTCAGGTGCCTGTCTTCCTTCTTCTTGGCTTCTGAGGAGGTGGGGATGCTCTCTGCTCTGTGGCTTAGGGTCCTGATGACTCCTAGTTTGTGTTGTGATGGATGGTGGGAGTCAAACAGTAAGTATTGATCTGTGTGGGTGGGTTTCCTGTAAACTTCTACTCCTAGGCCACGGTCAGGTCTGATGATGACTGCACAATCCAGGAAAGCCAGCCTGTTGTCTTGGGTGTCTTCCCTAGTGAACTTAATATTAGGATCCACTGCGTTGATGTGGTCTGTAAACGCCTGTACTTCCTGCGTCTTTATTTTAACCCAGGTATCATCTACATACCTGAACCAGTGGGATGGTGTTGTCCCTGGGAAGGTGTTGAGTGCCTTCTTCTCCACTTCTTCCATGTATAGGTTTGCTACAATTGGTGACACTGGGGAACCCATGACACAGCCATGCTTCTGTCTGTAGAAGTCCCCTCTGTACATGAAATATGTGGTGTTCAGACACAGGTCCAGGAGCAGGCCTATCTGGTCTGGGTTGAGGCGGCTTCTGGAGGTGAGGGTGCTGTCTTCTCTTAATCTTCTCTTTACTATTATTAGCGCATCAGTGGTGGGTATGCTGGTAAAGAGTGATGTAACATCAAAGGATACCATGGTTTCCTCTGTATCCAGTTTGAGCTCCCTGACTTTAGAAACAAACTCTTCTGAGTTGTGTACGTGGTGGTTCGTGTGTCCAACCAGTGGGGCTAGGATAGTTGCCAGGTATTTTGCGATGTTGTAAGTCACTGAATTTATACTGCTGACAATAGGTCTGAGGGGGATTCCTTGCTTGTGGATCTTGGGAAGTCCATAAAAGCAGGGGACTGTCTCTCTGGGATATAACTGGTGGTAGGTCACCCTGTCAATTGCGTTTTCCTGCTCCAAGAGTTTTAAGCATTCTATTACTTTCTTCCTGTAATTGCTGGTGGGGTCTCTTCTTAGTTTTTCATATGTGTTTTGATCATCTAAAAGTGTGATAACCTTCTCGTGGTAGTCCACAGTATTGAGGACGACAGTGCACCTTTCTTTGTCCGCAGGCAGAATTGTGATGCTCTCATCCCTGCTGAGGGATGTCACAGCACTTCTCTCTTGGCTGGTGAGGTTGGATGGTGGTGGTTGAGCACTGGACAGTGCAGCAGAGACTTTTATCCTGAGTAGTTCTGCTTCTGCTGCTGGCAGATTGTTGCTGTGAATGGCTGATTCTGTCGCTGTAATGAAATCCACAACAGGAACCTGTTTGGGTGTGATGGCAAAGTTTAGGCCTTTGGATAGGACCTCTCTCTCTGTCTGGGTGAGTTCCCTGTTTGAGAGGTTCTTCACCCATTTGTCCTTTACATCTCCTGTCATGGTCCCTTCATCCTTCTTCCTCCTGCCAAACTCTTTGACTGACTCTTTCCGGCAGAGGAGAAGATCGAACTTCTTTATTTGCCTCTCTTTGCCTTTGCAATGCTGAGCCAGTTGTGCTTTCTGGACAAATTCTATGACTGCATCCACTGCTGGTTTGGATAGGGTGGAGAGTAGTTCTTGGTGAATGTGGAGAAGAAATTTAGTACTGACAGTTGTATGAATTGAGCAAAAATGCGCTATTTTTTACCTGTTGTAATACAGACTGATTTAAATATTGCCATTTCTTTTTTTTAAAGAAATGGGAAGCATTCTCTGAGGAGATGAAACTCATTTCTATAAAAGCCACATAGCATGACAGAGAATGATTATTCACACTGACAGAACAGGTTGTTTTACTGTGGAAGTACCTGCATAATTAGAGCTGCATTGCAAATATAGTTCAGCTAACACAGATGGTGTTTTTGCCAACTGACCTTTAGATGGTGTGAAAAAAATTGTTGCATTTTAATCTTTTTGTTTATGCTTTGTTATGCTGATGTACTGTGAATGACCTCTGAGTGAAGTTATACAACTAGGTAGGCCAGAAGCCTGTTGTTGCCACTCCTTATGGGCCAGAAGGCACTTATAGTCGATATGCTGAAAATACAGTGACCTCTGAAAATGGCTAAAGGAGGAAGCTGTCAGATTGGATTGACCAAAGCAGACATCAGATTGATGGGCAGATGGAAGCTCTATCTATCTATCTATCTATCTATCTATCTATCTATCTATCTATCTATCTATCTATCTATCTATCTATCTATCTATCTATCTATCTATCTATCTCAGTGATGGCGAACCTTTTAGAGACCGAGTGCCCAAACTGTGATTCAAAACCCATTAATTTTTCGCAAAGTGCCAATATAGCAATTTAAACCTGAATGCAGGTGGCTGTGAAGGGGCAATGTCAGGTCCCCACAGAAAGGGCTCTGAGTGCCACCTTTGGCACCCGTGCCATAGGATCGCCAACACTGATCTAGATAGATAGATAGATAGATAGATAGATAGATAGATAGATAGATAGATAGATAGATAGATAGATAGAAAGATAGATAGATAGATAGATAGATAGGTATTCTGCCCATGAAACTTAAAAATAAACAAACCATTTGGACCCAGTCTGGAAGTGGAGTCGTGGCAACTGGACTTCTTTTCTTGAGAGATCTAAACATATCACTACTCATCCAAGGAGCTTTGTCGCTCTGAGGAAAGTTAGTGGTGAGGTCTCCAATTTATAGTTCACCTTGAATTCACATTACCCTATTCTGAATAGCTCATAAATGGCCTGAGTAAGCTCCTTAGGTGGACAATGGCCTGAACAGCCATTAAACAGGATGATAGCCCAACACAGAAGGGGCAACTGCTCAAAACCAGAATCAACAGGACACCTCCACTTGAAGGACACTCATTCAAAGATGAGGATGTACACATATTAAACAAAGAAGATAGGTGGTTTGAGGGAAGGGTCAGGGAAGCCATTCATGTGTGTATTGAAAACCCTGTCTCAACAGAGGTGGAGGACTCAGGCAAAATCTGAAATGAAGCAATATACAGTGTAAAGCAACATAAATAAAAAAGAACACACATGACTAAATCTACATTAAAACAGTAAACCCATATTCAAAAAATCAAAGATCAGCAGACGGCATAAGAATGAAAGAGCGGGTTATGAAAAGGATAATTAATGATCAGGGAAAGCAGATCTATAAAGCCATGTCTTCAGATATGTTTAAAAGACAGATAATGTGGGAGCCAGTTGAATCTCGGGGTGTTGTCCCTCAGGAAAGGCAGCCTTTAGCCAGTAATTCCCAGAATCTTCTTGTAAGTGACCAGGCTAGGAGAATAAATGTGGGGACAATATCTTCTTCCAGGTTTGAACTGCTGCTTATGTCACTCTGCCTCATACACAACTATGCAGCAATGACAACAAATTCCAAATGGTGAGTTGTGTTTTCAGAGCCAGGTAGCACCTGAAGTCTGATCATGCATGAAGTTGTAACTGTGCATTGGGGAGGGGAATCTACTTCTATCTGATACATGGGTACTATAGGTTATTTCGAAATGCCAACTATTGCCAGCTTAGTTTTAAATTACAACTATTGCTCATATATGTAAGAAATGCCGAATCCTATTTCTGTCCTTTGAATTACAGATGAGTAATTGCCATAGCAACTTCAAAATGTCACTGGAGAACCCAGACACTCAGCTTTCACACTCCCTACATCTAATTGGCATAGCCTTTGCTTCTACTTGAAAAGTCGCTGAGTGGACTTGTTTACCATGACACAAAATATGGTGCGTCTGATGGGGTGAACAAGAGTAGCAATATCTCCTGTATTTGTCTGGGCAGCTTTGCCAGTCAGTAAAAAAGCAAAACAAAATGCAACCATGGATGAAAAGCCAAGAGCATTAGAAGTCAGAGACAGGAGGTATAGATACCCCTTTGGATACATTTGCTTCAGAATGACAGTATATTGACATATAATCCCATGCTAGCACAAGCTTTATATCAGTTTAAGTGCCATGACTGCTCCCAAGAAATCCTTGGAATTGTAGTTTGGGTGATGGCTGTTTGCATAGTTCCAGAGATGTTTCTGGATCTTCTTGTCCAGAATTCTATGTGTGTGCTATGTCCGATCAAGTCAGACCCGATTTATAGCAACCCTAATATGGTTTCCCTTATAAGCGAGATATTTAAGGAGTGGTTTTAACAATCCCACTTCCTGAATGAGTTTCTAGGCCCTGTGGGAGTGGGAGGTGTGGATTTATTTTAAATATATATTATATACTACCATTTATTTTCTATTTTCCCAACTTCAATTTGCTTGCACACACACACATTTGGGGTGCAAGCCAAGAACAGAACCTCTATCCTAAGTGATATCCTAACTGCCCACTCACCCGCCCGCCCGCGCCGCCACCTGCCTGCAGCCCGCGCCGCCGCCCACCCACTCGCCCGCCCGCCACCACCGCCCACCCGCACCACCCCCCGCCCCTGCCCCCCGCCCCGCCCACTGCCTAGGGCACAAAAACACCTAGCGCCGGCCCTGATTGCGGGACGCCCCTATGCTCTGGGAAGTCAAATTGCGCTAAATCGCGGTGGAAACAACAAACAACAAACGAAACGACAATTTTTTGAAAACTTTTGCGACAAACGGAAACGACCCAAAACGGACCCGTTCTGACAAACTCGAAACGTCATTTTTTCTGGTCGTGCCCATGTCTATTACCCAGCCTTCTGGAATGTGGGGGCTGCATTAGAGTGTCCAATGTTTAAAGAGGACCACATCTTTAATCAACATGTAACATTATTAACCTACCTATTTAGGTCAAGAGTATACTTTGAAAGGTCAATGGGAAAATGTTATGTAGATGGTGTCACTTGAGGTAGGAAGAACAGTGTGGGTCAGAGGGAAAAATGCCTTGAGGGTGATAGCAGTAAACAAACAGGGTGGATGGCCACATGGAAAATGTAAAGGTCTGTCAAATAATGTAACTTTTAACAAAATATATGCAATATAATATTTAACAGATTCAAAATGGTTTCTGTGTATAAAGGCATAGTCATTTGTCAAGGCACAGGTGAATAGTGTAATCACATGAAAAGGTCAGAATAATTATATCCAGGTGCCATGGATAACTGCTTAACATTGTCTGCCTATGTGTAATCATGTGATTGGTTTATATGATGTCTGCCCTATGTATAAAAGGCAGGATTGTAACCCATTTTCCTTTGGGACTGTTTTTTTTGTGAGATGAGCAGTTCCCCCACTACTCCGTAATATTTATGCTGTGTGTTTTACCTTGTTGTGTATTTGTGTATGTTTTTGTAATACAGGTTTTGATGCTAAAGTTTACTTCTGTCTCCCAACTTCAAATCTGTACTTAGCAATTATCTTTCCACACCACTGTTTAACTCTGCTAATCTTTGAAACATTTAAAACCCAAACACTTCTTAACAAGTTCTGAGAAATTAGCCTTTTTGGAGAGAAACAGTGGTATTCACAGAACACTTTTTCTGGTTGTGTGGTGAGCATAACATCTACATTTGAACCTACACACGTATTGTAGGATTGTATTTTGGGACCTAAGGATATGTGTGCATGGAGTCTATGGGGAAACAGATGGAAAAAATTAGACTATTTCCCAATATATAGTTCTACAGTACTGTATTTGTAAAGCATTTTACAACTTCTGCTGCATCTAAGTTGAATAAATAAATAAAATAAATAAATAAAAGTTAAACGAGTATGTATGTGCAGATTTGCAATCTACATGGTTCTTTCTTATGAGCTGTCTTCTCTTGACTCCCAATCATCACATCATTTTTCACACCAGCTTGAATGTGTTCCAATTTTGTATCTCAGCTTTTCTCTTCAGAAGCATTGTTAGGTTGCCCTAAATTTCCTCACTTGAACATACGCCACTTATTATCAGCATCAGAACCCACACATACGAGAACCATACTGATAGGAACAGCTGCTCTGTAGAATGTATATTTAGCACTTCAGGGAGCCCGGAGTGTAGATGGTGAGGGAGGAAGTTTCTTTTTTCCAGTCGTAATTTCTGAGTTCTTTTTGAATATGGTATGAAGAACTGTGGCTTGTCATGTTGTATTGTGAAAAATTGCTCATCTTCATATTTATGTAAGTATGTTGTACCTGTGCCAACCCAGTGGAAATGAGATGACTGATAGTTAAACCAGCTTCCACTTCTCTCACACAATATCAAGCAAGTGTAAATGTGGAGAAATCTGATTGATGTCATCCTTTCCATTCTTCTACAGAGGCTGGACTCATGTGTGTTATTTTATCTGTGTTATTTTACTCTCTCTCTCTCTCTCTCTCTCTCTCTCTTTCTCTCTCTGTGCGTGTGCGTGCGTTTGTGTGTGTGTTTTCCACCTTTCTCCTTCAAAAAGACCCATGGTGGCTTACACATAATGCACCAGAATTATTTATTTATTTATTTATTTATTTATTTATTTATTTATTTATTATGGGACTTCTATACCGCCCATCTTCCTGGAGGAACTCTGGGTGGTTCACAATAAACTGAATCAAGTTCAGCCAACTCAACAAATACACAGATAACTATTAACTACTGTAACAAACAATTTAAAAGAAAGAAACAATATGCAGCCCTGGCGTAAAACTGTAAGATAGACTAGGCAAATGGCGGGGGGGGGGAACTAAATTAAAAATTACTGATAATGTGGTAGGAGAACACTGTTGTGTTTAATTGACCTGTGAGAAGAAATTTGTATATGTTTATGGGATGTATTCTTTTGCAAGTTATTTGCCACAAAAGGGTTAATTGCTTGCTTGAGGCTTGTGGAGGCACCTTCCCATATAGAGAATTTTGTTTTGTTAAGAACTAAATACAGACACTCCTCACTTAACATCCTACTTAATGCTTGCTCATAATTTACAACCACCAGCAGTGGTGACAGCCAACAGCACCACTGCCACTTAATTGCTGCTTCGGGAGAAACCAGCTGTTCGAGCCCACAGGGCTTGCCTGCCCTTTACCTTGCAACAGCTCAAGAGGGGAGTGGGCAGGGCTACAACCCCGCTCGCCATTTTCCTCCTCCACTGCTTCCAAGGGCCAGGTGTTGCTGCGAGCATGACAATGCCTCCACATTGAGGAAAATGACCTGAGTGGGGCAGAATGGCAGCCCCCTCCATCTCTTGTTTCCCCACCTTTTTGTTCTGCTTATCCCGTGGCCTCCTGGAGAGCAGAGGCGTAGCTATGGTTTTTAGCGCCCGGGGACAAAGACAGCTTTTGTGCCCCCTCCTGGCCCCCTTTCAGTAGCTCCAGGCATGGTTCCCAGTCAGAACTTGTTTCTCTGGCGCCAAGCTGTAGGCTCCTGGAGTAGGAACTGGAAAGCCACTCCAGTATTCCTGCCAAGAAAACTCCATGGACATGGAGTCACAAAGAGTCAGTCATGACTGTAATGACACAACACACACAAAGGTTGTTAAATGTGACACCAGAAGAGTGCCATGCCTCTGAGCATTCACAGAGCATGGTGCTGCCCCATGCCTCCTCCCTGCTCCCATGGGGCCACCTGAGCCCAAAAAGGGAAATGATACAGGGAGAAACCAAGGCAGGAGATAAGGGGGTGCTGGTGAGACGTGCCTTTCACTCAACTTGGTTGCCCCCAATGTCCAGCTGCCCTTATCTGTCCCCTCTTGCAGGAGTCACCGAGGATCGCTCCGGTGCCTTCATTCATTCCCCATGGAATCTTCCGGGCTGCTGGGGTGCAACATGGCCTCAGCACCGTGGCCTCCTGCCTCCTACTGGATTGCAACCGGGGCTGCTCTGTGAGCAGATCCAGAGCTCGGATGGAGGCTTGCCGGCTGCCCCTGAGAAAGTAGCAGAGTCCCAGACTCTTTCCTCCTGATAGGAGGCTCTGAGCAGCAGGAGCTATGATGAAGCTCCTGAATCGGATCCTTTGCTCAAGGCGTGCATCTTCTTGTGCCTCTGTGCTTTCCTAGCTTTAGTGTCCCCTGCCTCCAGAGGCCCAAAAGGGGGGGACACCAGAGATCACATAGGGAGACCCTGGAGGGAGAGGGGACTCCTTATTGGGGCTTAAATAGTCTCCCCCATTTCCCCATCCCTTTAAATTGAAAGGCCCCTTTATTGGGGCAGCCAAAAGGGGAGAACCTAGAGCTAGGAAAGAAGTGGAGATTTGCTTTCGCTTGGCACTCTTCCCACACATGTTGGCATGAATAAAGAGAGAGGGACATATGGGGGGATAACTAGGGGCAGAAGCCAAAAGGGGTTGGAACAGAAGGTTGGAACAGACTCCTCCCCCTTTGGTCCTCTTTGGGCAACCACAGCTTCTCTTTGGAAAGCGCCAGAGGGAGCAGCTCCTCTACCACCTTTCTAGCTCTACCTTCCTTTGCCTCCAGAGGCCCAGGAAGGAAGGGGGGACAAGAGATCACGTTGGGAGACCCTGGAGGGAGGGGAGATTCCTCATTGAGGCTTAATTAGTCTCCCCTCCCTCTTAATTAAAGGACCCCTTGATTGGGGCAGCCAGAGAGGCTAGTATCTAGAGCTAGGAAAGATATATTTAGATTAGCTTCCTCTTTGGGAAAGGTGTTAGTCTGTGCAAGAATTCCAGGCAAAAATCAAAGAAACAAAAGATGTGGCACCTTAAAGACTATTATATTTTATTTTAATCTAAGCTTTTGTGGACATGTCCTCTCGGGCTCCCTCCCTCCTCCCGTCTCTATGATCTCAGGCACTGAAAGTAGGTGAGCCATCAGAGGGGCATAACGCTGATGAGTCTTTTTCCTCCTCTTCCTCCCTATCAATTCCCTTTCTTCATCATTCTCTTCCTTCCCCACCAGGTGCCCCCAGAACACTGCACCTGGGGGCAAATGCACCTCTTCAACCCCCCCCCCTTTGTTTTGCCACTGCTGGAGAGCCTCCCTGCTCTGGTCTGCCTGCCAGGAGGGTAGCCTCAACACACCACAAGACATCTGCCTTAAGCTCCTCACTTAGCAACCAATTCACTTGATGACCTAGTCAAAGTGAGAAATGCCCGGAAGGTTATCATGGACAATTTACAATCTGACTTTAGCACCTGGATTACTTTTTGGACTTTAATCAGACCTGTTAACAGCAGCAGCATACTGTATATTCCGAGACTACTGGAGACATTAACTTTGTGAGATCTGTTTTGTTTGTGAGTTATAATACATGTGTTTAAGTTTGACCAATGCTTTCAAAGGTTACTTGTAATTTTTTATATTATGATTTAGTATGCAGAGTTTGTTTCAGTTGTTTGTGTGTTTGCATTTCGTACCTTCTTTTGAGTATCAAACAAATACTATACTAAAAAAAAGAAAATAAGCAACACCAAAGAAAGTTCAAACCAGTAAGGTACAACAATCCATTTAAAAACACCACTAAAGATGATACTTCACGTCCCTCTCACTGCAGTTTACGGCCCCGCTGGAGACCGGTTCAAAGGAACGTAACCTCACGTCCTTGTGGGGTCAATCCGAGTTCACCCCGACCACGGCCCCTGAACTGCGCTCAAAGCAGGGTCAGAGATTCCCGTCCTGGAGCTCGGGAATCTTTTCAATCCACTTCTCGATCCGTGTTGAAAACCGATTTCAACACGGAGGCAAGTTCACCTCGGCTCGAGGAAGGACGTGAAGTAACCACCTAAGACGTCCAGTCATTCAAAGAAAGCTTGCCTAAAGATAAAGGTCTTTACCTGCTTGTGGAAAGACAGCAGAGATGAGGCTGGTCTGACTTCCTGTGGGAGGGAGTTCCAAAGTCTGGAAGCAGCAACAGAGAAGGCCCTGTGTGGCTGATGTCACTGAAGTTAGGGGCTGAGGCAAGAATGAGTAGAGTGACAGATAACTTACTTTATTAAAAACAAACCCAAAAGTATCCTAAATCAATATCCTAAAATATTAAGTTTCAGGAGCTTCGTTGGGATGCAAGAAGTGAGTTCAAAAACACTGTGGTACCAGAGAATAATCAATTATTTTAATCTGTATCTTCCACCACCTTTTTCCTCTAGGTATATTATTCCTCGCCCACCCCACCCCCACCCCCTGATGATTATATATTAGTATTGCTACTTCTCAGTACTGGTTAACTACTGACCCACCTAGTTTTTTACCTTAAAGTCTGTCATATTTAAACAATAACACAGGGCACAGAGAGAACTCCTAGTTCCCTGAGCTCCTTGCCCTCCGCAGATGCCGGCCACAGAATCTGGCGAAACGTCAGGAAGAGAAACTTCCAGAACATGGGCAAACACCCCGAAAAAATCACAAAAACAATACCTCATTCTGTTGTCAAGAGGAATCAATATGCTGTTCTCTGAGATTTAAAGGCTACCAAGTGCTCCTTAATTTAAGGATATTAAATAATTTTCATTAGATTCTGAGACTTATTCTATAGCTACAACAACTGTTGCTTTTTTCCTGGAAAATATGTTAGACACATATAGTGCAAATGAGTTATGTTATCTTAAGGCTCATGACTGAAACAAAAATAATGGACTCAAAAGTGAAACAAAACCAGTAAAATAAATTTTTAAGTTGTATTGTTGTTAATATTGGGCAATTTTTCCCCTCATAGAAAGTGGGGATATGTCTCAATTCCATTGTTTAGAAAGATGAAACTTTCTGCCATTTATTTTTTCTGTAGGTAGGAATTTCACATTTCATAGTGACAAGAGTTGGCAAACAGTTCCTTTACTATTTTTGGTACATATTGTTTGCTTTTCCCAGAGCTGGTAAACCTGTGAGTCACAGTTCTAAACATAGCAGATGAATTGTGTATTGCTGGTTCTACAGAGACTTGATGAAACCTTCTGGATGGGATCAAAATTTCGCACCCCATGAATGAATAAAACTGTTCATCCTTTCCACTGAATATGCTTTTTTCCCAATGGCAGAATGTATTCACTGAAAAGAAAGGCAATTTAGTCTTGTCCTCAGCATCCCTGTGCAGGAGTGTTCCCCAGACTATTTTTCCTGATTTTTAAAAATGCAGATAAATTTGGCAATACATACACGAGATGTTAATGTTTCTTAAAATTAATTAAAGTAGAGCCCTTCGGTTATGCAAGGGGGGAAATCCCTCAATGCTAGAAGCCACTGTCTGGATCAATAAGACACATTCTCCTCCTTTTCATATGTTTGACGCTTCAGCATCCACAGCCAAACACAATGCGATAGAAGAACATACCGCACAAGCCTGTGTTGAGCCATGCAACACTCCCCTGCATTCTTTAGGTGATCCACACTCATATAGGTGTAGAACTAACTAAGATGGTTACTTCACGTCCACTCTCATCCCGAGAGGAAGTTCGTTGTGTGTTGATGTTGGTCGCGGTCATGTGGTCTTCTTGCTGTTCTGTCCCTGTTCCTGTGTACACATGAGCATGATTGATGATACCGGCATGACTGTTTCTGCATGTCCTCATTCCGTGATGAGATGTGAAATTCCATGCCTTTGCTCTTTTTCCGGCCCGACCTTCCGTTTTTCGATGTTTTGATTCTCCGAAGCATTGCTGACTCCATAGGGAATATACTGGCAAATGGCACTTTGCACTCCTGCCACTAGGTGGAGAATGGCACATTGCATGACGAGCCTTACCTCACGGGCACTTGTATCGGAATGAGAAGCGAGATGAGGAGATTCCTGAGGCCAGGGAGGGGAATCTCTCATCCGGCTTAGATCGCAATGACAATTTGTTGAACAGCACAACAGGATTTCTGCTATTGCCTGGCAAGCCTTGCAAAGGTGCTATCCCATTATGACAGCATGTCCCCGGATACACCTTCTGTATCTGTTATAAAATGTTTAAATATGATTTCCAAGAGAAAGACGGGCAGGTCAATGAGGCATATTCTTCCAGTCTTCCTATCAGATTTCTTCCACAGCATTCTACTATCTTTTTCCAAAATGTATTTTGTCTGAAGATGGCTTTTAAAAAAGATTAGTTCCATTGGAATAATTAATTTTATTGATGGATTTGCATCTTTATCTTGTCTATTGATCCATAGGGTAGGGGAAGAATCTCAGAAAGACAACACCACCTAAGGGAAATACAGATTTTTTTAAAAAAAAAGTTTTATCAGCCAGAATCATTTATTAGGAGAAACTGCCTTGTTTATGTGCTGTTAAAACAATAGTTTAATAATCTTACTTCAAAATTTCAGATCAGATACCCTGGATTTACAAATCAAGTGTCTAATACCACATATTGGTTTAATAATTTGGCATTTTTTGAGTGGGTTTATACAAACTTTCCTGATCTTGGGTATAAATAAAAAGTCCTTTGAGGGCACAGATAAAACATCAAAACCTGGCTCCGAAAATCCCTTATTAGTTAGATGGATCAATGCAGACAGATTGTGTGTTACTCACATGAGGGACATCAAACCTGACAGAGTATATATGGGGGAACACTACAGTCAAACAGACGGTGTCAGATTCCACCTCTGAGACCTTATTATATCCTATAAATAAATGTCTTCAGCCTTTACAGAGATGACTGAATGAAAAAGTGACTCCTATAAGCAATTGTCCAAATTGTTTTATCCATATTTCTCCCCTCTTCCCTTTACTAAATAAGGATACAGCTGTTCTAACACTGCTACCTCCCATCAATTTGCTCTGCAGTAGCTAAAAAAACGGTGTCAGCTTTATGATGCAAAAATGACCATGTTATCAAGTAGAAGTCTGTTTTAAGGGTCAAACTGAATATTATTCCAAAGATACTTCAAGTGGATACCAACACTTTTTCCTTACACATGAGGAATTGTGGAACTTTTATTTAAGGAGCTTTAACACTTTGTTCTCAGCTCTGCTCCCAGTCCAGACCAAAAGAGGGTACATGGCTGCATTTTGCTTTGCCAAAGGAAGGGTTTAGTATTTTCACTGATTGTGGTTTGGGAAATGCACAGTAGAAGTGCAGAGATTCTGCTTCATCTGTCACAGACTCATAGCACATGGCAAAGGATTACTGACCCACTGCTAGGGTCTTGGGTCCCCCTTGCTTACTCTTGAGTGAAAAACACACACACACCAAGAAATACA
Source organism: Phrynocephalus guinanensis (assembly GCA_037367245.1). Classification (NCBI taxonomy): domain Eukaryota; kingdom Metazoa; phylum Chordata; class Lepidosauria; order Squamata; family Agamidae; genus Phrynocephalus; species Phrynocephalus guinanensis. The sequence continues at coordinate 162,233,673 of CM074733.1, forward strand.
GTCACCCCTGCCATTTCGCGGTTCAGGTACTGCATTCCCACTATATCGTGCAATTGCAGTACCTGGGGGGGGCAGTGGGGAGCGATCCAATTGCTCCCTGCCACCCCCGCCCCTCTGATCGCCCCCACCCCCACCCGACCCACTTCTGCATAGCACGGATTTTCATGTATCGCGGGTCGGGTGGGTCCCTAACCCCCGCGATAGGCGGGGGTTACTGTAGCTGCTAACTATGCATGGCTCGAAATTGAGCGAAGGAGCAAATTGGCAGTCAGACTGGAATTAGTAAAGCAACAAACAAAAATTTGTGATACATGAAGTTCCTTGACCCGGGTTCCAATCGTATACGAGTGAACATCTAAACTAGGATACTTGTAGAGGATACTTATAAGAAACAAGTTATGAAGATTTTCTTTCCAGTATGATTCAATTATTTTACTGGGAAAGGAGTCTGGAAACAGATAGTGACGTTTCTTCTATTTAAGAGTCCATATTGGGTGATACGATAGCAAACTGCTATATTCCATTTAATCCCCTTCTTCCTTTGTGTGGTCAGCAGTAGAAGACCCTTTGAAGATCGCACTAGTTGCCCTTTCATAAGACTGTTAGGGAAATTCATCTGTTTACTAGGATGGGATACACAGTAGGAAAAATGATTTGGGAAACATGTCATGGTTTATCTTATGTATGCCGTGGGTTAAGCAGTGGCATCAAATTTTCCCCATCCTTGATGGTGTGAAGAGAAACATGTTGCTTGGCTTTACTTTTGCAAAGGATTTAGGAGGAAATCCTACATATAGCTTCTTCCCGGGAATGGAAAGGAGTGTAATAGCAGTTGTCTGAGCTATACGGTAACCCCCTGCCATTTTGCGTTCCATGTACTGCGGTCCCACAGTATTGCAGGACCACAGTACATGCTGGGGCTCCAGCTGGTTAGCACGGGGATAGGGGAGAAAAACCTTTATTTCCCCATCCCAGCCCCAATGAGCTGGAGTCCAGGGTGTAGGGAAGGGGGGGAGTTTTAAAAAGCCTGGGCTTTTTAAACCTTCCCCCCTTTTTCCCCCTACCCCAAGACCCGGGCTTGACCCGACCTGCATCCGCAAATCATGGATTTTCAGTCATCACGGGTCCGGTGGGTCCCTAACCCCTGCAATAGGCAGGGGGTTACTGCACTGCTTTTTGCCCCATTACCAACATATATAGGTTTAACTAATAGTCTTCTGTCATCCCAATCATATCATTCCTGCAATCTCTTTGTTTCATATACACAAACATTTACTCACACATACACTTCAAATGGTGAGGGAAAATTCATCACCCCGCGGTCACTTGAATTGGCAAACTTATTTTAATAAATTAGATAGCCAAGGCTATGCCATGGCATTTTGTTGCCTGAAGCAGAAAAGAAATAGCACTCTTCTTTCAAATGGGAACCATAATGCCCCAGTACTCCAGAAGTGTAGAGTTGGAACGTGCACTAAGAGTAGTCCAGTCCAACCTACTGTCCACACAGAGAACTGTAGCTAGAATATCCCTGGCAGATGGCCATCCAGCTTCTGTGTAGACCTCTTGCACCATCTGATAGTCTGTTTCACCGCCAGACAGCTTCTGTCATTTAGATGTTCCTTCTCCTTGACCCCCTTCAATAGAAAAGAGTAATAATTTTTAGGAGAGGCTGCTTTATCTGTGTAAGCTCTTTAAGAGTCAGAAAGTACTGCTTTTTCTTTACATTTTCTGGATCACACAGATAATGTACACCAGGCGTGGGCATCATGCAGTCTGTCCAACGTGTCCAGTCCTTATGGATATAAAGTCCTTGCTGTTTCAATTGCCAGTTGGCAAGATCCTCTCTTTTTTGAAAATGGTGACATTTCCTGGTTTCTGTCCTCAGGGAGCTCACCTAGTCTCCAATAATTCTCAAATACTTCAATCACAACTGTCATTGCCTTTGGCACCTTCATTTGGGCCTGCAGACTAACATTCGTCTGAAGTAACTATGTGTTCCCCTACCCCCTCATTATCTGTCTTGAGCGGCAGACTCTCTCACTGCATCATCCCCCACATCTCATCTTGAGTCCTTCCCCCCCCCCCCTTTGGAAGATTGCTGAAGCAAAGTAGGTGTTAAGCAGTTCTACCGTCTCACTGTCCTTCTTATCATCTTTCCATTTCTCTGCAATGGACCTACTACTTCCTTATTCTTCCTCTTCCTCTAGGCATAAGCATCTTTTTTAAAACTATTTTTAACTTTTCACATAACCTGTGTTTAGTGCTGTGCTTTAGCCCTCCTGAACCTCTCCTGAGTGACCTGCTGCTACGTCTGTTTCCTACAGTGTTCTTTTAAAACCTTGCTCATCTGAAAGTGCTTCAATTTCTTTATATATTGCCTGCATTTCTTTTTCCTTAGAGTTTCTCTCTCATCTCCATCCCTTTGAGTGCTTCTGACTATGGACCCCCTGCCTTGTATTTTCTTAAACTTACTGAAAACAGTTGGCTTGAGTATTTTGCTATGTTAAGTGCATAAGTGAGGCATGCAGTACACTTTGCCAACCTTATTTTTGGCACATATAAATCCTACAAGTGTCTGTTCTCTTTCCTGTCACTAACATATGATTGCTCAAAGCATGATGATATTTAGTTTAGTTGGTTTTGTCTATTCCAGCCTTTTTCTTGCTGGAGTTTTTGTTTATCTATATGTATGCTGTTGGTGTATTTTATCCTTTTAAAATTTATTTTGTTTGTGGGTTGTTTGGGGAGGGTCTAGTTGTTTTGTTTTATAATTTGTTGTACACGGTCCAGAGTTTCTGAGGGAAGTTGAGTGGTTAATAACTACATAAATAAATAAATAAATAAATAAATAAATAAATAAATAAATAAATAAATAAATAAAGATGCATTCATTTATGAATTAAATAACCATGAATTTATTGCCCTTTCATGACACCCTAAACTTTCCATGCAAGGCAGCCTCTTTATTCTATCTATCAGTAGGTCTATTCTTGTAAATAATAGCCATGGCTTATAATCTTAAATCATATTGTCAATATCTCAGTAACATCATTGATCTTGTTGAGTCCACTGTAAGCTATTCCTACTGAACACTGCTGAATTTCCCAAGGTCCAATGAAAGAAATTCAACACAGAGAGGTCCAGGAAAAATTACCGGTTTATTAGGCCTAATAAAGAATGGTAAGGCCAACTAACCCACAGCAAGGCAGTGCAGGATGTTTGGCCCAGAAACAAAATGGTTGCAAATTTTTATACCTTTCCCCCTCCCCTCCCACAGAGTGTGCACAGATCCCTGGGATAGGTAGGTGGCGATCTTCAGGGAGGCCACCAATGGTGACAGTCCGGGACGTCTCCCAGGGTGGTCCTGGGGCAGTTCGGGGGTGGTCCTGGGGCTGGCAACATTATCCAGTCTCTGCCCCATAATCCAGGTGTGGCTGGGTTAATGTTTGCCATTGAGGTGTTTATGAGCCGTGATGGTTGGAAACAATGGGGCAGAAGGAAATGGCATTGTCCAGGGGTTTGGCTAATCTTCAATTCAATAGGAGGGCTGGAAAGTCAACAGAAGGGTCTCAAGTTGTCAGACAAGTTCTCCAGGGTATGTGGAAAAGAGACAATGGGAGGTCTCCTGGCAGTCTCCTGGCTGAGATTAATCCTATTGTCCACGAGGAGATTCCTGCCTCGCCCTGGAATCTCCTTGATTGATATAGTCGCTTCTGGAAGATGCAGCCATGCCAAAGAGTCACAATTTTCCTCCTTCTCTCCCCATGGTTCTTGCCCAAGATGGTGGTCCCAAGCATAGAGAAGGGGGGGAGTACCCAGGAAAACATGGTGGGGTGAGAGGTTAAGAGGGCAGCAGCGGAGCCTTCTAGCTCAAGGTGGCAGGGAGGGGAAGGCAAGAGAAAGAGAGGGGGGGGGAGAAATCTAGTGGAGGGGGGAAAGGAGAATCCAGGTGTGTATGGAGTTTTTTCAGTAGCTTAGGCTCTTCAGGGTCTATGGTGAATGATGTTGTTGTATTTGAATTAATCAAAGCCTCCTGGTTCAGCAACAGTGCCGCTCAGGCTGAGAAAAGGCTGCAGAGCAGCTTGCCTATTATTTCTATGGGAAAGTTCCAAATTGTTTGGGGTTTTTGTGTGGTGCTTGTGCATGGTGTGGGGCGTGGTTGTTGGGAACCCCAAAAGCATCTCGTAAAATATTTCATTTTATTTTTTTTCTTATTGACCCTACAATCTAGCCCATGATAACTGTAGTCATGATTTGAAAGTAACACTGTTTTGTCTTTTCATAGTTTTTCGATAAAACATGCATAAAAAGACTATCAGTGTGTATATGCATGTTTATGTGTGAGTGGGTTCATGTGTGCACATAGGAATAAGATGACTGTACATTTGTCCACACATTCCACAGAATACATAAGGCTTATCTATATATGCAAGTGATGTGTTAGCAAAACAGATGCCATTTCATTCTAATGAAAACTGGTTACACATCATTTAAAGCAGTGGGTTGAATGACCATTTCGCCGGGGTCGCCATGAGCCAGTGAACAAAAAGGCACAAACGGCTTGGGTCTGGAGGAGGAGGGGAGGAAGAGGGGAAATAGTGAGTTACCGTTTGATAGGTTGGAGGGGATGTCAGTCAATGGCACCGGAAGTTGCGATTGGCTGAAGGTGCATGCAGAAGGAAGTTCTCTATGGCACCTGTGGCAGTGACCTGCCAAAGGGGGCTTGTGGCCTCTTCCAAGCAGGGTAAGGGGTCACCATTACATGAGGAACTGTATTAAAGGGTCACGGCATTAGGAAGGTTGAGAACCACTGAGCTAAAGGCTTTCAACAAATACATTAAAGTGGTATGATTGTATCTCATTCAGCTATTTATACTAAAAATATATGCTGGAGAAATACCTACCTACCTACCGATTTACCTACCTACCTACCTATGCATTTTCCCCTTGTTCCATTGCCAAAAAGGCTCCCAAAGCAGCTTACAAAAATCTGGAGCACGGCAGTCCCTTCCATCAAGGTTGCAGTCTAGAAGAAATGGCACACAAGGAAAAGGCATTGCAGAGGGAAGGGCAAAAAGTTGACCCCAGTTCTTAAAGCCACTAGCCACACATCAGCATTGCATGAGACATGGAGCTTCCTTCCTTCCCACTCCCTCTCTGAAGCCTGGAAGATGCCACAGAACCTGCGTTGTCTAGATTGTTTGATACCCCAATGGAACAGGTTTTTAACGTGGTCAAATATAGGGGAGGGAGGTAACAAAAAGGATTATATTGGATTCCACTGTAGTGTGACTGCATGTCGAGAACTAGATAGAGGTTGTCTGTTCACTACTACATCTTTTTAGTCAAGGCTCTGTCCTACTAACATACCTCTCAATCCTATTCAGTTTGGGAACACTGACAATTCTGGGGAAAGGAAATGGGTGGATCTTCTACAGATGTTTCTATACCCTCCTTTTACCAAAGCAGACTAAGCTGCTATCTCACCTGCTATCTCCTGTCATGTGACTGAAGATGTGGGATAGCAGTTCCCATGTACAAAGTTTTTTTTAAGTACTGTTCAGCCCCATGGCCAGCAGATGGTGCTAGGATTTTAAAAAGGACCAGCTGACTGGTGCTAGGGCTGGGGGGAAGTTTAAAAAAAAGTGTGATGGGCCACCTGCCTGGCACTAGGAGGGTGGGGGGGATTTAAAAAAAAAACAGTTCCAGACCACCCAGAGGGCCAGGTGACTGCTGCTGGGGGTGGGGGAAGTTAAAAGAAAGAAAAAACACCACCGACTGCCCCCACGAACAGACAGTTGGTGCTATGGGGGGGGGGGAAGAAAACCGAATCATCTACGTGATCCCACAACATCTGCCTCTTTAAAAGGTGGATTTTTTAAGCGAGGCAAAAAATTCCCTACCTCTCTGGTAGGTCTTGGAAACCTGGCTTAAGGGGCATTACCTCCCCCCCCCAAAAAAAAGCCCAGTGGTCGTGGGAATGACATTTTTGGACACAGTTTATCTACAAATTTAATCTGCATTTAAAGGGACGTGGGACAGGAGCCTTAATGTCTGCACCGAGCTATTGACTTGCATCTGCCCATACAATGATCTTATCATTTGCTAAATGTAAATTAAGGTAAGGAGGTTGAACGTTCAACAGAATTAATGCGTAGGAACTCCTGTCCGAGGAAAATAAGCATCCATTTCTAATGTCCACATATTTCAATTAAGGCATTTTGTTGGTGGGTAAATGAGACACTTAATGTCAATTATTATTATTATTATTATTATTATTATTATTATTATTATTATTATTATTATTATTATTATTATTATTATTATTATTACATTTATACCCCGCCCATCTTCCTGTAGGAACTCTGGGCGGCTTACAATTATAAGCAGTGACAACACAATGAAATAAGACAACAAAATAAAATAAAAACAACTATTCTAACCGGCTTAGCGCCATGACAATTTGTGCAGTTCCCAACAGGGAAACTTCTCTAGGATGCAAGATATGAACGGCAGGAAAAAAACAAAAACAAACAAACAAACTAACTAACAAAACACATGTTGGGCTCTAATTTATGTAGTTTCACATGAATACTTGAAAACACCCCCTGTCACTCTAATATTTACAAGTTACACAAAGAAAATATGGCAAACTCCTTACTCATCAAAACAACAAATGGGACAATTCACCATTCTGGTATTGAAATAAAATGCTATTTAAACTGAGCTGACAGAAAATCAAGACTCGTCACTATTCTATATTATCTTTTGTTGCATTCAGATTTATGGTGAAATACAGCAAAGAACACTGTGACTTGCAAAGAAATAAAAGAAGGAAGATATAAAATTGAAATGGCCATCACTGTGAAATACCATGAGGATTAAATGAAATGAAATCTGGCTTACTTGTATGTTGCCATTTTATTCCTATCCTCAGAGGTGTTCATTGACCAACCCAATTTTGTGTGATTTGAAAAAATTGATATTGTTCCCTCCTCTCAGGTCTGCATCAGGGATAAAAATGTTGAAGTGTGCTGGGTCCAGGACATAGCTGTGCAGTACTCGAGCTGAAAGACACATCTTTCTCGGGTTTTAAGCCCGCTGTGAACCTCCCTCATGCAGCATTCTCTCATCCACATGTCATCACTTTTCTAAGCAAAATAGCATAGGGAATTTTCTCCAAAAGACAATTTTATCTTCATGGTACCACTGCTAGGATGGTAGGAACAAGTGTCGGGGGTTCTTCTGCTCCCTTAGATGGGAGAACTGAAGATTTGTAGTATTGCTTTCAGGTGAAGAAAAAGTCCGTTCTTGGATGACTATCCTAATGTAGTGAGTGGGTTTGAGGACGGCAGAGAAGTTGAGAGCAATGCTGCCAGGAGTATAGACTTCATGATGAGGCAGAATGTTCACAATTGGGGCACCAGACAAGAGTGTGGTTACACTTGGAAAAAGAAACACACACAGCATGTTTTAAATTGGTGGTTTAAAAAGATAAATACAGTGGTACCTTGTATAAAGGAATTAATTTGTTCCAAATGAAATTATGTCAAGCAAATTTTCCTTGATACACATTTCCCATAGGAATGCATTGAAAACAGAGTAATAAATAATTGCGACCATTTTTATGTTGTACGGATTTGCCCCATGGGTGAGTCTGTTAAGCAAATTCCCTCTATCTCCAGAATTTTTATGTTGTACAAATTTTATGTTATACAAACTGTTATATGAGGGTCCACTGTACACAGCACACGTGGAAGAGTGATTGTTTTGAGAATCATGTTTTTTTTTTGAGCAGCAATGTATTTATTACCCTGTTGCCAGAGATGTTGTGTGTATTACTGACTTTCACTGTAAATATACACTGAGGCCTACCAGCCTGTTTCTCTTTATCCTGTTCTCTGAGTATGCAACAATTAAGCTGACACTTTTGGTCCTTTCTTAGCACTGGTTTCCAGATGTATCCTGTAAAACTGACTTAAGATTAAGACCCATATGCAAGTGGCTGGTATGTATATGGGGTGGTATCCAAATATAAAGCTGTGTACAAGATAATACAAACATAATAGTGTATCAGTATCTGAAGCTGGCAGGAATTAAAATACTGTATAGTTTATCAACCAGCAAAAAAAAAAAAAGCCCACCCACCCAATTGGAGTTTTTTTTTATTAACAGGCTATCTGTTTAGTTTTCTCCATGACATTCTGTGTGTGAATGCTGTCTTTAAATCTTTCAGCAGTTATTTATCCTCATGAGAAATCTTAGTATATATAGCTTTATTCATTCATTCATTCATTCATATTTGTACCTATTAACCACCCAACTTCCCCCAGGAACTCTGGGCGGTGTACAACAAATTATAAAACAAAACAACTAGACCCTCCCCAAAACAACCCACAAACAAAATAAACCAAAAAAGGATAAAATACACCAACAGCATATATACAAACAAAAACTCCAGTAAGAAAAAGGCTGGGATAGACAAAACCAACTAAACTGAATATTGTAATGCATTCAGTGATCATATGTTCATTACAAGCTGCATATGTTCTGTACTGCTGTTCAATATCAGTGTTCCTCTTTCTGCACAGATATTTTCATATCCCGTCAGATTGGGAATTGTATTACTGTTGCTGCTTTCTTTAAAGAGAAACATATTGATGAGAAATGACAAAAGTAGCCTTGTTGAAATTATGCATGGAAACCTAACATCATACTAGCCTAGGAGATGACATCCTTTCCATAGATATCCCTAGCTATGTGTTAATAAGAGTAATTAATAGAACAAGTATTTTACACTATATTTAAAGTGATATTTCACTTTGGTTCTGGATGTGAAAGCATAATTGGCAAAGAACCGTTGGGTTAGCAGCAGTGGCTGTTCTGACAATATAATTTTCTGCTTGCAATGGGGAACTGTGGTTCCTTGGGAGAGCTTTGTTGTTGTTGTTGTTGTTGTTGTTGTTGTTGTTGTTGTTGTTGTTGTTGTTGATGATGATGATGATGATGATGATGATGATGATGATGATGATGATGATGATGATGATGTTCCTATCTAGAAATGGGAAAGTATGAGATCAAATCTCTACTTGCTCATAAGGTTCATTCAGCAATTTCAGGCAAAAGAAATTTTAACAGAATCTAGATTGGAAAACATGTATTTTGAGTAAAAGGAAAGTGGTGGGTTTTTGTTTTTTTTGCCTCCAAAATCCACTTTTTCCAATGCAATTACCAATGAAAATATTGCTAGTCTTCTTGCTCTCATGCAAGGGGGAGAATTTAAAAAAAGCCTTACAGCTGTTGACTGTTTTTTTGTTTCCTTGCTTGCTTGTGACAGGGTGTTTGGATATGATGAGATGCCCTTTTCAGCTGAGGATATGTAAATTTGCAAATACTGATTAAATCCTTACAGATGAGTAATGGAATCTTGTAACAGTTAGGAGGGGCACAAATTCTGTGTTCTGCCATATGTTTGTTTTTATGTACTCTGGATTGAAGTGATGATAGTATATTTATTTATTTATTATTTATTTGTTATATTTCTATACCGCCCATCTTCTGGACGGAACTCTGGGTGGTTTACAATTAAAACAAGGTAACAGAAAATACAAAAGAGGGCAAAAGTACAAATAAAATAAGGAGAAACAAAACCCTCGACGAAAGATGACGCGGGTGGCAAAAAAAAATATTTAAAAAGGTCGCCTTATGCCTCTTTGAAAAGTCTACACATAGAGCATGATACAGAAATATAGCCCTCTTCCAAATGTCAGGAGTTGGGATGGAGCTGGCATGCAGGTGTGCGGGCTCTCGGACGGTGAGTAGTGTGAAAGCAGTCCGTGCTTCAGGAGAAATTCTGAAAATAGATCAGTCACATGAGGTTTCTGAGGTTTCTGTGTTTGATTCATTCACAAAATTCTTCTAATAACTGGTTGCTTTTGAACTGATGCATTTTTATTCCGTTTGCCATCAAGGGCCACATGAGCAGATTTTATGTAAAATTCCAGAAAATTCTCAGAAAGCAAATTTAATATTTCTTCTTCTTCTTCTTCTTCTTCTTCTTCTTCTTCTTCTTCTTCTTCTTCTTCTTCTGAGAATTGCAGATCTGGAAGGTACCCTGTGGATCCTTGGGTCAGCAAGCAAAATAGGAATAGGAATAGAAAAAGCAAAGCAACACAAAGTGTTCTGCGTATAAACCACCCCATAGCACTTAAAGCACTCCCTGGGTGGTTTACAATTTATTTATGCAGGCTACACATTGTCCACCCCTATCCCAGCAAGCTGGGGTACTCATTTTACCAATCTCAGAAGGACCGAAGGCTGAGTCAACCATGAGCCGCTACCTGGGATTGAAACCCAGGTTGTGAGCACAGTTTTAGCTCCAGTATAGCAGTTTAACCAGTGCACCACAAGTCTCAAGGAGGCAGAGTGAGGAAATATAGCCAGATACCTAAACCACTGAAGTATCCAGCAGTTGTAATTTGTGACAGTTATGGTAGTATAGTAATGGTCATAGCATGATGTTTTTGACAGTTGTCATGTTCGGAGGATGACTTTTTTGATACTTTTGTAATTTAGAAGGTACAGAGATTAAGTAGGAATGAATAAGAAAGACTTGCACTGTATCTTATATGTAATGGTTCGAATTCTTTGCAGGTACAGTAGGACCCTGGTATCTGCTGGGGATTGGTTCCAGGCCTTCCCATGGATAATGAAAGCCGTGAAACTGCTTTTTTCTGACAGTAGCTTGCTTTACAGATGCTATTTGTGACAATAGCTTGCTTTGTGGCTGCTGAATTATTTAATTTTGTTTCCTCTGCCAACTGTAGATAACTGAATCAATGGATAACGAATCAGTGGATACGGGGGTCCTACTCTAATCTAAATAATACTCAATACAACTAGCCTACACTGTCAAACATGAAAACATATTGATTGTTTTCACAGGGCGTAGGCATTGGATGGAATGCTTGGTGCTCAGCTGGCAATATGCTAGACCAGTGTCGGCATTGCCATAAAATGTCAAATAAATCTGAGAAGGGAGAACCTTGTATTTTACCTCTCTGGTGGAGTTGCCACTTTTACAAGGACTGACGTAGGGAGCACAAGTAAACATGAATGGCATCATGCTGCATGTTGCTTTTCTAGAACAAGAAAATAGCTTGCTAATTACCCAGAAAGATTACCACAAAGAGGATAAATGAATAATTTTAATAAAGAGCGGGATCATAAAGAAGTTTTTTTGGTTGATAAATAGGAAAGGAAAGAAAAAAGGTTTAATAAAATGTTGATATGGAACAAAGCTAATACCCCCACTGGTATCAAGTGGTTGATGTCCCCTGCCTAGCAGATGAATGAAACTGCAAAGATGTGAAGAATACAAAAGCAGTTAATTAAATTGTTAGAAAATATTGGGTGATGAATGAAAAATAATATTCCTGATGTTCGGCATAATCATGATTGTTTCAGTTTAGATCTGGTTGCACGCTTGTGCCGTTTTTCAGATTGGGCTAATGCTGCAGGATGTCATATGGGAGGTAAAGATTAATGATCTGCAATCTGTTCTCATATCTTAAGTGTGACTACCTATATCACTCATGCATGGGATAGTGTGGAAGTAGAGAATGAGTGGTATTTTTTGAATTCCAGTAGGAACAGAGAAGCAGAACCATTTATGAAGGAAACCTACACTGTTTGTGTTAGCATAAAACATAACTGAGACCTTGAGTATTGGTCCCACAAATAGGTATGGGAACAAATAAATCAGGGAAGTTGTAAGACTTTGGTGGTTACTTCACGTCCTCCTTTGTACCGTGACAGCGTTGGTGATGATCACATGGTTTTGCCCCTGTTTCAGTGTTCCCATGGTCGTGATAACTTGTCTCGTGACAAGTGTTACCTCACGGTCTTGTACCATGACAAACACTGAATTTGTCTAGCTTCCTTTTTCCTTTTTTTTTTTAGGGGGGGGCTTAAAAATCTTTTTTGATATTTCGCTTCTGAAAAGTCAAAAAACAAACAAACCCAGACACAGTTTTTCGAGAGAAATGAATGTTTTGTTGTGTGACAGCCATTACTACACAGTGTCTTGTCTTGCAACAGAAAGCGGGAACAAAGTGTGACAAGGGAAAAACCTACCCCAGCACCAGGTACAGTACTGTCACGCTTAGCACCCATTCTGGGGGCATATTTGAGACAAATTTCAGTAGTTTCACGATGAACATGAAGTAACATTTTTTGTACCGCTCCTAAGATGTGAAGTAACCATTTTTGTTCCACTTCATGGGGAAGTCAAGTCTACCTACCACTGCCCTTTCTGCTGGTGCTAGATTCACAAATAGTTCCCTTTCCCCTCTTCCTTCTCCAACACTTTGGCCTTTTCATAACGGTTCTGTCCAAGAACCTCCTCCGCTCCGCATACCAAGTTGGGGGAAGAAGTTAATTCAGCTTCTGTCACAAATCTCTCTTGCTTTGACTGCCAGCTCTTGGATCCTGAATATATAGAGAGGAACAGCTCATCTTAAGCAAGCATTTCATAGCAGCTGGACTTCACAATAGCTCCTGAAAATTCTGTGACCCATGGAATGGGTGGCAATACTGTGACTGTGTGTTAGCATTTATGAAAATAGGAGCAAAATAACAGCACAAAGAAAAACAATTTTCACACATCCTAGTAGGTGTTATTTCATGGATGAATCTTGACTGTGGAATCCAGTACATGTTTACTCAACTGTATCTTCTATTTTTTTACCAGAAGCCTACTCTTAGGTAGAAATGTGCAAGTTTGCAGCCTTAATCTCTCCCTGCTTCCTAATCTGCAAGCCAGCTGAGAATTTAAATTACATTTCCGTGGATTTAAAGCAGACGCCATGGAGTTAAATCCAGTTAAAGACCTGCTTGTGCTTCGTTTTAATTTAAAACGATTTTTACTCAGCATTAGTGTTTACCTTCAATTTAAATTGCAGATTATTATTTTGTTTAAATCTAAACAGTGAAGATGCAGGGACTCTTGGGAATGGCTGGTCCAGAGTCCCAAAATTCAATCAACAATGAGCAAACACAGGTGGTTCTGCTCCTCTCTTTGCTTCTAAGGCTGATACTTCACGTCCCTCTCGCTGCAGTTCACGGCCCCGCTGGAGACTGGTTTGAAGGAACGTAACCTCACGTCCTTGTGGGGTCAATCCGAGTTCACTCCGACCATGCCCCCTGAACTGCGCTCCAAGCGGGGTGAGAGATTCCCATCCTGGAGCTCGGGAATCTTTTCAATCCACTTCTCGATCCAGGTTGAAAACCGATTTCAACACGGAGACAAGTTCACCTCGGCTCGAGGAAGGACATGAAGTAACCACCTAAGATACACCCCCTCCTGCAAGTATTGACTCTGCCCTCGTGGCAGCATTGTTGAGTGCACTAACTACATAAAGCTGGAATGAACTGGGTTTTTCAACATGCTGTAATCAGAAGAAGCAGGAAGCAAGAACTTTACAATCATCAGAAGATAGAGCTGCTATGTTGGTTTGTGATTTATCCTAGGCATCATCTTTTCCCCAGTACCAAATTTGATTTTAATTTGTAGCCTCGTGCTCCCATCCACCAACAGAAGTGGTGGTGGGGTGTTCCCGCCCCATTTACTTTTGATGGTAATTTAATTTAATCAGAATGAAGTGAAATTGGCCTTAACTTTCATACACCATGCTGTGTTTCAAAGGCTGGAATTCACTCCCCTGGGATTTGTTCCTGATGGCAAGCTGCAGCAGATCAAAGAAACAATGCTTCCTTCCGCCTCTGACCTTGTGTAACCTGCGTTAGAGAATCTCAAAAGTTCAAAGAAAGGATAAAGTGAACATTGGAGCACGCCTGAATATGAAACAGCAATGTGGTGCTGGCATAAATCTATAATTCTAGGCAGCATGCAGTGCAGTAAAAAAGTAGATGAAAACGGCCTTGGTTTTTAAACACAGTTACACACTCAGTTCTGTTTTCCAAGTTTTGCGTCAAAGGCTTCCTTATCTTGGGAGTGGTAGTATCTACTCTAGGCCATTCCCTTCAAAAGACTTCTATTTCTATTTGAACATTCCTGCAGAAGGTGTGTGGACACAAAGGTGAACCTAATTAATACAGACATTGCATAACATTTCATTTACAATCCCTGCCCGTGGATTTCTCCGCAAGCCATTGCTTCGTTTCAGCTGTATTTTAATAGCATCACACACAGTCTCTTTAGAAATGGGTGATGCAAGATTCTGAGTTTGTGCTCCAAAATTCAGGCACATACTTACATACTCTTTCTACCCCTATCAGAAGTATGTTTGCAATCCCCCCCTCCCCGGTTATGTGTACTTCACTTTTGTTAAAGTAAGCGCCTGGCTTTTTATTTTAATTCTCTGATATGTACTTAAGTCTCATAACTGTGTATATTTCGTAGGCAAGCTGCATATTTTTGAGGAAAACTACTTCTGTCATGACAGCTGAACCCAACAAAATTCTTCTGCACGTGTTTGTTACAACACCATCTACTACTGACCTTGTCTGGGCAGTTAAAAGTGGTGGTTTTATGATCTCTAAAGACATATTCAACTTGGCTTTAGCTGCAAGCTGTGCCAAGTTTTAAGATTTTCAGGAAATGTTTCCTTTTGGCCTAATTGCCTCTGAAAGGCAAGGTTGTTGGGGAGGCAAGAGGGATTTATTAGCAGATGGTAGAGCTAGATGGTGGAACCTCATATTAAGATTGTGGACTCCCCATACCCTGCCTTTTAAAGTTCTTAATTGGTTTTAATGCTATTTGAGGTTTTAATTCACCCGTATGCTTGTAATATGTGTTTGTCTCATAGATTTTACTATTAGCTTCCTTGGATTACTTTGTGTGTGTGGAAGAATTGTGTTATTGTAGAAATCCAGTAAAAAACAATCCCTGTGGCTGAGCAGAGTGTCCTTCACAGGCTTCTGGTAGGATTTCTGTTTCTCCTTTAAATTGCTGACAGTATGGGTCATGGTAGAAATTATGAGGAGGCAGTGTGAGTATGACAACTCTGCAGAGAAATAAAATATCAGATCACAATGGGAATGTAGCAGCCATGGCTTGTACCACAAGGAAGACTCGGTGTGTACTTAATGACAATTCCGTGGTAGCTTAAACCTTTTAAGAAGTACCTTGAGGTACTCTAGCCCAGTGTTGGTGAACCTATGGCACGGGTGCCAAAGGTGGCCCTCGGAGCCCTTTCTGTGGGCACCCGACATCACCCCTTCACCACCACCTGTATTCAGGTTAAATTGCTGTATTAGCAGTTTGCAGAAAATTTGTGGGTTTTGAATCACAGTTTGGGTACTTGGTCTCCAAAAGGTTTGCCATCACAGATCTAGCCCATATGGGATGCATTGCATATCTGTGCAGATTGCTTGTTGCCAGTGCTACATGCATGGCTGTCATAAGGAATTTATATTTGACAAGAACAGAAAGGAGCAATAGGGGCACTGAGTTAGTAAGGGCCACCTTAGATAGTCTTATTGTACTTGGCATAGTTTAAAGGCCCACCTGGGGAGTTAGGTGTAGGCACCTTGCATGTCCGCTTGCACAATGAACCATGTGGCTGATGATACAATTCACAAGACAATTTACCATGGAAGTATATCTGCAGGACTGCTTCCTGGATAAGACCTCCACCTTGGTTCAAATTTCACAAACTCTTACACAGCTTAAGGTTACAGTGGTGTAGGTACGGAGCAGTAGCATGGAGTTCCCTTTCAGTGTTTTCTTCACTCAAAAGAAAGTTGGTGAATAATTTGGATCTGGAACTTTATAATTGGGGAGGAGAGGTTTTCCTTTCCGTTTCTCTGAATTGTTCCTCCTGTGGTAGTTAAAGATGGATGTTGCCTATGTGAAGTTTTCCTACAAACGTGAATTGCCACAAACCAAAATGATTCATCTCCATTGGGGATGGGCTGTTTGTTTTGGAAGCTACCAGTTCCGAAACGACACGTGTAAGTCCAGGTGGTGCTTAGACGGCTCCAAAATACAATCAGCCAATCCCTTACCTTACTCTGCGCCTGCACGGGGCTGAGCTGCAACAAGGAAGAAGCCTCCAACGTCATTGTTCCTTCTCCCTGGTGCTGGCCAATCAGGAGCTGTGCAGGAAAATGCATCATCCCACCTCCCTGTTTGATTGGCCAGTGCCAGGGAGAAGGAACGATGATGTCAAAGGATCCTTTCTCCTTGGAGCTCAGCCCCCAGTGGGCACAGAGCAAGGTAAGGGATTGGCTGATTCTGTTTCGGAGGCTTCCCAATACCAGCTGGACTCAAGCATGTCATTTTGGAACCAGTAGCTTCTGAAACAAATAGCCCATCCCTAATCTCTATTCTTCAAATGACTGTAGAGAAAGTTGTTTTCTTTACCAGCATAGAGCATAACCTGTTAAATACCACAAGAGGTAATTCAGAATTTCCTACCAAGAAATTACACTGCCTCTTCTCTTTACCATGATAGATACCTGACGTTATCAGAGAGGACAAAACACATTATCATGGGCACAAAAGAAATGGCATATCATTAAGCTGTTCCTTAACCGTTAATTTGGAAACTGATTGAACAAATGCAGCAAAACATCCTTCCAGCCGTTCAATAAGAGGAGTTAATGTTATGGGTGCTATTGATAGACTCCCAGCTAATTGAAATAGGCAATAATGATGAAGTGTAGCATTTGGTTAAGCTTACTGAAGTGACAAACAGCAGCTTCTGCACCGTCATTTCCATGCTATGCCACTTTTCCTATCATGATGTGAAGTACGGTCTAGCTTCTCATGGGCCACTGGCATGACTGCAGTTTAATTAAACTTAGGTCCTTTTCACACAACCCCTAAGATCCACTGGCCACTTAAGTTCGGACCAGAGATCTTAGGGATTCGTTGCTCTTCCTTCCTCCCCATCACTCCGCACCTGTCTGCTGAGGGGAGGGAGGAAGGAAGTGGGGGGGAAATGCAGACTTACCTCGGGGAAGCTGCCGGAGCTCCGTTGTGCTGATTCCTTCTCTTTGTTTGCTTTTTTTTCCTCCCGCCCCTTCTCTTAAAGGGGCGGGAGGCAAAAAAGCAAACAAACAGAAGCCAGGAGAACCCTGCACTGACCAGATTAAATCCGGACCTGGCGATTTTCACCCTCCTCAAGCAGGTACAAGAAAAGTGTGCTGGGTCGCGCTTAGGTGGGCGGGGTCGCACTTAATTGTCTGCAAACTCCGGAGCTGGTGGGGAAACATTTTTAAGCTCCGGAGCTTGCAGCCATTTGCAGCGGAGCTTAGGGGTCGTATATAAACGCCCTTACTGGCCATATTCTGAATTCCACAGGTATTATGCTTTTTGACAAACAGTGACTGATGTATGAACTAATATTTGAGAAGTAGTCATCTACTAGGGCCTTATTTAACAGCCACCACCACACACTTAGAAATTCCATTGCAGTTGGTAAACATTTTATACACATCTAATCAGCTTGCAAGTTTACAAAGAAAACTCCAGAAATATGGTTGTTTGCTGGCAGAGGCACACTATTAAACATAATGAAGACCAATAAGAAAGAGAATTGACTAGTAAACATTATTGTCCTTTTTCTTATGGCTTCTCCTCTTTCTTAAGTCCTATTTAGTGATTCAACAGTGCAGTGGATGTGTCTGCACAAGGCTCTTGAGATGCAAATAGACATGAAATCAGGGAAATGGCTGACATACAGGGAACTACCTGTATTACTGAAGACAGAAGAAGGTACATTAAAATTAAAAACGGGGAAAATTAGCTCAGGAAGGAATTGTATGCCATTGGTTCCCTCATAGACTACTTTTGGAAACGATGAGTATGGACAGTAAATTAACAGGATTTAATAAAGAGACCTCATGTTTAAAGAAGGTAATTTGGGAGAAAGAACATCTAATTTCAAAACTATATACATTGTTGCTACAGAGCAAAATGGAGCAAGAGATAATTAAGGAAAATATGATTAAATGGATGCAGGATATATGAAAAAATACAACTTGATGACTGGAGTAGAGCATGGAATGAAAACCAAAAATTAATTATAAGTACTATCATTTTACATATATCAAGTAAACATTAAAACAAATAAACAAACCATAATTCAAATCATAATTGTCAGGTAGTCAGACAGATAGTCAGGTCAGGTACGTGGTGCAGCATTGCCAAAAGCCTCATGGTAGAGCCAATCTTTTAAAGACCTCTTAAACTTTGTCACAGATGGAACTCAGCTGACATCAGCTGGCAATTTGTTTCAAAGAGCAGGGGCGGAGACTGAGAAAGCCCAATTCCTCATAATAGTTATATTATATTATATTATATTATATTATTTATTTATTTATTTATTTATTATTTGTAAGTAGAGATGGGCACGATTCGCAAAAATTGTGTTTCATTTCATTTCATTTCATTAAGGAGGTCAGTTCGTTTCATTTCATTTTTCACAAATTTTTGCAGAAAAATTCATTTTGTTGTTTCGTTAATTCATTATTTGTTTTAACCCCCTTTCCCCAGTGCCCCCTGCGTGGCCCCTGGGGCCCGGTCAGTGCTGGGGGTTTTTATCCCCCCCCCTTTATTTTAGGGTGCCAAGTCGACCAGGCCATCCTTGGGGTCCGGTCGGTGCTCCCTTATTTATTTATTTATTTCTATTTTTATTTTATTTCCCCCCTACACACTTCTGGGTTCAGGCCCCGCGCTACAGCTGTCGTGCTGGGCTTTTTTTCTTTCTTTCAGCACCGACCGCGCGGCCCCTGAGGTCCGGTTGGTGCTGTTTATTTTATTTTATTTTATTTTTTATTTTAGAGTTGGCACTCCATTTTTAGATTATTTCTATTTTTATTTTTCCCCCACCTCACTTCCGGGTTCAGACCCCGCGCTACAGCTGTAGTGCGGGGCTTTCCCCCCCTTTTCTTTCAGCACCGACCACGTGGCCCCTGGGGCTCGGTCGGCACTGGGTTTTTTTAATTATTATTTATTATTATTATTTTAGGGTGCCGACCAGGCCATCCTCGGGGCCTGGTCGGTGCTCCTTTTTAGTATTTTTATTTCTTTTCTTTCTTTTTTCTTTTTTACTGCCGACCACATGGCCGTGCTACAGCTGTAGTGCGGCCGCTGGCTCCCCCGCCCCGGCCACCGTCCCAGAAGCCAGGAAGACCAGACCTCTGGACCAGCACCAGGTAGGAGACATCTCCACCCCCCACCCCCGATTAAAAAAAAAAAAAACCCTAACCGAACCAATTTTTCTCAGTTCGGTTTGTTTCGGGTTAGATTTTCCCCTAGGGTTGTTATTCGTTTTGTTACATAATGAACCAAATAACAAATAACGAAACAAAAAGAATTGTTTTGTGCCCATCTGTATTTGTAAGTATTTTTACCCTGCATTTCTCCTTGGAAAAGGACCCAAGGCGGGTTACAGTAATGAGGAACAATATACAGTCCTATTAAGGCCTATTCAGGTATTGAGAACAATGAATGGAGGGACATCTTCTGATAGATCCTCCACTCCACTCCCTTGCACTCGCCCTCTACAATATCATGTAACATGCCGGCTCCCTCCCCAGCCAACGCCACTTAGTAGACTTATTATTACATTTGGTGGGCATGTTGCTTTGCAAATACCGATTTCCAAGGGACCCACTGCATATTATATTAATAGGGGGCATCAACTTTTCAGTGCTTAGGGCCTCTAAAAACTGGCCCTGCAAGCTGTCTTTTGAGGGGCTTCCCTTTATTAACTCAGCCATCTCCAAGTAAAGCAAAGTGTTCTGCTTATATACCGCCCCATACCACTACAAGTAGTCTCTGGGCGGTTTACAATTTTAATTACAGTGTGCAGGCTACACATTGCCCCCCCCCACCAGCAAGCTGGGTACTCATTTTACCGATCTTGGAAGCATGGAAGGCTGAGTGAACCTTGAGCCTGCTACCAGGGATTGAACCCAGGTCGTGAGCACAGTTTTACCTGCAGTACAGGCCTTTAGCCACTGCGCCACGAGGCTCTTAAGTAAGACTGTAGATCTTTAACTAGGCATATACATAAATTGTTTTAGAAGAAGCAGTACAGTAATCCCCCGCCTTCTGTGCTGTGTGTGTGTGTGTGTGTAGGGAACCAAACGGACCTGCTATAATGCAAAATCTGTGATATGTGGATGCTGGGTTGGGTCTGGACTGGGGGGCTGTCTGGGGGCCCCTACACTTACATGGGGCCTGGTGCTGCCCTAAACAGGCCTCCAATGGGCCTCCTGAGCTTGTTGGAGGCCCCAGAAGTGGTTTCCGGTGATCCAGAAGGCACTTCCAGTTCTCTGGAAGTCACTTCTGGGTCACCAGAAACCACTTCTGGGGCCACTGACAGGCCTGAGAAAAACCCGTTGAAGGACTGTTCAGGGCTAGGCCAGTCCTGGGGTAAGAGCAGGAGGCATCAAACAGGCCTATGCAGCTTGCCGGGGGGGTGTTGCTTTTTATATACTACGGTCTCACAATATACTGGAACCACAGTATATGAAATGCAAAATCGGGGGGGGGGGATGACTGTATTGCAGCATTTGTCAAAAGCTCCATAGTGCTATTATTTTTCTCCAAAATTATTTAAAAAGATCTTAGGAAAGATTTTAATTCCCTCATTTAAGTAGGAAAAATACTTAGATTTTGGTTTTTATAATTTTGGCTAAACAAAATCATAAACATTGATAACTGAATGAATAAGTAAAGCAGCAGAAATCCATTATTTTTTTCTGTCATTTACCATAATATCCTTCCTTCACTGCTTTGAAAAGCAGGCAAGAAACACCCTAGGCAATTAACCAATAAAAGTGTATTTCTTGTCTTCTGAATTAAATCAATGGACACTGTTTAAGAAACTTTTCCAATACTTTACTCACGTTGGACAATTCTTTTCCCTAAACAGTGGCAATTTGCTTTCTTGCCAGCCAAGAAACATAAAAAAGAAGAAAGACTGTATGAAATAATAAATCTAAAGTAATGAACATTAAACTACTACATTTTTCAATTTCTGAAATGAATATATATTGAACAACATTTTGAGATAACAAGACATTTAACTTGCTCAGTGTTGAACCATTTATAATTTATATTAGTTGTATGAGTATATTCTGCTCTCAGATGCTGTATGCAAAGTCATACTATCCCCTCCAGTTCATCATGAAATGTTTCGCTCTTCCACTATGCAAACAGTATGTTAAATAATAAACTTGCACAGATTTTTCAAAATAAACACCCACTGGATGTGTTCTTGCTTTGAATAATGGGCTTCTCTCTTTTGACATCACACCTTGCATTCATTGGGATTATCATTTTCTCTGTGTTCTATGGAAAATGATGTAAATCCTCTTTGGGCTCTATCCCAGATCTAATTTTCTGATAAACCAGCTCCAAAAAGTGTGCCCCCGTGGTCAGTGGGTTTTAAAAAACAGCTAACGCCCACTTAACCAAGGCAGAGGGTGGGTAGTTTTTAATCCAGTTCAAAATGCACATTTTTACAAGAGGCAAATGTTAGTCGGGGGCGCAGAAAACCCATTTCCCCCCTTTTGTTGTTAGTTTACCAGTTATGCGGATCAGCAACATTCTATCTTGCTGTTTCCCCCTGACTTCTGTCACTCCGATATTTCGCTCAGGAGACTGACAGCCAAGTCAGAGCGAGGAGGAAGAGGAGGAGGAGGCTCACTTGTGGGAAAAGGGTGAAAAGGACAAGTCGCCAGCCAGGGAATTTGTCGCCATGCCAGGGGAGGGAGAGGGGTGTGTGCACAGTGTGTGGGAGAGATCTGGCCGTGACGATCATGGGAGCCACATTTTCAGTCACTTAAAGGCTTCAGAAAGAAACACAGCTTTTATTATTGGCCACTTCTTTCACCCGTGTGCTAGGGCCCTTTGTTGGTCTTGCATGTGAGAACAAAAACAACCCCATCAAAGCCAAATCTAAACCAAAATCCAACCCACAAGACACATATATAACTTTTTGGGGCTTGATTAGAGACTGGGGATAATAATTATGCAGACTGAACAGCTAAATTGTAGTAGTTTCTGCCATTTGACACGGACATTCAAATATTGGAAGCGTCCGGCAAGTTGTGTCTTTTTGATCAATCTACTAGTTCTGTGTTTGCTATGTATGTGTTTTGAGCAACAAAGGCTCGTTTCTACAGTGGCATTTTATGCTAACTGCAGAGATCTTGATGGAGGGGGGGAAATGCACTCATTTTGTCACTTTTGCATGAGGCACTAACACTCTTGGAAATTATTGAACTGGTGACAGACTGTAACAATGAGTCACACACCAGGTAGTTTTCAGTGGTCCTTATAATGGTCAAGAAATCATCAGCAGTGCTACCATAATGTAGACATGCGAGCAAGCCATACTTAACACTACTAAATCAAAACTAATCAAAATTAAAGACTTATTTAAAAACTTAAGCATTTGTAATCAAAACAAGCCATAGTTTACATAAACAGTTAACTCTCCTGTTTCACACAATCCTCTTGTCTAAAGTTTGCAAACAACTGCCAACAGCCCTGCTGCTTCCTGCCTCACCTAAAACAGGTGTGCCTGGATAAAATAATCTTGCCAAGAATTTTACCTCTAAGATTAAATTCCTGGCAAACCACGAATTGCCATGTTTGGACTTCTGGATCACACAGATGTTTAAGCTCTAACCTGTTGAATATAGTGATGATTGTTTGAATGCTTGTCTATCAAGAAATGAACTATGGTTTATTTCTTGGCAACAAACTCCATTTTGAAACCATCTCATAAATGACATCTCATAAATATAGGCTTGTTTACCCACAGATTCTTATTTTGTTAAAAATCAAGTTTCTTACTTGATTTATTAGGTGCCTGACCAAGCTTCTCTCTAGTCCACTGAGATGCAGTGCTAGTGCAATAAAACAAAACAAAACAAAACAAAAACCCTACTTGAGGTGAAATTGTTCTCACTTTATTTTTCCCCTTCAATCCCAAATCATTTTTTCTGTGCTTAACTTTGTCTGAGTACCAGTCAGAAGGGGAGGATTGACCTCCAGATAATAAGCACAACAATTTCTTCCCATTTCACAGAAGCAAAACTGGTGACATATAGCCAAAACACCTCATAAAAGCTCCTACACATGCTGTTAAAATATAGCAGATAAATGCTAATCTTAACAATTCAAACTATATTTTACACATACAAAAAGGCAGGAGATCCACACACTCACATAAACCAAACTTTAGGCAGAACACAAACACTGTAAAAACAATCAACAGGAAACTATAGATGTACAGGCAAAGACTCACCTCATGGACAATTTCCAGAAAAATATCACCAATTTATAAATCACTTTAAAAAGAACAACAAAGCCATACAAAGAACTCTACAATCACAGAGGTAAAAATCCCACCTTGTTCATTTGGAATACCAACCAAGTAGTGATGAAGGGAGGAAAGAAAATTAATCAGGAGTTAGCTCAATAAACCGTGATCATGTTGCTTGTCTGAAAGACTAATTCTGGCTCATTTAGCAAACTGTTGTTGTTCAGTCGTTCAGTCGTGTCCGACTCTTCGTGACCCCATGGACCAGAGCTCGCCAGGCCTTCCTATCTTCCACTGCCTCCCGGAGTTTTGTCAAATTCATTTTGGTTGCATCGATGACACCGTCCAACCATCTCATTCTCTGTCGTCCTCTTTTCCTTTTGCCTTCGATTTTTCCCAGCATCAGGGACTTTTCCAGGGAGTCCTCTCTTCTCATGAGGTGGCCAAAGTACTGGAGCCTCAGCTTCAAAATCTGTCCTTCCAGTGAACATTCGGGGTTGATTTCTTTCAGGATGGATAGGTTGGATCTCCTTGCAGTCCAGAGGACTCTCAAGACTCTCCTCCAGCACCACTGCTCAAAAGCATCGATTATGCGACGATCAGCCTTCTTTATAGTCCAGCTCTCACTTCCATACATCACTACTGGAAAAACCATAGCTTTAACCATCCTGACCTTAGTTGGCAAAGTGATGTCTCTGCTCTTTAGGATGCTATCTAGGTTTGCCATTGCTTTCCTCCCAAGAAGCAGGCGTCTTTTTATTTCGTTGCTGCAGTCGCCATCTGCAGTGATCAAGGAGCCCAAGAAAATAAACTTTGTCATTGCCTCCATTTCTTCCCCTTCTATTTGCCAGGAGGTGATGGGACCAGTGGCCATGATCTTATTTTTTTTTTGATGTTGAGCTTCAGCCCATTTTTTTCACTCTCCTCTTTCACCCTCATTAAGAGGTTCTTTAATTCTTCCTCACTCTCTGCTATTAGAGTAGTATCATCTGCGTATCTGAGGTTGTTGATATTTCTTCCGGCAATCTTAATTCCAGCTTGTGATTCATCCAGACCAGCCTTTCTCATGATGTACTCTGCATATAAGTTAAATAGGCAAGGTGACAGTATACAGCCTTGTCACACTCCTTTCCCAATTCCAAACCAGTCAGTTGTTCCATATCCAGTTCTGACGGTTTATTTATTTTATTTATTTATTTATTATATTTATATCCCGCTTATTTACAGGGTACTCTAAGCGGCTTACAACAGAAAAGGCTACAAAGCCAATAAAATACAATAAATAATCACAGACAAACCTATAAACTCCCTAAACACTGTTAAAACCACATGACACCTCGACTAAAATGCAAGTTACGATGGCGGGAAAGAAAAGAAAAAAAAATCAACTGTCGCCAAAGGCCTCACGAAAAAGGTAGGTTTTCAGCGCCTTTCGGAAGGCCAGCAGGGACTCTGCAGAGCGCACTTCACTGGGGATGGAATTCCAGAGGCTGGGGGCCGCCACAGAGAAAGCCCGGGTCCGAGTGCTCGTCCTCCGGGCTTCCCGAGGGGTGGCGACCCGAAGCAAGTGCGCTCGCGCCTGCCGAACGGGACGGGCCGAAGTTGACCGCTGAGCGATACGCTCTGCCAGGTAGTCCGGTCCCAAGCCATGGAGGGTTTTATAAACTAAAACCAGGACCTTGAATCTGATCCGGGCCGCAACGGGCAACCAGTGCAAGCGGGCCAGGACTGGGGTGATGTGGTCGTAACGACGCACACCAACCACCAGCCTGGCCGCCGCGTTCTGGACCCGCTGCAAGCGCCGGAGAAGATTCAAGGGCAACCCCATGTAGAGCGCGTTACAGTAGTCCAGCCTCGAGATCACCAGGGCTTGGACCACTGCTCTCAAGGAGCTCGCGTCGAGGTATGGGCGGATCTGGGCGATCCGACGGAGATGGAAATAGGCGGACCTGGTCACCGACGCCACCTGGTGCTCCATGGCAAGCGCCGGGTCCAGGAACACACCCAGATTCCGCACCCTCTCCGCGAGCTGGAGGGAGACTCCCCCCAGACAGGGAAGAGGGCCACCGTACCCCGACGGCGAGCTCCCGAAGAACATAACCTCCGTCTTCTCGGGGTTGAGCTTAAGCCTGTTCGCCCCGGTCCAAGCCAGTACGGCCTCCAGGCACCCGTCGAGAACTTCCACAGCTTCCACAGCAGAGGTGTTAAAGGAGAGATAGAGCTGCGTGTCATCAGCGTACTGATGACAGCAGACTCCAAAACTCCTGATGACCCCCGCCAACGGCCTTACGTAGATGTTAAACAGCATGGGGGACAGAGACGACCCCTGTGGAACCCCACACGGGAGGATCCAAGGGGCCGATAACTCCCCCCCATGCTGCACGTACTGTGGCCGGCCCTCCAGGAAGGAATGGAGCCAGCTGCAAGCAGTGCCTCCGATTCCGACCTCAGAGAGCCGGTCCAACAGGATACCGTGGTCGACGGTATCAAAGGCCGCTGACAGATCCAGGAGGACCAACAGGGAAGAGCAACCCCTGTCGGCCGCCCTGAGAAGGTCATCTTGCAGGGCGACCAAAGCTGTTTCGGTACCCCGGCGGGGCCTGAACCCGGACTGGCAAGGATCGAGGCACTGCCGATCCTCCAAGTATGACTGCAGCCGGACCGCCGCCACCCTCTCGATCACCTTGCCCATAAACGGGACATTGGCGATAGGACGATAGTTTGTCAGATCATCCACCGCCAGGCCAGGTTTTTTCAAGATGGGCTTTACCACCGTCTCCTTCAGGCGAGAGGGAAAAACCCCCTCGCTGAACGAGGCGGTGGCGATGGCAGAAGCCCATTCGGCCATAGTCCCTCTGGCAGCTCTAATTAGCCAGGCAGGGCAAGGGTCGAAAGGAGTGGAGGCAGGCCGGCAATGCACCATAGCCTTGCTGCTTGTCCCACATATAGATTTCTTAGGAGACAGATAAGGTGGCCAGGCACTCCCATTCCTTTAAGGACTTGCCATAGTTTGTTGTGGTCTACACAGTCGATGGCTTTGGCATAGTCAATGAAGCAGAAGTAGATGTTTTTCTGGAACTCTCTGGCTTTCTCCATAATCCAGCGCATGTTTTTGATTTGATCTCTAGTTCCTCTGCCCCTTCAAAATCCAGCTTGTAGTTCTGGAAGTTCTCTTTCCACATACTGCTGAAGCCTGCCTTGTAGAATTTTGAGCATAACCTTGCTAGCATGTGAAATGAGTGTAATTGTGCGATAGTTGGAGCATTCTTTGGCGTTTCCTTTCTTGGGATGTAGACCGATCTTTTCCAGTCCTCTGGCCACTGCTGGGTTTTCCAAATTTGCTGGCATATCGTATGCAGCACCTTTACAGCATCCTCTTTTAAGATTTTAAAGAGTTCAATTGGAATGCCGTCACCTCCACTGGCCTTGTTGTTTGCAATGCTTTCTAAGGCCCACTTGACTTCACTTTCTAGGATGTCTGGCTCCAGGTCAGCAATTACGCTATCTTGGTTATCAGGGACATCCAGATCTTTCTGATATAATTCTTCTGTATATTCTTGCCATCTCTTCTTCATCTCTTCTGCTTCAGTTAGGTCCCTAACATTTCTGTCCTTTATCATATCCATCTTTGCACGAAATACCCCTTTAATATCTCCAATTTTCTTGAACAGATCTCTGGTTTTTCCTTTTCTGTTGTTTTCCTCTATTTCTTTGCACTGTTCATTCAAGAAGGCCACCCTGTCTCTCCTTTAGCAAACTACCATGGCTTAAACCAATTGTGCCTTAGCAAGGCATAGTGGGGGAAAATTAAGCCATTCAATATACTTAAAATAAGACATATCCCCTTTCCTAACATTTAAAAAGCCCAAAATCTGAGACAGAGGCATGGATCTTTGTGATACAACAAACAAGCCTGGGAGGAAACCAAGCCGACCAGTTTGGCAGTTGCGAGCGCACTCGCTTCGGGTCGCCACTCCTCGAGAAGCCCGTAGGACATCTACGCGTAACCGGGCCTTCTCAGTGGTGGCCCCCTTTGCAGAGGCCCTGCAGGCCTTCCGTAAAGTGTTAAAGACTCTGCTCTTTCGGGAGGCCTTTTGCGACTTTTTGTAGCTCCCCCCCCCGCCGTTCATATCTTGCATCCTAGAGAAGTTTCAGGGCGCTAAGCTGGTTAGAATAGTTGTTTTTATTTTATTTTGTTGTCTTATTTCATTGTGTTGTTACTGCTTATCATTGTAAGCCGCCCAGAGTTCCTATGGGAAGATGGGTGGGGTATAAATGTAATAAATAAATAAATAAATAAATAAATAAATAAATAAATAAATAAATAAATAAGCCTAGCAGACCTACATAGATTTCATGCTGAGCAAGTGACACCTAGTTCCTCGTTGGATATGGACAGGCATGAATGCTAAAGATTTAGAGACACACCCCTACACATTAAAAAGTTGAGCTTTATTTTCCCCATCACTACTCGTTCTGGGATGACCAGGAAGTGTAGCAAGTACCTAAGACTTGAGCTGAGACCGGGCAAACATACGAAAAATGAAGACTGGAATTATTTAAGCACTTCTGACTGGAAAGAGACCCACTAAATTGCTTGGTTTCATTTTCTCAAGAAGACCTAGAACATCATGTCTTGTGTCAGACACTGAGTCCGGTTTTTTTCAGACTCCTTTCTGGGAAGTTCAGTTCAGGCTTGACTGTCTACTCTATGTAAGCACAACGTGGTATGCAAATTGTAGGATTATTTTCCAGTAATGGTCACAGTGGGTGAGGGATCCAACACAACTTGTGTGTGTGTGTGTGTGTGTGTGTGTGTGTGTTGCATCATTACAGTTGTGATCGACCCTTCGTGACCCCATGTCCATGGAGTTTTCTTGGCAGGAATACTTGCCAGTTCCTACTCCAGGCACCTACAGCGGTGGTCCCCAACCCCCGGTCCGCGGACCGGTGCCGGTCCGTGGACCGGTCGGCACCGGGCCGCCTGGGGAGGCAGGGGAGGCTCCTCCCCTTTTCCTCCACCGCCCTCCTCCTCCTCTTCTCTCCCGCGGGCGGCCGGTGGAGGAGGAAGGCTGGAGGAGCGCAGGAGGAGCCGCCGCCACCGCCTTTGCTTTGCCTCCCTCCTCCCCTCCCCTCCTGGCCCCGGCGCCCCGCGCGCGGCACCCGCCTGGCCGGGCCGGGAAGCGCCCTCGCGGCACCGATGAGCCGCCGCCGCCTCCTCCTGCTCCTGCTCTGGTTCCTCCTCCTCCTCCTCCTCCTGCCGCTGCCGCCGAAGGAGCAGCAGCAGCAGCAGCGAGGGCAATTGCGGAGGGGTGGTGGTGGCGGCGGAGGGACGGGGCAATTGCGGCGGCGGCGGGGGGGCGATTGCGGGGTGGTGGTGGCTGCTGCTGCTCCTCCGGCGGCGGCGGCGGGAGGAGGAGGAGGAGGAGGAGGAGGAGGAGGAGGAACCAGAGCAGGAGCAGGAGGAGGCGGCGGCGGCTCGTCGGTGCCGCGAGGGCGCTTCCCGGCGCGGCCGGGCGGGTGCCGCGTGCGGGGCGCCGGGGCCAGGAGCCGCACGTGGGTCTCGCTGCTGGCGCCCCGCTTGCTTTCCCCGACGGAGGAGGAGGCCCACGGCGGCGGCGGCAGCAGGAGCAAGCGGGGCACCAGCAGCGAGACCCGCGCGCGGCTCCCGGCGCCGGCGCCGGAGGAGGAGGCGGGGGCCCGCCTGCCCAGGAGCCCCAGGTTCTCCCCCACCCCGCCCGTGTGTGTGGGGGGAGTGGCACGCACACCGCCCCAGGCCGGTGACTGCCGCCGCCGCCGCTCTCGTGCCTCCCCCTCCTCCTTCCCTCCCATCCTTTGCTTTCACCCCCCCTTTTGCCTCCCCGCCGGACCCCCCTTTCGCATTCTCCCCCCCTCCCCACCCGCACCCCCAGCTTCGGGCCACAGAAAAATTATCAAAATTTCCCGGTCTGCGGGGACAAAAAGATTGGGGAGCACTGACCTACAGCACCTGGTATTCCCTGGTGGTCTCCCATCCAAGTACTAACCAGGGCTGATCCTGCTTAGTTTCCGAAATCAGGTGAGATCGGATGTGCTTAGTATTGTGTGCCAAAAAAAAATAAAAGCACTTCCTGCCTCAGTTTTGCTTATGCGGTTCAACCTCATGCAAAAAGGTGGTCTGATTTATTCCATTATATGGGCATTTTTAAGGCCAGGATGAAGTAAGAGGAAAGTCATCATCATGCTTTATTTATTTATTTATTTATTTATTTATTTATTTATTTATTTTTCTATACTGCCCCATTAGTGTAATGTACTATTCTGGCCAGGTTGCAACAAGATAACAAAATATGTTCCACTATTAAAACCATTCGAACAGTCGTAATACAAAGGCCCTTTCCTCTGTAACATCAAGACCACAGGGGCAGCATGTGTTCTTGTGCTGAAAACACTTTGTGGCTGTCTTACAATGAGTCAGACGTGGTGCTCCATGTAGACAAGTAGTGCCAGTGCTGACTGGCAGGAATTCTCTAGCGTTTTGTGGGGGATTCTTCCCAAGTCTTACCTGGAAGTCCCTGTGATTCCTTCATGGTCTTCCATGACTGATGTGTGCAGAGCCTAGCCTTCAAACTCCAACTAGACTGGGGTGCTTGGCATGGCATCTGTGTTTCTGTATGCTCTAAAAGAATTTTGCATAAGTCTCATTAAACTGAATGTGGCTTCCACTGAGCAGACCTCTATAGCATCATACTGTTAAATATTTATATGATTTATTTATTGGATTTCTATACCGCTCCATCTAGCAACCAAGGCTGCTCTGCGTGGTTTACAAGATTAACAAATACAAGATACAACCTATAAGCATCAATAATATACAAAAATAAACATAAGCATGATATGTGCTGTCAAGTCACTTCCAACTTGCTGGAACCGCAGTAGGGTTATTGAGGTATGCAAGATGTTCAGTGAGAGGCTTCCCGAGGGAGGGTTCATGGCCGGCTACATCTCCTAAATCCTATTCCAGCATTCTACCCACTGCACCGTGCTGGCCCATGAGTTCCTCAGAACTCATCCACAGTGTTCTCACTCTCATTTTCTAATGTACTCAAAAGGTTAGGACCTCCCCTTCCACCACCACAACCAGTGGTGCTGTTTAAGTTTCTTCAAACACCGTTCCAGGAGGCACCTTCCTCAAAAAAGGTTAGAGGGAAGTGAGTAGACCCACCTCTTCTTGTCATAACTTTCTTCTCACAAGTAATAAGTAGCTTGAAGGGGAAAGTTTCTTGCTTGTGACTAGGCTTTCCACGTGAGGAGGAGGCCCAGAAAATGTGGAATGTTCCTCCTATGTGCAGCCTGCATGCAAATACTCACAGTTGCTTTTATGAAGAAAAATGATATTAGGGGGAAGAGTGAGGTGCAACTTTCTAAGAATGCTGAGGAAAAAAACCCACTCAGCAACACCTGAATGCTGTAATTGTCAGCATATCGAATATACAAAAATGTGAGGCACATGATTCGCTGCTCACAAGCCCAACTTTTAAACAGATGCAAGTTTAATGCCAACTTACACAAAACAAACCACTGTTATATCTCATTTCCTTGCAACTGCTGGTATGAAAACAACTGTATATGCTCTTTCTGTTATCTTTAATGGGATAAAATATGTAAGTCAGTAAATAAATGAGCTACCAAGCCCATCAATAACTCTCCCAACCCTTTCACACATTAAGCTGATATTAATCTTGGGCTCCTTAATGGAGAATATGAAAATTATACTACGGATGTTCTAAGAGAAATAATAGTTGTTTTCTTTCAACTTTATTGGCTCTTGAAGTTGGTAAAGAAAATATATATATCTGCAGCTTATAAATTAGGCCACATGGAGTTGGTGTTGTTACTGGTGATGATGATGAATGGACACCCATGTTAAGACATGCTATAATTTTTCCTTATTTTTCTACTTAAAACACAAACACATTAAACTTCCCAGCGTTAACTATAAAGGCAGGCTAGTTACTACAAGGCTGATACTAGTGTCACTTCTGAGGACTCCAGTAAGCAATATCTCACTTGTTGTAGGAAATTTAAGTAAAGATAAGAAAATAATTTACTGAAATCATAGTAAAGAGACTTAGTTACTGAGGGATCTGGAGAGTGAGAGATGTGGGAAATTTGGTTGGATGTTGGTTAAAAGCTGAAAAATAAGAGTGTCATATTTATAGACAGGGATTCGGGGAGGTGTAGT
This sequence comes from Phrynocephalus guinanensis, assembly GCA_037367245.1. Classification (NCBI taxonomy): domain Eukaryota; kingdom Metazoa; phylum Chordata; class Lepidosauria; order Squamata; family Agamidae; genus Phrynocephalus; species Phrynocephalus guinanensis. The sequence goes on from CM074733.1 coordinate 162,265,212, forward strand.
CCAAAACGTAACTCTCCCATTCTGTGAATATGGAACAGAACAATACTAGTTAACTAGAAGATATTGTGCTGATTGTATTAGAGCTGATAATACAGTAAGTAAAACATGCTGATGGCCTTCTTTAATGGGATGGCAAGATTGGTAAAATAAAGCAGAAGACTGCTATTTGGGAGTGAAGATACCATAACACCTTTTCTTATATTTGCTTTGTAAATCTTCCTTATCTCACTATTCCCAAACAGACACTGTGTGGGGTGGGTGAGGGGGAGCCCTTCTTCTGCTTCAAGAAACATTTAATGATATCTAAATGAACCACTTCAATGAATGAATGAATGAATGAATGAATGAATGAATGAATGAATGAATGAATGAAATCAGAAGTTGATGTTTTCATCTATGACCTATAGGAAAGGACTACAGTATATGTGCACCTTTTTGATTCACCAGATTGCATCCTTCTTCAAATATTTTTATACATTTCTCAGCAGAAAAAAAATGTGTCTGCGTGAAAATATGAATTTTGAAGAAAAATATACATATTGAGGGAAATAATGTATCTGAATACACAATTTGTTTTAAAATTACACATTCATATCTGCCATTTGCTGAGTCTTTTGCCATTTGCCGAGTATCTGTTTTGTTGATCATTTTATTTGCTATATTTGACTTTGTAACTTGTTTGATTGTTTTTGCACTCCAAATAACAAAATGGCTAAAATTCTATTGGCTAGCGCAGCAACTCCACTAGAGTGGATCCACTAAATCACTGGGTATTTTTGAGTTAACTCTTTAATAAATTCTGTTGATTCAAATGGGTCTTCAATTTGCTAACTTAAAGTAAGTTACAACTAGACGAGGTCCTTTTGACTCAATGGAACCTACAGAGGAGTTGACCCACCAAATCCCCACTTTTCTGCTCTCTTTAGTCTCACTAGCGACAGAATCAACATCAGGTCACCCTTACATTCAAACTTACTCCTTTTTTCCCAGTACCCTCCTTGGGAACCAGTCTCCCCTGAGGAAGTTAAAATTCTGATCGGCTCTTTGCCTAGCAATAAAGCGCCTGGTGAAGATATGCTCCCAAGAGAATTGTTTAAGTCCAACTCCTCTTGGTGGTGTGGAGTGTTTGCTAAAATGTTTACTTATATAAATCAATATGGGAAAATCCCCCCCGAGCTGGGGCTCTAGTATAATTGTCCCTATTCACAAAAAAGGCTCTAAGACTGACCCTAAAAATTTTAGGCCTGTAAGCCTCCTCAATATAGTTTCCAAACGTTATTCTAAGTATCTCCTGGACAAACTAGTACGTTGGGCAGTCGCGAATTCAGTCATAGCTGAAGAACAGACTGGTTTTCAAAAAGGAAAAATCTACAGTGGACCAATGCTTTGTACTTTCCCATCTGATTCAGAAGTATGTTTGTCATGGTAGGAAGGAACTTTATGTGACCTTTGTAGATTTCAGTTCTGCCTTCGATCTGATAGATAGGGACCGCTTGTGGCAAAAACTCTCTCTGTCAAACATAGATAGAAGACTTTTAGCTTTAATTTGGCAGCTACACTCCAATACTCATCTCAGGGTAAGACTGGGGGCAAACGGGCTCCTGTCAGAACCTATACCCACGGACAGAGGGGTCATGCAAGGTTGTCTTCTGGCTCCTTTTCTGTTTAATTTCTACATTAATGATATTGTCCAAGAACTGAGTGGCCCAGTATTTCCCCCCCCCCCCATCTATAGCTAAGATCTCTGCCCTTCTTTATGCAGATGACACTACATTAATGATATTGTCCAAGAACTGAGTGGCCCAGTATTCCCCCCCATCTATAGCAGACGCTAAGATCTCTGCCCTTCTTTATGCAGATGACATTGCAATTATTTCTACAGCACAAGTCGGTATGCGAAGACTTTTGGTTAAGCTGGGTAACTTTTGTACTAGAGAACATTTGTCCATTAACTACTTTAAAACCAAAGTAGTCGTCTTTGGGAGGAAAAGAACTAGACATAGGTGGACACTTGACAACAAAATTATTTTAATGTCCTGCTCTCTTGGAAACATCACCTGAAAGCAACAGTTTTGAAAGCTTCCCACTCCTCTCAATCCCTTTTGAGATTCTTTCAACCCAAGGTGGTAAACTGGTTGCTCCTGCAGTTGAGGTGTTTTCAAGAAAGATAGTCCCCCAATTAACATATGGGGCCGAAATCTGGGGGTATACTAAAATACCACACCTCGAGGTGGTTCAAAATTCTTTTATTCGATCTCTCCTTGCGGTACCCCGTGGCACACCCTCTGCATATGTAAGAGATGAAGTAGGGCTAACTCCTATTGAAACACACATACACATTGCCTTGGCAATGTACTGCTTGAAGCTGGCTGCCATGAGCAACTCCCGCTTGCCAAATAAATGCTATATAGAACAACTCCAGCACCCCTTGCGGGAGTCCTGGGCAAAGCTTGTCAGACCCATATTACACCTTTATGGGATCAATACTGAATTTATCCCCTCTTTTGTCTCCCCCAGTATCAAAAAATTGGTGAAAGACAAGATTTATCTATACTCCAAATGAAAGGAATTGGCTGTGGCTTCACGATCGCCTTTCTCCCTTTATTATCCTTTGTGTTTAAAACATCCTTCGGGCTGGAAAGCTATTTTCACAATTTAACCTCTGCTCCCTTGAGGAAAGCTTTCACAGCCGTCCATTTTCAGACCATGCCTTCTGCTTTTTTAGAGGGGAGACGTGACAACATCCCTGTTTCGGACAGCCTTTGCCCTTGTAGCTCAGGTGAAGTCGATGACGTGCCCCACTACTTGCTCAGGTGCCCCCTTCACGACCAACCCAGAGGCAAATTCCTTGGTGGGATTATTGGTTCACTGGCCGACAGGCCCCCTGGAGCCCAACTTAGTATGCTACTTGTTGGTTCAGATAGGTTTGTTACACAGCAAGTTGCAAAGTTTGTGCTGGCAGCTATGAAAATCCGGGTCAACCTCTAACTTTGGGAGGACTGTATTGCTCTGCAAGTGTCATACGGTTATTTTTTTTAAAAAAAGTTTTAATTATATTTGTCGTAGATGTAACCTTATAAGTTATTTTTTTTTCTTTGTTGTAAATCATGATTGTGGTGACCAATGGTTTTTAGCAATAAACTACTACCTACCTACCTACTGATTCAATGAGCCTACTCTAGTGGGATTTATTGCACTAACCAATAGAATTCCAACCAATGAGTTGCTGCTTTGACCTTTCAACAGGTCACAACAGATGACTTTTCAAACACATCAACAAGTACAGTAATAGGAATCTTAACACTCACAAGTGTTAAGATTCCAAGTTTTGCTTATGGTAGAAAAAGCAATGCAACACAAAGTGTTCTGCATATATACCACCCCATGGTGCTTAAAGCACTCTCTGGGTGGTTTACAATTTACTCATGCAGGCTACACTCCCCCCACCCACACACACACCAGCAAACTGGATACTCGTTTTACCGACCTTGGAAGGACAGAAGTCTGAGTCAATCATGAGCCGGCTATCTGAGATTGAACCCCAGGTTGTGAACCCAGTTATCTGCAGTACATCACCTTAACCATTGCCCCGCAGACGAAAAGATCTGGAAGCTCCCTCTTAAAACACCACTTTGGTCTGACACCCATATAACAGATTTCTAGAAGCATAGTTCTATTTTTTAATACTACATGAGGGGCAATGCACCATAATAATTAGGAAGATGGACCACTGTGGCAGTAGGAGCCCGTGTAACTGATAAGATCCACAGGCCCGTAATAGGTGGATAAAGGCCTAGTTCAGTGTTGGCGAACCTACGGCACAGGTGTCAAAGGTGGCACTTGGAACCCTTTCTTTGGGCACCCAATATCGCCCCTTCACAGCCGCCTGTATTCAGATTAAATCGATGTACTGACACTTTGGGAACAATTAGTGGGTTTATATCTCAGTTTGGGCACTCAGTCTCTAAAAGGTTCACTATCACTGGCGTAGTTTGTTGTCCTTCTCTCACACTCCTATAACATGATTTTCATATTGGCAGGCTTGCATATATAATGGAAAGGGGATAAACAAAAGGAACCAGAAGAAGTTAAAGGACACCAAACAAACAGCCCAGTTCTTCAGAACAGGCAGTCTGCAGTCTGGCTCACATAACATCCTAAGGAAGGAAATTGGTGAATAAAAACGAGATTAATATGCCCAGAGTGACTTCATGAGGAGGTTACACTGACTGTGTATACATGGGCAATCCCAGCCCCAAATGTGTCTATTCTCCCCTCTTCTTGGTTGCATAAGGAATCTCCATTTTTAGCATAAAGATGGGGAAAGGAGCCTGTATGCTATGCAGGGTAAAAAGGCTACAGATAACAATAGTTTTAGAAATTAAACAAAATTGTCTATATGGTATCAAATGTATAAGCATTGAATTGCAACTTGAAATCAAGGTTTGGATTCTGGCTGCAATAAACAACATACTGTAATGGGGGGGAAATACTATTAAAATGCAGACATCTTATTGCCAAAACAACTGTCTTTAGCTTTTGATTTATTATTATTATTATTATTATTATTATTATTATTATTATTATTATTATTATTATTATTATTATTATTATTAGCAGCAGCAGCATCATCATCACACAGCAGACTACACTGGATTTTGTATTATCAATAACTAGTTGAACGCTTCCCAAGCGTTTAGAACTACATGATGTATCAGCGAATTATGTGAGCAGATCCCAGTAAGGTGGCTTTCTGAAGCTGACTGATGGTGATTTTGTCAACTCCAATTTCTTCTAAATATTTGTTTAGCTCCTTAGGCACTGCACCCAGCGTGCCAATTACCACTGGGGCCACCTGTACCTGTTTATTATTATTATTATTATTATTATTATTATTATTATTATTATTATTATTATTATTATTATTATTACTACTACTACTACTACTACTACTACTACTACTACTACTACTACTACTACTACTACTACTACTACTACGAACCAGGTTCATGGGGCTCCCCTTGAACCTGGTTCGGCGATTGCAGCGGCTCCAGAATACGGTGGCCAGGCTGGTGGTTGGTGCGCGTCATTATGACTGCGCCACCCCCATCCTGGCCCGCCTACACTGGTTACCCATTGCCTCCCGGATAAGGTTCAAGGTGTTGGTTTTGGTTTACAAAACCCTCCATGGCTTGGCCCCTGCTTATCTGGCGGAGCGTCTCCCCCGACAATTAGATCCGGCCCGACCCACCCGATCCTCCCTGGCCCTCTCGCTGCAGACCGTCACTCCGAGGGAGGCCTGCAAAACGAGTACTCGGGGACGGGCCTTCTCGGTAGTGGCGCCAACCCTTTGGAATAAGCTTCCCAGCGAGCTATGGCAGGCTCCGTCGTTGGCGTCGTTTAAGAAAAACCTAAAGACTCTTCTTTTTCGGGATGCCTTCGGCGATGTCCAGGGATCCAGTTAGTTTTTTTTTCTTGTGCCACGACCCGCTAATTTAATCTTGGATATTATTGCTTTAGTTGTTTTATCTGTTTTTATCTGTTTTAACCTTTCTTGTTGTAAACCTCCCTGAGTCCCCTATGTAGGAAATAGGCGCGGCATATAAGTGTGAAAATAAATAAATAAATAAATACTGCTATTACTACTTTGTAAAATGGGATTACAAATCCTGCCCCTCTTCAAATGGTAAGAAATGGAAAAGGGCTTCAAAATGGTTTTGGTAGCAGACTGTGTGAACGAATTGTACCAATATGCATCAACCTTATCTAACTGTCAGTAGAAATCCTGGATTGGTTCTTGTTTCATTTTCTTCTAAGTGGCTAGTCTTTTCTTGATGCCAGGACAGAGGAAATAAGGCAGAGTTTTAATCTTCATCTAAATTCTGCAGCATTCTCGATGCTTCTTGCACAGTCTGCAAATCTTCACATATCCAATAACCACAGCAATTATTGAGGAAATTGTCCTGTGGCAAAACACTAGGGCAAGTTGATTGAATTACTTTCCCCAAGATTGATCTGTCCATAAGAGTGTCACAAGAAGAGATTAAATCTGTTTTATGTGAGGAGCACCTGTGCATACATCACCAATTCCATGTTCCTTTTGTTGTCATCTGAAATGGTTGGGTGGTAATAGGTAAGGTGATTCATCATTATCTCTAGTGCCTGGGAAATGGTCCAGGTTGACTTCAGTTGAAGTGACCTATTAGAAGCACTTTAGGATTTGTGAACTTGAAAATAGCCATGTTCGGAGGAGCTTTTTCTTGTAACCAATGCCACTGCACCTTTTAATGTTAGCTCCCACCGCTCTCTAAGATTAATATTGGAATCAAATTCTAATGTTGAATCCACTGAAGGTACATGTTTCTCATTTATTGACAGTGTGGGGGTTAGGGGCACAAGACCCCAATGGAGTACCAAATCAATCTGTCTATCATTCTCATCCCGTCAAATATGTAACTAGAGAGCATAAACTCACATCCCAGATGAGTTTTCTTTATAAACTGTGAACTCATGTGTTTGGAGCTGTCGTTGAGTGCTGAGTCTCTTTAAAGGCAGGTAAAAGGGCAGAAGAATCCTCTATCAGAGGGGACAAAATGGAGGTGCAATCTCTCCTCATCCTTTCTCAATGGAGCAGTGTGTCACTGTGACCACCCCTGACCCATGTTGGCCTCCTTTTATGCCTCAGCACCTTATCTAAGCCACCATGCCAGGAGAGGGAGGTTGGTCAGGCTATGCTGGTGCCATTGAACCAGAGGCCTCACCACCACCACCACCACCACCACAACCACAGTCTGAGGCCCACCCTTCTCAGGCCACTTGCTGGAGCCAAACAGAGTCACATTTTTTTCTTGAACATTTATTTATCTATTGAAATATTTAGTTTTGTTATTTATCAGGGAGGGAATCACAACTGCGCTGTAATCACAACTGCGCTGTTCAGACCCATGCGATTCAAGGGAGAAGTATATTTGGTTAACAAGTGACCTTGAAAAATTTCATTCATGGATCAGTTCATGACAAGAGTGATTCCTCAGAGGAAGGTTTTACCAAAAGAAAACAATATTTAGTGGGGCATTGCTTTGTTGATGGGCATTTTCTGAAACTCTAAAGCATAAAAACACAGGAACAGCTCCCGTTGGAAACTGTAACTCATAGCACATTATGAAACCTATCTGCAGAAAAATATGAAGCAAATGAAAATAAACGTGCACTGCTCTGATCATTTCCCCTTCACAGTTCAGTTCTGTTCAAATAAATATGGCTTCTGACGCCTGGGGCACGTGACCCCCATGATCAGCCCTGACCCTGGATGGTCTATCTGGGGCGAGGGTCCTTAGCACTGGGCTGATCAGAGCAACTGTTATATTGAATCCTCCATCTGGAATACTTGGAGAACATTATTTTTCTCATCTCCACGACCAGTGCTTCATGTCCAGGGTTGATCTTGCTGATTTTCCAATTTGTCTCTAATCATTGGAGATTTCTTAGATATTTAATAACAAACTGTCCCTAAAATGAACATTATTCTCATAATGCATTTTTAAAAAAAACTTATATTTCCCTTATCACAGATAAAATGTCATACAGCAGAGACATAAAGTAAAAGTATACTTATGCTGAAGGATTAAATGTTTTTAAGACCTACATAGGGACCAAGGATAGGTATCACACAATATATACTAATGCTCAAGAGTATCTGGGTGGAGTTGGCGGTGGATATGGTTAGATGATGATGATGATGATGATGATGATGATGATGATGATGATGATGATGATGATGATGATGATTAACCGCCCAATTTTTCCATAGGGAACTCTGGGTGGTGTACAGATGTCACCCAACAGTGACTACCCAACTACAAAAAAAACCCCAACAATAATAAACAGGCAAGACCTAACAGAATACAATAATATACAAATACCGTGTAAAAATGTATGGTGTATGGTGATACTATGAATGAGCAATTTCCATAATGTCTTGTCCTCATCAGCCTTGCTTAGTTCTTGAGAACTTTGGGTACAGCTATCTCCAGGTTTTTTACATATTATGTCTTGCATCGGAGGTCCTCATTTTATATATATATTTGATTTGATTTGATTTGATTTGATTTGATTTATATACCATGACCATCTAACAGAAAGCTACCCTGGGTGGTTTACAACATGAACAAAATACAACTAAACACATTATACATCATAAAATAATAAACAAACAAAACCAACATAGCATCAATCAAACAAAGGCAATGAGTCAAAATAACATTCAAATGAAAATAAATGTAATTAATAAGAGTAAGTTTTCTATGAAATAAGCAATTGGACAGATTGTTATGGGTGACACTGTAATGTAAAAAAAATACTGGCAATGCAATTCTGTCACCATCTTCTTACATTGTCCCTTGATCCTCCACCCAACACCATGTCCTCTGAGTATTATTAACTCGTGTCCTATCAATAATATTTGCAGGTCTGAGCAAATGTATTGTAACCCACAAATGCTCAAAACAAATAAAACACAGATAGTTTGTTTTTCTTTTTCTTATGCAAGGCAAAGGCGATAGCACTTAACATGTCATAGGCAGGGCACTATCGCAGATTGTGCTTCATCCTTTTCCCAGAAACAGGTCCTTGAAACATTGTCAGCTTGATACACCTTGTGAACATGATTTTGAATGACAGGAAGAATTGAACACTTTCATTTCTGCAGAAATCACAGATACGTAGAAGCTTAAGGGCAGGCATCTTGTGACCCTGGAGATGTTGGACTTATTCCTATAAGCCCTGACTCTTGGATCTGTTGGGTAGGGCAGACAACTCTCTCTCTCTCTCTCTCTCTCTCTCTCTCTCTCTCTCTCTGTGTGTGTGTGTGTGTGTGTGTGTGTGTGTGTGTTACATGCCATCAATCCAGAACTGACATATTACAACCATAAAAGGGTGTTGAAGCTAAGTGAAATATTTTAGGTGTGGATGTACCAGTTCCACTCTCCTCATAAGTTGCCATGGCCAAGCAGGGACTTGAAGGCAAGTTTCCTGAGTCTACTCTATCCATTGCACTGCACTGGGTATCACCATTTATAACTATTATTCAAGAACAAAGAAGTCAGTAGCCCTTGGATGCTTTGGGTCTACCCTCTCACAGCAACCTTACCCAACCTATCTAAGAGCAAGGGATTATGGGAGCTGCAATTCAAAAACATTGGAGGTCCTCGATATAAACAATTGAAGTTTCTATTTTGCCAAGTAATTATGATTACCGTTGGGTTTCTTAATTGCGCAGAGAGCTAACATGAAAAGAAGTACTGTTGGCCTTTTGATAGTATAATATCAAAATAACAGATGTTTAGGCAGGTGTTAAATTTTTATGTCATACATAAAGATCTCATCAAATGCACCCATGTACTTTAATTATCTATTTTCATCCTCCTAATCAGTATTTTTCTCATGTAGCCTTCCCTATACAAAGCCTTCTATTCTAAAGGGCAACAGTGCAGTGAAACCTACAGCTGTGCTGATAATTTTTGTATAATAAATGATTTTTTAAAAAAGAAAGGAAGAAGGGGAAAAATAATCCTAGCAAGCACAGCTGTGAGGGTCGCATCTTCAGTTTTCCTGTCATGCTGATAAATAATACACCCTGTCATTTATACAAAGTCTTTGCAATGGGCTCACTTTTTTTTAAAGAAAAAGGCGAATAAGTTATCTACATATGTTAATATGCAAATGGTTGGCATCCGAAAAGGAAAGAGATCAACATTTTTCATAAATCTGACAGCTTGTTTACAGAAGGCTAATTTTTGTGATTACCTCAGAGATGGAAGTAATGGAAAGACCAGCAAATAAGACATAGTTACATTCCGCAGGATTGGTTAGCACATGGAGTAAGACATAATAATGAATCAAAATGGTGGGGAAAATAGGGGGGATCAGTATTTGATGATAGCTTGGAGTACAAATTAATGAGATATGTTGGTTTGTATTCTCAAAATAATCTAGTGGAAGATTTTTCTATCCCTCCCCCGCTCCCATAGCCAGAAGCCACCAACCTCCCCCCCCCCGAACTCCCCTTACTTAACGATTGTTTAAATATGCTGATGGGGTGTTTTTATATGTATCCATACACATTTTTGTAATCATGTGGGAGATGCAAATATATTTGTGTGAGTGTGTAAAATTGTTTTCTCTAAGTATAAACTGGAAAGATGCCATTTAACAACTTTGGTAATAAAACCAACTAATGGATTTCTCTTTCTGCAACTGAAATAAGCTGAGACAAGTATGGGTGGGTTTTGCTATAATCAGTACAGTAATATACTGAATAGAACATATAATACTATGTCAAATACCACAGCATACAGTATTTTCTTGGCAAATGAGGGCTTAAATTGTAACCAGTAAAGCAAAACACCTAGGTTTGAACTGATGGGTTTTTTTTATTTCTCACATGGTACCCTACACATCCTGAGTATAGACAAGGAGATTAACACATACATTGTATTGACAGTCCTTTGTCTTATCGTACCTCTGTGGCAACCCTGAGTCAGTCTTAGCTGACATATGCTGAATTTTGAAAGACAATTTCAGGAAAGTGGAAGTCATCCATATCCTAGTTTGGGAAAAATATTTTTGTTACCCCAATCAAGGTTTTCAAATACAGCAGTTTCTTTGAAAATAGAGACACTCATGTTTGCGTAGTATCTACCTGGCAAAAGTTACAAGGTGGTGATTTCATGTGGTTTTTCCTCTTTCCATCCTGGGTACTTTTCTCTATTTTTTTAGGACATTGCACATGTCCTTCCCTCAGATATATTTCTTTTTAAAAAATCTATGCAGAGAGCCATACCCACCCCCAATGCAATGTGAAGGCCTGAGGCTGATACCGCTTCTCTAAACAATAAAAAAGCTAATTGATCTGTTTTGTCCTCAAGCTGAATGTTCCACTTTCAGTGGGCAATGGAAGCCATACATCAACAAATCTCCAGACATGTAATGTCCTACTGTACAGTATTACCAGCTTAACAGTAATTTCTGACTTTCAAGGAAGCAATTTCAACTTAGTTATTGCGGGCCTGTGTTTGTATTACTTACTCCCCATCTTTGTGGTTATTCTTCAGTATAATGAATATTTAGTAAGTCAAAGGGATTAATTTGTTAAACAGAATCCCATTTAAAGAAGTTTTAAAGAGAACACATGGAACCATTTTGGTTTACCTACCATTGGCAGTGGTCAGTGACTTCCTGAGGATCAATGGAGAGCAACAAGAAAAAAATGTTTTTACACTCTTAGACGGTTACTTCACATCCACTTTCATCCCGGGAGGAAGTTCATTGTGTGTTGATGTCAGTCACAGTCACATGGTCTTCTTGTGGTTCTGTCCCTGTTCCCGTGTACGCGCTGGTGTAACTGATAATACCGGCATGACTGTTACCACACGTCCTCATTCCGTGATGAGATGTGACATTCCATGCCTTTGTTCTTTTTTTTCCGGCCCGACCTTCTGTTTTTCGATGTTTCGATTCTCCGAAGCCTTGCCTTCAATGCATTATGGAGCTAGGTTTGAGGCATTTGTCTTTTAATCTCTCTGCACTGCGTTGCTGACTCCATAGGGCAGTGGTGCCCAAACTTTTTGTAAGGAGGGCCAGATTTGGTGGCTGAGAATGTATCAGGGGCCGGTTGCTCCCCAACCCTGCCACCCCACTGCAAGCCCCACCCACTTTCTTTTAAAAATATGGGGTGAAGGAGGAGGAGGGAGGGGCTGGCCAGCCAGCCACGGGCCACTCAGAATGGCCTGATGGGCCGGATTTGGCCCCCGGGCCGGACTTTGGGCAGGCCTGCCATAGGGAATGTACTGGCAAATGGCAGTTTGCAGTCCTGCCACTAGATGGAGAATGGCACATTGCGGGAGGAGACTGACCTCACGGGCACTCGTCTCAGAAAGAGAAGCGAGATGAGGAGATTTCTGAGGCCACAGAGGGGAATCTCTCATCCCGCTTAGATCGCAGTTCAGAGGGTGTGGTTGGGATGAACTCCCTACGTCCCTCAATGGACGTGCGGTTAGATTTCTTCATACCAGCCCCCAGCAGGATCGTGAACAGCGATGAGATGGACGTGAAGTAAATTGCTCTGAGTTGTGGCTTATTTAACTTGAACATAAATCCACTGCTGTTCAGAGATTTTTTTCATACAAACCCTCTTCTAATGAACCACAGACCTTCTGTTGTTAGCAATATCCTGAAAGGAAAATGGCCAGTCTGCTTACAGAACTCCTGCCACAAAGCCAGGAGTGTTCCAGCAAATAAGCGTGAAGGGTATCTGAAGTAAAGTTTAATTCAGCGGGATCACATGCATATAGAAATTATGTGTTGCAATTTAAAATGGAATATTTTTGATTTTTTTAAGGATTACCGGGTACATATCATTAAAAGAAAGGGAAGATGTGTTCCTCAGTTTTGTCAGATAATATATGTGTATTTCTAGAAGATTTTAGTCCAATACATTGGCATATTACTAGGCATTTGATTTTTTAAAAATCAGTTTTTTGAGCAGCAAATCTGGCTATGTTGAGAGGTTTTAGTACAACAACTACAGTTTTATTCCTTTTGGCAGTCTAATGAGTGCTTCAAAGACAGATTATTTACTTCCTCTGAAAGAGGCAATGACACAAATTTAATAAGGAGCACGTTATTCCCCTTGAAGTCTCTATTTAATGTATATATGTGTGAATCATTTATATACTTGTATCTATCTTCAGTTGAAGTTTAATTCATTACTTAAGTACCTCATTGGCTGATGTGCCAATGTATCAATTATTTAACTTCACAAGAACCTTCTGTTTTTATACCTTGAGATAAGGTGTAAGATTATACTGTATTTTTCACTCTATAAGATGCACTTGACCATTAGACACACCTAGTTTTTAGAGGAGGAAAACAAGAAAAAATGTTTGGCTTAAAGTTTCATGGTAGGGGAATCCTGGCTGCAAAAGGGAAGGACAGAGGCTCCATGGAGGAGACCTCCATGCAAATGAGGTGATTTTTGACTGGGGAATACAAGCTGCAAAAGGGGAGGCTTACAAATGAGGTGATTGGGACTGTGGAATCCCGGATGCAGCAGGGGACGGTAGAGGCTCAGTGCAGGTAACTCCTCTCTAAATGAAAATCTGTGATATATATGTAGCAGGGACTATAATATTTGCTCTGTAAGGGCGTTTATACACGACCCCTAAGCTCCGCCGCAAATGGCTGCAAGGTCCGGACCTTAAAAATGTTTACCCACCAGCTCCGGACTTTGCAGACAATTAAGTGCGATCCCGCCCACTTTAGCAAGACCAAACAGCAGTTTTCTTGTACCTGCTTTTTGGAGGTGACAAATATTTGATCCGGTGTAAGGATAGTGAGTGCGGGGCTCTCCTGGCTTCCGTTTGTTCTTTTTTTGCACCCCGCCCCTTTAAGAGATCTGAATGCTGCCCGGAACAAAACGGAGGTAAGAAGGCATTCTTTTCTTTCTTTTTTCTCCCTCCCTCAGGCAGCCAGCAACCAAGAAGTGCGGAGGGGGGTGGGGACAGAGGAAGAGCGAGGAACCCCTAAGATCTCTGGTCCGAATTTAAGTGGCCAGCGGATCTTAGGGGTCGTGTAAAAAGGCCCTAAGACACACAGACATTTCCCCTTACTTTTGAGGGGAAAGTGCATCTTATAGAGTGAAAAAATATGGTAATTTGCTAGGATTCTTTCAGAGGTCACAAACAAGGAAAAGCAGATCTGGGTGTCATAGAATCATAGAATCATAGAGTTGGAAGAGACCTCAAGGACCATCTAGTCCAACCCCATGCCATGCAGGAACCCCCATCACAATATTTCCTGTGTTTCTTTCCTACAGAAGGAGCCTTTACTGTCATGTTGACAGAAGCAACAGGACACTGGGAGTCTTTAATGAGACCTTTAGTTTTATTGGGCAAACCACACTTAAAAGTCCTTGACTTAGTAACACAGTCACACAAAACATTTGGCTGGCTGTCTGAGTCAACCTACAGAAAGACATTTATCACAGTTTTCAAAGGGTTTGGCTTGTGAGTGTCTTGCAGTAAAATAACAAAATTGAATGGCACTTTTAAGTGTAAGAGATTGTTTTTAAGCTTGAGCTTTCTTTGGGACACAGCATATATATATATATATATATAGTTTTTTTTAAAACATACATCTCACCGTGTTTTAATTTTGTCATTTTTAATATTGTGAGCCTCCTTGAGTCTCCTTATCAAGAGGACTCAACACTAATAAGACAAATATAGAGGTAGACAGATGAACTATCAGACAGACAGAAAAATTATCTGTGTTCATACCTATGAACATGGCCTGGGTCCTGATGATCTGACAGAGCATATCTCCCTACGATCGGAGCTGGCCATATATATATATATATATATATATATTTGTTTTCGTAGATTTTCACGGGTATAGGTATGCATGTTAGGGTGGATTCGGGTTTCTTCCCGTGTAGAAATCTGGTTGTTTTGGCGACGTTTCGACGAGGTCTCACTCGTCATCTTCAGGCTGGTGTTCTGGCTTCTTTCTTCTTGAAGCAAAGCGTGATCTCAGTTGAAGTCCTTCTATAAATACTGCTGGGGGTGTGTGGTTTGCTTGCTCTGTTGCTGATTGTAGGTTCGTTTGTTCTTTTGTGATCTGCTGTGTGGCTGAGGCGATCGTTAAGGGCTTAACTGCTGGTGGGTTAGATGGCTGTTTAGAGACATCATTTGTGGGTGAGGTGCTGGATGTGTGTCTATTAGCCTTTTGTTTCTTAACGACCTTGGTGATGGGTGTTCTGGCAGCATCCTGGGCTTTGGTAGAGTGGTGTCCTGTGTCTTGTGAATTCATTTTGGTCTGGCTGCGTGTCTGTGGTCTCCCAATGTTTTTTTGGCGTGTGTAAGTGTGCTCCATGTGGTGGCTGGAGTGGGGAGTAGCGGTAGATGGTGCAGTCGTGGTTTTGTTATTGGATGGTGGTTTCGTTTCATCTGTGGGAAGGGTCTGGGTTTGTGTTTGGTGTGGATGGAAGGTGGTGGCATCTTGTGTCTTTTTGGACCTGGTGTCAGTCTTTGTGACAGAGGCTCGTCTGTTGACCAGGGCTAGTTTCCAGGTGTCAGGCAAGCGGGAGGTGTCATCACGTTTATTCATGTTGTTTGGGTGTTTCTCTATTTCAATGGCTTCCATGATTATTCGACTGTTGAAGTGTTCAGTTTTGGAGATGAGTTTGGTTCTTTTAAAATCAATTTCATGACCTGTTGTTTTTATGTGCTGGAAGAGAGAGGAAGATTTTTCTTCTTTTTGACTGCGTTCTTGTGTTCTGCGATGCGTGCGCTTATTCTCCTGTTTGTCTGTCCGATGTATGTGGCTGGGCAGACTTTGCATGGTATTTCGTAGACTCCTTGGTTTTCTAGCTCAATCTTGTCTTTGGGGTTTCTTAAAATGTTGGCTATTTTTTGTTCGGTGCAAAAGGCTGTCTTGATATTGTGTTTGTGGAGAATTTTGCTTATTTTGTCTGTGGTGCCTTTGATGTAAGGGAGGAGGGCAGTGCCGTTGTTCTCTTCTGTTTCTTGGTTCTTGGGGGGTGTTTCTTTTTGGATTAGTTTGGTGATGGTGTTTTTTTTTGGAATCCGTTCGCAATTAAAGCATTCGAGAGAGTGTGTAATTCAGTTTTTAGGTGGTCTTTGTCAGCGAGGCGTTTGGTTCTGGAGATGAGGGTTTTTGCTACGGAGTTGATCTGTGCAGGGTGGTGGTGTGATTGTGCATTTAAGTAGCGGTTTGTATGTGTTTTTTTTCGGTAGATGGTATGTCCTAAGGAGCCGTCGGGTTTTTTGTAGATTAGGACGTCCAGGAAGGGAAGTTGGTTGTTGGCTTCTATTTCCATAGTGAATTGTATTTTGGGGTGTAGGCTGTTGAGATGTGTGAGGATGTTGTTCAGTTTGTCTTTCCCGTGTGGCCAGATAACAAAGGTGTCGTCAACATATCTGAGCCAGAGTTTGGGTTTATGTTCGGACTTCTGTAACGCGTTGGTTTCAAAGTGTTCCATATATAGGTTTGCGATGACCGGTGAGAGGGGTGATCCCATGGGTGCTCCTTCTATCTGTTTGTATCTTTGTCCATTGTGGATGAAGTATGTGTTGGTTAGGCAGTGGTTGGTCAGATCTAGGATGTGCTTGGGGGGTTGTATTTGTTGTGGATAGCTGTCAAGGCTTCTTGAATGGGCACTTGTGTGAAGAGCGAAACAACATCGAAGCTCACGAGTAGGTCATTGGTTGTAGGTCTTGTTTCTTTATAATTTCTATGAAGTGGAACGAGTTTTGTACGTATGAAGAGATGGATTCTGCATAGGGCTGGAGTTGTTTGGCAAGAAATTTGGCGAGGTTTTGTAGGGGTGAGCCTATGGAGCTGACTATGGGTCTGAGAGGTGTTCCTTCTTTGTGAATCTTGGGGAGGCCGTAGAGCTTGGGGCATCTGGAAGATTTCTCTCTGGGGATGATGCTTGGCTTGATTTCTTCACTTAAGGGTGAGGCTTTTATTTTGGCTTTGGTGGTTTTTTCCAGGTAGGTGGTGGGGTCTGTGTTCAAAGGTATGTAAGCAGGGTCTTGTAGTAGGTTGGATAGTTTGGCTTGGTAGTCAGATGTGTTCATCACCACTGTGGCATTGCCTTTGTCTGCTGGGAGAATGATTATGTTGTTGTCTTTCCTCAGGTTGGTGAGGGCTTTTTGTTCTTCTTTGTGTAAATTGCTTCTGGGTGGTTTGCTGGAGCAGAGGATATTGGTGACTTCGAGTCTGATTTTGTTGGCTTCATCTGGGTTGATTTTGGTTACACACGCCAAAAAAACATTGGGAGACCACAGACACGCAGCCAGACCAAAATGAATTCACAAGACACAGGACCCCACTCCACCAAAGCCCAGGATGCTGCCAGAACACCCATCACCAAGGTCGTTAAGAAACAAAAGGCTAATAGACACACATCCAGCACCTCACCCACAAATGATGTCTCTAAACAGCCATCTAACCCACCAGCAGTTAAGCCCTTAACGATCGCCTCAGCCACACAGCAGATCACAAAAGAACAAACGAACCTACAATCAGCAACAGAGCAAGCAAACCACACCCCCCCAGCAGTATTTATAGAAGGACTTCAACTGAGATCACGCTTTGCTTCAAGAAGAAAGAAGCCAGAACACCAGCCTGAAGATGACGAGTGAGACCTCGTCGAAACGTCGCCAAAACAACCAGATTTCTACACGGGAAGAAACCCGAATCCACCCTAACATGCATACCTATACCCGTGAAAATCTACGAAAACAAATATCCGACCTCTACGGGGAGGAAACCTTCCAGCTGACCAGAACCTACGAGAAACTAGAAGTCCGAAGAGCCACCATCTTATGTGACATTGCATTCCTACGCAACTGCCGAGATAAAAATGTGATCCCCACAAGCTTCCAACTGAAATTCCACTCAAAAAACCCAATCCAGCGAAAGGATCCTGAAAAGAACAGAACTAGCCCTAATCAGAAACGAACTACACAAGAAAAGATACCTACTAGATCAAACCAACAGAGACCTACTCACTCTCCACCTCAAACTCAGCAACAAAATCCACCCAACACTCTGGAACAAATCCAAGCAACTCGCCGCCTGGAGAGCTGAAACAGAGACCTCCCACAAGACAGACATACACACCAACAAACTCCACAAACTGGAAAAACACCAGAAGCCCAACCCCCCACAGCAGCCCATGAAACAAACAGTTCACAACATATCAGACAGGACACTCACCATCGCAGAGACCAAAGTCCTGTCCAAAGGATTCAACTTTGCAGTCGCCCCCAGACACATCCCCACTGAAAACATCATATGCGGAGTGGAAGCCAGCCTAACCAAAATCAACCCAGATGAAGCCAACAAAATCAGACTCGAAGTCACCAATATCCTCTGCTCCAGCAAACCACCCAGAAGCAATTTACACAAAGAAGAACAAAAAGCCCTCACCAACCTGAGGAAAGACAACAACATAATCATTCTCCCAGCAGACAAAGGCAATGCCACAGTGGTGATGAACACATCTGACTACCAAGCCAAACTATCCAACCTACTACAAGACCCTGCTTACATACCTTTGAACACAGACCCCACCACCTACCTGGAAAAAACCACCAAAGCCAAAATAAAAGCCTCACCCTTAAGTGAAGAAATCAAGCCAAGCATCATCCCCAGAGAGAAATCTTCCAGGTGCCCCAAGCTCTACGGCCT
This sequence comes from Phrynocephalus guinanensis, assembly GCA_037367245.1. Lineage (NCBI taxonomy): Eukaryota > Metazoa > Chordata > Lepidosauria > Squamata > Agamidae > Phrynocephalus > Phrynocephalus guinanensis. The sequence continues at coordinate 162,283,491 of CM074733.1, forward strand.
CCCCAAGATTCACAAAGAAGGAACACCTCTCAGACCCATAGTCAGCTCCATAGGCTCACCCCTACAAAACCTCGCCAAATTTCTTGCCAAACAACTCCAGCCCTATGCAGAATCCATCTCTTCATACGTACAAAACTCGTTCCACTTCATAGAAAAATTATAAAGAAACAAGACCTACAACCCAATGACCTACTCGTGAGCTTCGATGTTGTTTCGCTCTTCACACAAGTGCCCATTCAAGAAGCCTTGACAGCTATCCACAACAAATACAACCCCCCCAAGCACATCCTAGATCTGACCAACCACTGCCTAACCAACACATACTTCATCCACAATGGACAAAGATACAAACAGATAGAAGGAGCACCCATGGGATCACCCCTCTCACCGGTCATCGCAAACCTATATATGGAACACTTTGAAACCAACGCGTTACAGAAGTCCGAACATAAACCCAAACTCTGGCTCAGATATGTTGACGACACCTTTGTTATCTGGCCACACGGGAAAGACAAACTGAACAACTTCCTCACACATCTCAACAGCCTACACCCCAAAATACAATTCACTATGGAAATAGAAGCCAACAACCAACTTCCCTTCCTGGACGTCCTAATCTACAAAAAACCCGACGGCTCCTTAGGACATACCATCTACCGGAAAAAAACACATACAAACCGCTACTTAAATGCACAATCACACCACCACCCTGCACAGATCAACTCCGTAGCAAAAACCCTCATCTCCAGAACCAAACGCCTCGCTGACAAAGACCACCTAAAAACTGAATTACACACTCTCTCGAATGCTTTAATTGCGAACGGATTCCAAAAAAACACCATCACCAAACTAATCCAAAAAGAAACACCCCCCCAAGAACCAAGAAACAGAAGAGAACAACGGCACTGCCCTCCTCCCTTACATCAAAGGCACCACAGACAAAATAAGCAAAATTCTCCACAAACACAATATCAAGACAGCCTTTTGCACCGAACAAAAAATAGCCAACATTTTAAGAAACCCCAAAGACAAGATTGAGCTAGAAAACCAAGGAGTCTACGAAATACCATGCAAAGTCTGCCCAGCCACATACATCGGACAGACAAACAGGAGAATAAGCGCACGCATCGCAGAACACAAGAACGCAGTCAAAAAAGAAGAAAAATCTTCCTCTCTCTTCCAGCACATAAAAACAACAGGTCATGAAATTGATTTTAAAAGAACCAAACTCATCTCCAAAACTGAACACTTCAACAGTCGAATAATCATGGAAGCCATTGAAATAGAGAAACACCCAAACAACATGAATAAACGTGATGACACCTCCCGCTTGCCTGACACCTGGAAACTAGCCCTGGTCAACAGACGAGCCTCTGTCACAAAGACTGACACCAGGTCCAAAAAGACACAAGATGCCACCACCTTCCATCCACACCAAACACAAACCCAGACCCTTCCCACAGATGAAACGAAACCACCATCCAATAACAAAACCACGACTGCACCATCTACCGCTACTCCCCACTCCAGCCACCACATGGAGCACACTTACACACGCCAAAAAAACATTGGGAGACCACAGACACGCAGCCAGACCAAAATGAATTCACAAGACACAGGACACCACTCCACCAAAGCCCAGGATGCTGCCAGAACACCCATCACCAAGGTCGTTAAGAAACAAAAGGCTAATAGACACACATCCAGCACCTCACCCACAAATGATGTCTCTAAACAGCCATCTAACCCACCAGCAGTTAAGCCCTTAACGATCGCCTCAGCCACACAGCAGATCACAAAAGAACAAACGAACCTACAATCAGCAACAGAGCAAGCAAACCACACACCCCCAGCAGTATTTATAGAAGGACTTCAACTGAGATCACGCTTTGCTTCAAGAAGAAAGAAGCCAGAACACCAGCCTGAAGATGACGAGTGAGACCTCGTCGAAACGTCGCCAAAACAACCAGATTTCTACACGGGAAGAAACCCGAATCCACCCTAACATGCATATATATATATATATATATATATATATATATATATATATATATATATATATATTGTTTATTATTTTTGTTGACAAAATCATCCTGAACTATAGGATGCAAACTTCTGGTGATGTGCTGGAGCTTCCTGATGAAGCAGTGTCTTCCCTGGTTTGCTCCTTTAAGGCCTCCACAGTAAAAGATCAATTTTCTTTAAATGGTGCTAGCCCTTTGCAGCTAAAACCACAAAGCGTGTCTTGAAAACACCCCTGCTAGGATAATCCACAGGAATGAATTTCCAACAACTTGGAAACTTGTATTAGTGTTCATGTAATTCTAGTAAAGGAGAACGAGACCGGATCCAAATAGCAGACTGAACCCACAACTACATGTGGGATGTGCTCTGCTTATAAAATGGAATTTGAAGTACAGTATTTTTTTACTGATCAGTTGATGTGAAAGCAGATTCTAGATAGTTCAGCCATTTTTGCTCTCAAAGTGGCTTCCCCCTCCTGCTTGGAGTATGTGTGGAATTCTACTTTTCCAAGTTCAAATTACTCAGACTTGGATTTTTTAATACTTCATTGTTCCACATTGCTTCACATAGTAGGAATAGAGAATTCCCAAATCAATCTACAGTCCTGATATGAAGACTGACTGGAGACCAGAAATCTTGTTTTGGAAACAATAGATGATAATATGATGCCACACCATCATTTTAAAGCTCTTTTAAATTCTATTGTGTGCATATGACATGACAATATTATGTGAAAAACAACCAAAGCTCTGCTAGGAACATGAACTTACCTGTTTGCATCTTTCAGGTGGCCCATTTTTCTTTAAAATATGTTATGCACGCATATAAGCATGCATGCATTTATGTTTGCATGTGTTCTGCTCATTATTATGGGCTTTCAGAAGGGCTTACATAAGACTGAAAAAGAGCAAAATTTCAATAAAAGGACTACCTGGCAGAGCGGATCGCCCAGCGATCAACCTTGGCCCGACCAGTTTGGCAGACGCGAGCGCACTCGCTTTGGGTTGTCACTACCCGAGAGGCCCGAAGAACTTCCACTCGCAATTGGGCCTTCTCGGCTGCCCCATCATTGTGGAACAGCCTTCCCAGCGAAGTGCGCTCTGCAGAGTCTCTGCTTGCATTTCGCAGAGCCTTGAAAACCATCTTGTTCTGTGAGGCCTTCGGTGACCAGGTTTAGTGTTTTGTTTTTTTTCCCCCCCACCATCCGCTGCTGCTGCTAGTTATTTGTGCTATGAGTTGCTCTCTATGCCACATACGTTTCTCATGATAAGGGTGCTATGGTTTTATTGTTTTTATTGTAATGTTGCCTTCTTGGCTCTGTTGAAAATTTGTTGTTATGTTGCTGACTGGATCAGCCCTCTGTAAGCCGCCCAGAGTTCCTCCGGGAAGATGGGTGGGGTACGAATCCAATAATAAATAAATAAAATAAATAAATAAACAACACAGCAGGTACCATTCCAGCATTACAAATGTAAGGTATACAAAAAGTTCTACTGTGACTGGGCAAATTATTTTAGGAGACCTTCCCCAAATGCCAAAAAAAGAAAAAACAACAATGCCTGTTGAGCTCCCATTGATGGTGTCCATGAGCACTCAAATTGACAAAGCCCTTGGTCCTATTGCCACCTATTATTTATTTATTTATTTATTTATTTATTTATTTATTTATTTATTTATTTATATAAATATATAAAAATTTATTATACTGGTTAAAATCACTTTACTAGAAAACTTTATTTAGTCAGCTGGCCTAGAGTGCCAACACACAGCAGGCATTCCCTCTTTGGACAATAAATAAATAAATAAATAAATAAATAAATAAAGTTTTAAACCGCCCATCTTCCCAAGGGAACTCCAGGCGGTTAACAGCAACAATAAACACAATATTTATTATGCTTATTATCATGGGTCATGATGAGTTCTTGTCCAAAGAAGTTTAAGGTTCATATGTAAATATTTTTTTATGTACCCTAGATGTGTTTGCATTCAGTGGACACAAAAGTACACCCCTTAGTTACAACAATCATGGGCCTACCGTGCAGCCAAAATGTATCCCAGCACGTTAGCAATTAGTGACATTAGACATGGCAAGTTATGCACTACTTAGATGAACATCAAAAGAGTACCAATGGACATAGCATGCACTGATGTACTCCACTGCAAATATGAAATGCCAATCTACAATAAGTGAGGACAATGATAGTAATACTTTGTTTTAACAGTATCCTGGTTTAAGAGCATTTTGCAAGATATGCAAATATTTCTTCTAAATTTTGCCTTGACCAAGGAGCATTGTATTGAATACAAGTTCGGGAACAGGTCACATGATCACAAGTGAGCCAATGGTGTCTCTCCCTCCCTCCTGGGCTGTAGGTGATTGTCTGGAATGTTCCATCTCAGGGAAGCCTCAAAAGCAAAGAGAGGATAAAGGAATGGAGGTTCTCCTCTGCACCAGCCAGGAACATTTTCAAAGGAGACTGCAGTTTACCGTTTTATTTTTCTTTATTTCCAACACCCTTTCTTATTTTTCAAACCATTTCTAGTCATGGGGCAGCTATTCAATGTGTATAAGGCTACGAATTGCACTTTATTACTGTCACATTAAAAACACAGATTAAAATCCAGTTGTTAGTCCCAAGCAGAGCAGATTCTGCAGCCAGGTACCTAAACCATGGTGTGCATTTTTTGTGAGGTCTGTGTGTACAGTTATGTGATCTGTGTGGCCCCAGAATGAATCATCTGTGTTTCAGTTATTTCTTATGGGGAAATTTGCTTTGATATGCGGGTGCTTTGGTAAGTATGTTTCCAGAATGGATTCTATATTGCTGTACAGTATAAATAATTCAGTAGGGGACAATTGTTAACACAAAAGGGAGGTCAGAATGATAATCTTGTATCAACCCCTCAACACAAGACCTTTGAGGATATTTTTGTTTTATCTTAGGGTCTCCCACGCAAACAGTCCACGTAAATGATTTATTAGGTTATTTAATCTTGTCTGGGTATATGTATCTGTGAATTGGTTTCAGCCTGCTTAAAGGACGCAGAGGAGGTCATGGCTTCATTACACTAACCACTGTGCCAAGTGCAGAGTAAGCAAAAAAACAAAACAAAACCCTGCAGGTTAAAAAGTTGTGAAGAAAACAAAAAGGAACAAACCCTTACATTTTATACAAGCAGGGGACAAATAGGAAAAACGGAGACATTGAGAAGTGAATTAGTTTGCACAGCACAGTTATCAACTCGGAGCAGTGTTTTGGCTTCCAGGTGAATGTTTTATGCACCGAACCATAGTAGACAAAGAGGCAGAATTTCAAATCTTATTTACTGCCTCAAGGACACACTTTTAATTGAAAGGAAGTAACCCATGGTTCTAAGATACACCTTTAGCATTAATTTAGCAATTCCCAGTATGAAAAGGTTTACTATCTTCTTTTGGTCCCTTCCCTCTACCTCCACTTAGCTGACAGGATTTGTAAAGATGCTTGGCAAGGCACTAAGTACATTGAACAGAGATATTACTTGGCAGACTCATTGTTCTTTCTGAAAGAGTCCAAGAAAATTACACGCTGATGTAGGAACACGCGCGCACGCACGCACGCACGCACACACACACACACACACACACACACACACACACACACACACACACACACACACAAGTTTGGTTGGGGGATTGAAAAAACTTCTGAATTTTTCACAGTATATACAGCATTCCTGTGTCTATCACAAGGTAACATGGGGATTCATATATCCAAGAACAACCTGCTAGCTAGTGAAAGCTTCTTACATAGTCCCAGTAAAACTGTGGTAAACCAGCTGTTGGCAGCCTCAAGGTCAGTTTGCTAAGTTCAGTGCTACCACACCTTATCTTTCTGTGTCGAATATATTTCTTCACATGAGCATGTGAAGAGAGCAGCGAGAACACACGGAAAAGCCTTGGTTCCAAATCCCACTCCCGGTGGGAGGGAGCTTCATGCAGTAAGCCCGTGAATGTTCAGCTGAATAGTCTTAGAAGCCTTCACATGCTTCTCATTTTGGTTCCCATCCACAAGATGTCTTGTAGTTGTATTCATGTCATGTCAGTGCTGGATGGATCCTTCTCTGAAAATGAACCCAAACCCTTGGCCCAATGTATATGTGGAAGAACTGGCTAATCTAGCTGACCTTGGCCTCTTGAAGGAGGAGTGAAGTCCATCCTAAATAGTTCCAAAGATGAAGCAGGGTGTTCTCAGATAAAGCCTCTGGACGTCTGGCACTTATGTCACAAAGGGGTTTGGGGCATATATGAAGACCTGGCCACTGCTGTTCACTTGACATGAATTATGAAAAACTTAGCGGCCATTGACAAATCTTGCTAATTATATTTTTATCCCAGCTTTTCAGCCATATCCTACCGTTTTGATATTGCGAGATATTCTGACAACCTTTTGCCTCCAAATATCTGTTTGACGTGCATGCCTTATGCATTCAGTACAATTTCCTTTGAGTATCAGCGGTAACACCCTTCTCAGCCCACATGTTAGTTGTACAGTTCTCTTTGAGCACTGTTGAATTCAGACCTGCCCATATGCTTAGAGGGAAGCACCTAGCCCTCTGGTCTCCATCACTGCTTTTTGTTCACCAGTGGTCTTACAGCGGAAAGGGAAGGGCTCCTCTTTGTGCAGAAGGTTCTATCTGTAAGCAGTTTTCCTGGAAAAATCAGGGATCTTGCTCACTGGCAGAACCTCACGTCAAGCGAGACAGACTCATCTTCAGACTCATCCCTGCCTTGTGTGTTGAAAGTGACAACAGGGAGCGGGTTTGTTTTCTCTCACTGTGCTGATTGCCTATGGCACTGGGTTAGAGAATCCCTGAGAACAGTATACTGTGAATTTTAGTTTTCTTCCAGTGTTGTGGGAAATAAATGCCTTAGGTTTATGATGCTGGATAGCACATGATTTCAGTAGACACTTAGAATCTGATTAGTATATATATTAAGCCAGTATTAGTTAAGGAAAACCTAACATAAGAACATAAGAAGAGCCATGCTGGATCAGGCAAAAGACCCATCTAGTCCTGCTTCTTGTATCTCACAGTGGTCCCATCAAATGTGTGTGGGAGCGCACGAGACTAGATCTCTGTCTCCTGATACCACTCCCCTGCATCTGGCCCTTGAAGTACCCTGGTTTTAACCCTGGAGGTTACACATTCCCATCATGGCTTGTAACCTGTGATGGACTTTTCCTCCAGGAATCTGGCCAATCCCCTTTTGAAGGCATCTAGGCCAGATGCCATCCCCACATCCTGTGGCAGGGAATTCCACAGACCAACAACACGCTGGGTGACCTGTAACTTATTACCAACATTGGTTTTTCACTCTTTTGTTGTACAAGCAATATCATATTCAGGGCTCAACAGAAGGAGCAGGAATGTAATTCTCTTGGGCATACTTAGAAAGATGTAGTGTTATGTTAAATAAACTGTGACGGATATCTTGCTATTTCAAAAGGTGCTGGGCAATTCATTATCTGCTGTATGTGTGGGAATGATTTACAATTGTGATATAATAAGTTCACAGTTATTATGAAAATAAATAAAAACTAGGAGAAGTATCAAAACAATCTAACAGATACAAGAACAAAGGATAATATGTGTTTAATGTTACACCTTTATTCATGTTAAGTATGTTCTGTCTTTTAATAAAAATATCTTACTGGAGTGATAAGACTAATGAATTTTTACTTCAGTATTTTTTTTCTAAATGAATCCAATTTCCGCCCCCAGGTTGACTGGCATGAATCTGCCCTCTCCTGTTATCAGCAGTAAAAATTGGTTGCGGCTCCATTTCACTTCTGACAGTAATCACAGACGGAAAGGATTTAACGCCCAGTTCCAAGGTAAGAATTATACAGGAACTTAACAGTGGATACAATCTGTTTGTGCAAAACAGCTGAAAAAAACATTGGTCGTGCTAAATAATTAGCCTTATTTAGACGTGAATTATTTGAGGATTTTTTTTATTCCTCAAAATACGGGAGTCAGATCCTTGCAAAATTTGGAGCAGTAGCCATGACCACTCAAAAACTCTTCACCCAATCTTAGACTGTTTAAAAGCCCCATGACAGCTGCTGTATTTCTTGTAAAGTTTACCACTTTAGATCCCAGATCCCTTCTCCTAACTAGCATTCCCACTGAGCCTCTCCGGGGCCTCCACGTCTGGGATCTACTTCATCCCAGATCTAAACTAACCACAGTATGACCCCAGCTAAAATCATAGACAGTCATTGCTCCAGGGAATTGGAGTATATGATGGTCAGATGCAGACCAATATATCTTCCCAGAGAGTTTACTGTTGTCTTAATCATGGTTGTTTACATTCCACCGGACGCCAAGGCTGATTTAGCTCTGGGTTATTTGGGTGACGCGGTCAGCAGGCAGCAAGATAAGTTTCCAGATGATGTGCTTATTATTGCGGGGGACTTTAATCATGTTGATTTGAGGACAACTCTCCCCTAAATTCTATCAGCATGTGAACTGTGCCACCAGAGGAACAAACATATTGGATAAGGTCTATTCCAATATAAGGAATGGCTACAGGGCCCTGCAGTTTCCACACTTGGGTCTATCAGATCATTTGTCCCTGATTTTAGCACCAGCTTATATCTCTTTAAGGAAACAAACTGCAATTGTAACAAAGACTGTGAAACACTGGCCTGAGGGAGCCTCACTGCAGCTGCAGGACTGCTTTGAAGAAACAAATTGGGATGTTTTTGATAACTCAGACCTTGAGGAGTATACTGCAGGAATTCTGGGTTATATTAAATTCTGTATAGATACTGTTACTGTAGATAAACGTGTCCGAATCTATCCAAATCAGAAACCATGGATGACCAAAGAGGTGAGGTGCCTCTTGCATGACAGGAATAAGGCTTTCAAGTCTGGTGATGTGATCAGGTATAGCATTGCTAGAGCAGATTTGAGGAGAGGCATTAAAAAAGCAAAGGTGGATTATAAGAAGAAGATTGAGGCTTGTTTTTACAGTAATAATAATGTGAGGCAAATGTGGCAAGGGGTTCAGCAAATCACTAGTTATAGATCTAATTATGCTGCCCCTTCTGCTGGAAATGCTTCTTTGGCTGAAGAACTGAACAATTTTTTTGCTAGGTTTGAGACAGAACAAACAGAGGTATTTACATCACAGCCATCAGCACAGTTTAGCCCCTTCCTTCTTGTTGAAACGTGGGAAGTGAGAAACATCTTGAGAACTGTGAACCCAAGGAAAGCTGCAGGACCTGATGGCATTTCTGGTTGGGTGATTAGGGAGTGCGCAGACCAGTTGGCTGGAGTTTTTACTGAAATTTTTAACCGGTCTCTAGCCCAGTCAACTATTCCATCTTGTCTGAAGGCCTCTATTATTGTTCCACTGCCAAAGAAGCCATCTATTAACAGCTTAAATGATTATAGACCTGTGGCACTTACCTCCATTGTAATGAAGTCTCTGGAACGATTAGTCCACCAGCATATCATTTCTTGCCTCCCAGGCACATTTGATAAATATCAGTTTGCTTACAGAGCAAATAGATCCACGGAAGATGCTATAGATATCACCTTGCACACTGCTCTTACCCATTTGGAGCTGCGGGGGACCTATGTAAGGATGCTCTTTGTGGACTTTAGCTCTGCTTTCAATACAATTATACCTCACAAGCTGATATCTAAACTTAAGGACCTTGGTTTTTGTCATTCCATCTGTGCCTGGATCATGGATTTCTTATCAAATCGCTCACAGAGGGTCAGATTAGGTGACTACATGTCGTCAGCCCTCACTCTCAACATGGGTACTCCACAGGGCTGTGTGTTGAGCCCACTATTGTTTAGTATTTACACCTCTGACTGCACTCATACTCATCCTGAAAATAAAATCATCAAGTTTGCCGATGACACAACAGTAGTGGGACTCATCTCTGGTGGAGACGAGTCAGCCTACCGAGAGGAGGTGCATCGGCTGCTACGGTGGTGCAGAACCAACAATCTGATAATAAATATCAACAAGACCAAAGAACTTATAGTGGACTATCGAAAAAGGAAATCAGACACTCAGCCCCTGATTATTGATGGAGTTTGTGTAGAGCGGGTGATGGACAGTAGGTTCTTAGGAGTTATTCTACAGGAGGATTTGACCTGGAGTGCCAACACTGAAGCACTGGTTAAGAAGGCCCAACAGAGATTATATCTTCTGAGACTTCTCAGGAGGGAACAACTGTCTAAAAAACTGTTGGTAACCTTCTACCGGGGCTTTATAGAAAGCACTATCACTTACTGCCTCTGTGTCTGGTTTTCCAGTTGCACAGTGGCAGATAGAAGGGCACTCCAGAGGGTCATAAACACTGCTGAGAGGATAGTGGGCTGTCCTCTTCCTCCTTTGGAAGAATTATACAACTCCAGATGCTCAAGGAAGACATCTAGAATTTTGAGAGACCCTTCGCATCCTGGCTACCAATTTTTTGAACTGTTGCCGTCTGGCAGGAGATACAGGACTCTTAGGTCAAGGACAAATAGACTAAAGAACAGTTTTTATCACAGAGCGATATCCAAGCTAAATGCGACAGTTTTAGCACTATCTTAATCAGTTTTAAGTAGTGTTTTAAATTTTGTAAGCAATTATAAGAGTTTTTAATATTTTGTATGGTGTTTTATATGTTTTATGTGTTTTGTATGCTTAGAGTGTGTAGTGGAGCAGCACTCTAATTTCGTTGTGCATATTTTGCATATGCATAATGACAATAAAACTCTATTCTATTCTATTCATTATCCAGGCCTTCCAGTGGATAATGAAAACCATGGATAAGAGAGAATGTCTGCCCACCCACTCCCAAACTGCTGTTTCCTGACAGTAGCTTGCTTTATGACTGCTGTTTTGAGACAGTAGCTTGCTTTACAGATGCTATTTTTGACAATAGCTTGCTTTACAGCTGCTGTTTGTGAGAATAGCTTGCTTTGTGGCTGCTGAATTATTTAATTTTTTTCCCCTCTGCCAGCCGCGGATAACTGAATAAGTGAATGAATCAGTGGATATGGGGGTCCTACTGTAGATCCCAGAAGGGGGATCCTGGAGAGGTTCAATGGGAACGTTAGGAGAAGGGAAGGGGATCAGGAACCAAGACAGAAGGGAGTAAAAACCTCACCACTTAGGGGTCCAGTGGCTTTTTGTTCCATTGAGATGGCTAAAGCTTCCTGCATTTTGATTGGTGTCTTTACCTTCTTCGCCATTTGCTCACCATAAGATTCCTAGTGGGGCCAAAACATGTGGAAACAGGTCTCCATTGTTTGGGGGGGGGGGGGGAAGGATAGTATCATAACCTTAAAGTTGCCTAGATGCCCTAAGCATATTCGAACTCATCTGATTTCGGAAGCTAAGCAGGGTCAGCCCTGGTTAGTGCTTGGAATGGAGACCACCAGGGAATACCAGGTGCTGTAGGCGCCTGGGGGAGGAACTGGCAAGCCACTCCAGTATTCCTGCCAAGAAAACTCCATGGACATGGAGTCACAAAGAGTCAGTCACAACTCTAATGACACAACACACACACATCATAACCTTAGGCACTGTACCTCTATATATGGAACATCCCAGAATCATGGGGTAACAGCTTTTCCAGGGGACTACACATCATGTATCCATCTCCATACTAGCCCACTGTTTTAGACTCAAAGGAGCTGTGTCAGCACCATGAGATTGTTCCCAGCACACCATTTTCCAGGCAGCCAACATTTCCTGCCCAATATGGGTGCCAGGCCTGTATCAGAGCCATCTTCTTGCCCCTTCTTCTGAATTGTCCCCCTTTTGAGCCCCTGCACCCCCCGTTCCTGTTATATAGGATAGGACCTGAATAAGACCATCCACCCAACAGGGGGAAATGCCTTGCCAATGCATGGAGAAAACAGCACAACTATACAGTATTTATCTTTTAATAATGTAAGGTGACTTTATATCAACGTTGTTTTTAGCTTTAAATGTTGTATGTTAATGATGTAAGCTGCCTTGGGTATTTTTTTAAAGGAGAAAGATGGGGTAAATATATTTTAAATAAATAAATACTGTAAATAAATTTGCATTAACATGTGGAAGAAGCTCAAGCATTAGTGACTGTTTGAATGGAATTCTAAACATGCTTCACCCTTTTCAGGGTAAGCAATGATGCATTTTTGCCTGAAGCTTCCTTTGAACACGTACATCATGTCTGATGGCAGAAGCACATGGGTCTTTGCAAAATATTCACTCTGGGAAAGAGAGTCCAGTAGGACCCCCGTATCCACTGATTCAGTTATCCATGGTTTTCAGGGAAGAAATAAACAATTCAGCAGCTGCAAAGCAAGCTGCTATCACAAATAGAAGCTGTAAAGCAAGCTACTGTTGTAAAGCAGAAGACGTAAAGTGAGCCACTGTCACAAAACAGCAGCTGTAAAGCAAGCTACTGTCATGAAACAGCAGTTTTTTTTTTGGGGGGGGGGGTGTCCTGTCTTTTCCACGGTTTTCATTATCCATGTGAAGACCTGGAACCAATCCCCAGGGGATACCGGGGTCCTACTGTATCATGCAGCAGGGCAAGAAGTCTTTTGTTCTTCTTAACTGAAATTCTGTAGCAGCACATGGATGTGTATATTGCAGGTTCATGTATCATATAGAAATGTTAATATTATTTATTCAATATTATGCTCAGGTAAGCTGGATCTGAATTGCTTCTTTGTTCTGCCTCCACAGAGAAGCAAGATACAAGTGGTACCTTGTATAAAGGAATTAATTCATTCCAAATGTAATTCTGTCAAGCAAATTTTTGGTTGTACAAATTTCCCATAAGAATGCATTGAAAATGGATTAATCCCTGATCGCGACCATTTTTCTGTTGTATGGATTCACCACATAGGCAATTCTGTTAAGAGATTTTCCCCTATCTCGGGATTTTTTTCCCTTTAAGTGGATTTTCTGTTAAACAAACCATTTGTTATATGATGGTCCACTCGGTAGTGCCCATTTTTTTAAAACAATGTAACTTATCTTGGATGAGATGTTTAAGGGAAGAATATACACCTTCTGTAACATTTATCAAAGGGAAATATCATATCTATATGGATGCAACACAATTAAGATTCTGAGAGGGACTGTAAACCAGCAGTGCTGTGTAATATTTACCTGATTTATACCTAACCACCTGTAGCCATGGCCAGCTATGCTTTATTCAAGTAGCTATGAAGAGTTCATATATTATAACCTAACCAGGATGTGTGGGGTAGCTGGAGGATTTGGCTTCCATATGAAAGGAAGAAATAAAATAAGAAATGATTGGGCAACTGCTTTCTGAAATGCACGTAATCCTGTATTTACCCATTACTTTTATAGAAGATACCTTTTCAGTATTCAGTATTTATCATACAGAAATTGGTCTCTTTACCTATACAGTACTACAGAAAAGTACACAATTCAGATTGCTGGACACTACTTTTTGGCATGTTTATTAAGTAACAGTTTTGTTGGGAAACATAAGCATTTTGTATATGTCTACAAGACTATTGATTAAAAAATGCAATTTTCCAATAATGTCATGTTGGTTGATTTTTTTCTCCATACCTGATCAATCATGCTTTCAAAATGAACGCTTACAATTATGTTTGAAAGAAAACAAGGGAATATCAATGGTTGGACACATGACATTTGTAATCTGCAATGCTTTGAAAACTTCTCTACTTTCTTGTCCCTGTGTGTGTGTGTGTGTGTGTGTGTGTGTGTGTGTGTGTGTGTGTGTGTGTGTGTGTGTGTGAGAGAGAGAGAGAGAGAGAGAGAGAGAGAGAGAGAGAGAGAGAGAGAGAGAGAGAGAGAGAGAGAGAGAGAGAGAGACAGACAGACAGACAGACAGACAGACAGACAGACAGAAAGAGACACACAGAGAGACCATCTGTAAGTCACAAGCATTCCATCTGTGTAAAGTTATTTAGCTGATTCTTAACTTCTACAGTTTATCTTCCATGCTGTTTAAAACTGTTTACATGTTTACATTGGTCCCAAACCTCAAAACGGCTGCTTCACACAAATATATGAATTGCAGTTGTCTGTTTTAACTGAGTGATCTTGCACCAAACAGCACAAAAGATGCAAGCCTTAGGCATGGAGGGACACTCTTCCACCTTCTCTGTTCAGAACCAGTGACATGGGATGTAACCTTTCTGACATCTCCTTGCTAGACTGCTGTTGTCTTCCTACAATTTGTGGATTTCAGTACTGTCTACCAAAAAAAAAAAAAAAACCAGTTTGTGGCAGGTTAGCTCAGAAATAAGCTACTACATTTACACACAAATCCAGAGCTGTCTTGGATTAATTTGGATCCATTTCCAAATTTAAATTTAGGTGCTCCCATTTGCTTATGTGTCTTTCCAAAACTGTGAGTGAAGACGTTGCATTAAAGAGACAAAAATGTTCCAAGTGAGGGCTTTTGAAATATGCATCCTTCTCTTTGTGGCAACTTTTTATAAGTCCCTGAATTTCTCTGAAAAGCTTGGAGATATTTGCAGGCATTTGTTGGATTATCCTTCATGTACTTACCATTTTCAGACGTCTTCCACAAGACATGGTGAGTCACATGGGCTCGTTTGAGGCCTCCTGCGCTTATCCCAGGCCTGCTGCTGCCCTGAACAAGCCCCTGACAGGCTTCCCATCCCTGTCGGAGGCCCTAGAAGTGGTTTCTGGCGAACCAGAAGGCATTTCTGGAAAACTGGAACTGTCTTCTGGATCATTGAAAGCCACTTCTGGGGGCTCTGACAGGCCCAGGAAGCCCATTGGAGGCCCGTTTGGGGCAGCACCAAGCCTCAGATATTCCATTATTGTGGGTTGGGTCCCTAACCCCCGTGATAGGCGGGGGACTACTGTATAGTAGAAGTACGGTAGATCTTTTTTTCAGTCATTGGCCAGATGATAAACAAAATACATTCCTATATCAATTTGGCAAAAAAACCCAGAATAAAACACGCACAAGAACAGCATAATGCAGTAACATGACCTTTATACCAAAATCAGGATAGACAAAGACTCCCAGCCCAGTAGGCCCAAATAGTAGGGTATTCAACTCAATAACCATCTAGAATTTTAACATTTAATCATTATCCTCAATCTGGAGCCACACACGTGCTCCACGCCACCTCCAACCCACATCATGGGAAGATGTAAGGGGCAAATACACAATGGGCATAAACGCCGTGGCCAGTCATCTAGCCCCCTTTGCACTGACGTGGGGAGGGAACAGTGATGCCTCATCATTGCAGCACAAAACATACCCACCATTGCAGTTATATCAGGGTTTTTATCTGCAAGCAGCTGTGCAACACAAAACTCTCTGGGCGCCTCCCCTGAATTTTCTGTTAAATAGGCTGAAGAAAGATTCCCCCGGATATCCAGACAAAGGGAACATTCCAAGAGGACACGATGGATACTTTCAATCATCTCTTCATTTTACAGCGGCAGACACATCTGTCACCTGGCAGACCCTAGTATCTGCCTTCCAGGAATCTAGAGGGTAAAAACGTTGAAGCTAGCTAAGGTGAAGCTAGCTGAGCATTGAAGTAGTTCTTTTGGATAAGTAATTGGCCATTCTAAAGGAACTGTTCCTGACTCTGCTAAGCTTGTCATGAGCAGCAGCTAGATGTTCTTGAAGTTCCACATCCTAGATGCTCCTTTTGGCCTTGCCAAAATCTGTGGCCAAAAAGCTTCTGTGGAAAACCCCAGCTGCAGTAAATCAACAACAGTTAAGCTCCTCTTCCAAGTTGATTGGAATGTGCCCACTAATATTTAGGGGTGCCAAGCCTGTTGGGGGCAAAAAAATAATTTTCAACCAATAGCAAAACATTATGAACCAGTGCATGTGCTTTGATGGAAATTATTCCGGCCTCCAGTCGGACTGTCACATTAGGGATACATGAAGGTGTTGCAAAAAAAAAAATCCTCTCAGAAACTTTTTCTGCACTGTCTCCAGGGGCTTCAAGTTGGAGTATACAAACAGTTGGGGCCCGTAAAGCATTTGGACTATAATTTTAGCTTTATAAACTTGAATCACTGATGGCACATATTGTTCATGCTTGGTATAAAAAGCACCCTCAGTAGTGCAGAACTGCATTTTTGAGCATTGGATGTTACCTGATTCAGACGATAGGACCATGAGCCTGAGGAGTGCAATATCATGCCTAAGTATGTATAGCAGGACACTTGTTCTATGCTGTTTCCATTTATTGTCCATCTATTTTTTATGTTTTCTAATAACCATAATCTTATAATAATTAATGGACAGTTCTTTAATACAGTAAGAGGCTAAAGCTTTCAAGATTCTCTGTAATCTTGACAACAAGGCTGCTGCATCTGCACAAAGCAAGATTGAAAGGGGGTGTGAACTTAGAGAAAGAGAGAGAGAGAGAGAGAGAGAGAGAGAGAGAGAGAGAGAGAGAGAGAGAGAGAGAGAGAGAGAGAGAGAGAGAGAGATTACAGTTATGACTGACTCTTCATGATCCCATGTCCATGGAGTTTTCTTGGCATGATTACTGGCGTGATTTGCCAGTTCCTAGCCTACAGAACTACACTTGATATATTACGAACGATGTCATTAATATAGAAATTAATGCAGTCTTGCTTAACCCCACTGAATGATGGAATTATGTTGGGTAACACCTCTGCCTTGTTACAAATAACCTTAAGACTACTATTTTCATACAGTCGCTTCATGAACAACAGAAGTCTTTCATCAATATTTATGGTCTCGAATTTGGCCCACAGTTTTTCTCTGGGTATCAGATCAAATGCGGATTTGAAAACATCTTTGATGAGGAACCAGCTGGGTTTAGATCTGGCCGGTCCACCATAGATCAGGTAATTGTTCTTCATCATCTACTGAATAAATACTCTACTCCGAAAGAGGGTTCTCTGTATGTGGCATTTATAGATTTTAAATCCGCATATGATTGTATACCAAATAGCCAGAATGTGTCAGCAGACCTACACTGTATACACACAAGCCACAATTCCATTTGGTGTCTCTAAATAATGACCTATCTTTGGGTGTTTATACACGACCCCTAAGCTGCGCTGCAAATGGCTCCCAGCTCCGGAGCTTAGAAATGTTTCCCCACCAGCTCCGGAGTTTGCAGACAATTAAGTGCGACCCCGCCCACTTTAGCGCGACCCAGCGCGCTTTTCTTGTACCTTCTCTCTGGAGGTGAAAAAAATTTGATGCAGATAAGAGTGCCGGGCTCTCCTCGCTTGTCTGTTGTTTTTTTGCCTCCCGCCCCTTTAAGAGCCCCTTGAGAAGGAACCAGGAAGTAACGGGGCTCGTGGCAACTTCGACCGGCACCGGCAAGTTAGTAAAGGCTTCTTTTGTCCTTTTTTCCCCTCCCCCCCTCACACCGACAGGAACAGGAAGTGCTGAGGGGTGGGGACGCAGGAACAGAAACAAACCCCCAAGATCTCTGGTCCGAATTTAAGGGACCAGCGGATCTTAGGGGTCGTGTGAAAAGGCCCTTTGAGAATGATGAAAAGTAAAGGAAAAAGAGTATTGCAGGTGAATGATGGCTGCCTTTTGTCTACATGAGTGTGATGGAATTGTGCCTTTATGAGTTTAGTCAACTGAACTGTCGACACTCACTGTTGATATCCATATTCAGAAAGTAGTTTATGTTAGGTACATGAGTGCTTGGAAAATATTTCCCCTTCTTAGTGACTCTTCCTAACGCTTCCCTGGTATTGCTTCCCCTTGCATCACCAAAATTTCCTAGCATTACATAAAAATGAGATCCCAATCTCATTGTTCTGTGTAAGAAACCACTTGATGCTCTGGTCTGCAGGAAAGATGTCATTTTGTCTGAGAATAGTGTTAACCCTCTACAAATTGGTGTTTCTTCTGTTCTTTCTGCCTGAATTCTACATAGAAATGATGACATTATCTGCAGGAATTGCAGGTTTATCAGTGTTTGGTATTCCTTCCAGAAAAAAAAATCACCATGCAAACTCTAAGGCATCCCATATGATTTCCTGCCAGATTACTTGTGGGGTGGGGTAGGAGGAGGATCTCATGCAGAAAAATCTCACTCGGTGGAGAAATGTCTGTGAAGAGCCTTAGTCATCCATGTGAGTTTGTCTGGAAGTTGAATCATGATAACTGGACTAATTTTCTTGAGAGATTGGAATGTTTCGCTACTCATCCAAGCAGTTTCGTCAATCTGAAGAAAGTTAGTGGCAAGTCCAACATTTTGCAGTTCGCCTTGATTTCGCACACCCCTGGTCTGAATAGGCTCATAAGTTGGACAGAGGCCTGAATAGGCTCATTAGCTAGGCAATAGTCTGAATAGGTTCATAGGTGGACCGTCATCTGAATAGGCTCATTGGTTGGACAGGGGGCTAGGGTGTGTGAAAGTCCCACCTATGCAACCGTTCCCAAAACCCATCTGTGGAGAATGAGGATTTCCCCCTCTCTGTTTTCCTCGGAG
This sequence comes from Phrynocephalus guinanensis, assembly GCA_037367245.1. Taxonomy (NCBI): domain Eukaryota; kingdom Metazoa; phylum Chordata; class Lepidosauria; order Squamata; family Agamidae; genus Phrynocephalus; species Phrynocephalus guinanensis. The sequence goes on from CM074733.1 coordinate 162,302,010, forward strand.
AGTGAGAAGCTGCCAGATTCACATCCCTCATTTAAAAAGCCTATTAAATTCATTGGGATTGGATCAGCCCATGTGCCAGACTGCAACCATGGTAATTTAAAAATGAAAACCAATAAATGACCTGAAAGACCTGACAGAAAGAACAAGGATATACGGCCAGCTCAGGCTACACAGAGGAGTCAAAAGAACTGACTCATTGGAGCCCACTTTAGAACACAACCTACCTCTCCAGTAGCAATCATCTCATGGAACATTGCAGGCTGGAAGACTAAAGTAGCAGATGAAGACTTTCTGATCTACTTGAAAGGATTTGATATCCTCCTACTGCAAGAGACATGGCTGCAGGAACAATCACAGCTACAGATCCCAGGTTTCAAAGCATTCTCCCTTTCTGCACATAAACTCAAGGCCAAAGGGTGCCCACAGGCTGGTATAGCCACATTGGTAGCTACTAACTCAAATTTAAATCCTGAATTAATAGCTACATCTGATCTGAATTGCAACAACTGTAATTTTTTAGCTATTAAGATAATTTTGGAGGGAAGAGGTATTTTAATAATTAATGTTTATATGCCCCCATACTCTACCCAGCCCATCTTAGATCAGCAGTGGGATCTTCTGGCAATTTTCTTAGGCAAGTTAGAGGTCCAATTCCCCAACACATACTTCATAATCGGGGGAGATTTCAATGCCAGAGTAGCCAGTGACATGGACATATTTTATATGACCCCAGAATTAGATCTAGACTCTTCAATGCTATTACCATTCAATCATAAGCGATGTTCTAAGGATAAGAGCATAAATGCAGCAGGGCATAATATGGCAAGATTCTGTATCCAACATAATTGCATATGGTTGAACGGCTTAACAGAATATTCCAATTCAGGAGATTTCATCTTCTCTTCTATTAGAGGAGCTAGTGTTATAGACTACATCATGGTGTCCCTACCCCTGAAACCCTTCGTGGCTGAATTCACGGTAGGGGATAACATTTGTAGTGATCACTTCCCATTGTTACTTATGTTGAACTTGAAAACTGAGGGTAAATCAATGCTGATAAGACGAAACCAAAATTCGGAGGTACTCAATAAGATAAGATGGAATGCAACAACAAAACTTAAACTGGCCCAGCTACTAAAATCTAAAACACTTCTAGACCTTAAATCCTCCATTACGACCTCTAATGATCCTAGGGATGTAATTGGAGCCTACGAAGGATTGACAGCACTCTTATCTAAGACACTTAGCTATAATCCAACTTTAGAGCAATGCAGGACAAACCACATCAAACAAGACTGGATTGACCGTGAGTGTATAGAACAGAAAATTATTTTAAGGAAGATCTACAAGCATTATAAGGACCAGGAGCTAGCATATATACCAAAGGAATTCTATGAAACAAAGAATCAGTTAAAATTGCTGTACAAGGCCAAAAGGCAAGCCTTCATCCATAACCAATGGAATCAATTATTCACAGCAATATCCCTTAAAAAATCCAAACAATTTTGGGACATAGTGAACAACACAAACAGAAATAATTATTTGGACCCAGCCAACATTAAACCCAATATTTGGCGCAGACATTTTTCATCTCTGTTCCATAATGGAGGTAACTCCAGCAGTGCCAGCGAGGAAACCATGCCTAAGGGTCTTCCAGAATGGCCCCCAGTCACTCTTGCAGAGATAAAAGAACTAATCTCCCAGTTAAAACTGGGCAAATCACCAGGGGCTGATATAATACCCCCAGAGATACTGAAGTTTGATGCTGACTGGTGGATGGCACCGTTGGCTGCCCTTTTCACCATGGTAGACAAATCTGGCTTGATACCAGAAGCCTGGACCAATGCAATAGTTGTCCCAATTTACAAAGCAGGTGACCCCTTAAACCCAGGTAATTATAGACCAATTAGTCTCCTATCCGTCATTGGAAAACTTTATACAAAACATCTTTTAAACAAACTAACTGACTGGGAGGAGCAGACATCAGTAATTGGACCAGAACAAGCAGGTTTTAGGAAGGGGAAATCCACTCTTGATCATTGCTTTACCCTAGCACATCTGGTAAATAAATATGTAACTCAGGCTAAATCTAAATTATATGTGGCTTTCTTAGACCTGAAAGGGGCTTTTGACTCAGTGGACCGTGAGAAATTGTGGGACCAATTAGCCAACCTCCCAATTGACAGAAGATTGATATTTCTTATTAGGAGATTGCATTTGGCAACCTCCTGCCAAATTAAATGCTCTAACTCAGGGATCCTAACTGAGCGAATAACTACCAACAAAGGTGTTAAACAGGGTTGTTTACTAGCCCCTTCCCTGTTTAACTTGTTCCTCAATGATTTAGCCCCACTATTGTTGGAAACTGAAGGACATCCCCCTAAAATTGGCTCCACTCCAGTCCCTCTACTTCTGTACGCGGATGATGCCGTGATCTTGTCTCGTAGCAGACCTGGCCTAAAATGTTTGATGTATAAATGCCTTGAGTTCCTAGGTAACAACAACTTACAACTTAACTACGATAAGTCTAAAATTGTTGTATTTGCTAAATCTTGGAAATTGTACAGGTGGATCTTTGCTGGAAGAAAGATTGAACAGGTTAAGTATTTCAAATATTTGGGTATCATGTTTCACTACAAACAGTCCTGGTTGCTCCAACGCAAAGTGGCAATACAACGGGCCAAAGGCACCACCCAGGCAGTTTGCAGATTTTTCTATAATACAGGAAACAGATATGTACCCTCTGCACTAAAAGTGTTTAATGCAAAGATTGTACCTCAGTTGTTGTACGGTATACCATTATGGATCAAGGCATGGGACCATTCGCTAGAATAAGTGCAATCTATGTTCCTACGGAAGATCTTGGAAGTACCAACATGTGTACCATATGTGGCTCTTTGTTTAGAAACAGGCCAAAATATGGTAGCAACTCAGGCATGGTTGAGAGCAATCAAATACTGGTTAAAGATCCACTACAACTTTAAAGAGGGTAGCTTCATACACCAAATTCTTCAAGAACAGCTCAGGGCACAAGAACTTGACTACATTGAAAAGAAAATTTCAAAAATAGGTCTATCATTAGAACAACTTGGCTCTCTGCCCCAAAAAGAAGCATTTCATGTAATTAAACGCAGACTACTAGATATTGAATTCCAGGATCTCCTGAGTTCAGCAAATAAGACTTGCTCACCCTTAAATCACTTAATTCGAATCAGGCAAGGACAGAGTGCTAGATATCTTCATTTACTGCAGTCACCACAAAAACGCAGAGCTTATTTTCTGGCTAGATTTAATGTAATGCCTTCAGCACTATTAGCAGGTAGGTTCCAAGGCATTCCGTATAACAAGAGGAATTGCTCATGCGAGTTGGGAGGAATTGAATCGCTGGCACACATGTGTTTGTACTGCCCTCGCTACTCAGTACCCCGTATGCAATACCTGGGCCCAATATTATCTAGGGTGAAGGGATGGCCAGATGCAGGAATAATGCAATTAATGCTAAATGATCAAGTGGAAGACAGGGTGAAGAAAGTAGCGGGCTTTATGGCATACATGGTGAATCATGCTGAAACTCTACAGCCTGTATTAATACTCCCACTCTGAGCTATGTTTGAATGTCAGTTGCAATCATTGACTTGGTTATTGCCAGAAAACCTAAATTAGGTTTTATATATGTGTTTTATTTATATATGTGTCTTGTTTATGCCATTAAAGGTTTGATTGATTGATTGGGGGGGAACCTGGCAAAATCCTACTATGCAGCTCCTTTTGTATGGCATGCAATTCCTCATTCAGTCTGTTTGTTGGATTAAACATGATTACTTTTATGGAAGAACAAGCATATCATAACACATTATAAAATGAATGATCTCAAGGAAGTGATCTGATAAGAAAAAGGGAGCCGTGCAGGATTAATTCAGTTTCAGATGTTTGAGCGATTGATTAAAAGAGATTAAAGTCCATTGTGGCTTGGCTTTTGCAGGCTCTGTCTGTGCGAGTGAAAGATTTAATCTTGAGAATTTAGCTTTCACTCAGTATGGCTTCCCACCTTGCAGTAGCCCTCAAGCTGATTGAAAATGAAATGATACCCATTATTGGTTGGACAGAAGTTGCAGCTTTTGTTTGGAGCTGGCTGGTCAAGATAAAACTGCTTCATTGGAGTTCATTTTCAACTATATGCCTCTCCTCCTCCATCTGCCGACCCACCAACCCACAGAGAAGCATCCATCACCAAGGTAGCATTCAGCTGTCCTCGTCGCTTTTCCACTTTACAGAAGGCATCATTTGTCTTTGAACTTGTATAGAGAGGGGAAGGGGAAAGTGTAATATACTGGAAGAGTTCTGTACAGTAATATTGTTCCGGCAGGAGCATTTGATCAGGAGAATCAATTTTAGTGATCCCAGAGCACCAAGGGCTTGTCCTTCAGGAAGGATGAATACAAATTGGTGAGTTGGATATGAGTCTATAATGCTGGAATTGTCCTGTGCTGGTGCTTACATGTTCCTTTTACATAATAACATGGCTGGCTTTATGTAAAAGGTTCAAGATTCAAAATGTTTCCCTACCCCTCAGTTACATCCAGCAGTACAGACTACTTTGTACTGCATAGCAGACATCTCCACCACGAAGGCATTTACTTTCTAAGGCTGATGAATTGTAGTGGTGTAACAAAAGAGCAGGTCAGAGGGACACACCGTGTTTTGATTATTATGCACCAGACGTTATTGCCTTCCTCTGTTTGACTCCTTCGAATAACTCAGACTTTAACAATCGTATAATTCCATAGTCAAACACTGAATATAATTGAGGCTGTAGGAATAAATATTCACAGAATTATGCACACAGAACAAGGAAACAAACTACAGGATAAAATACATTTTTGTGTGTGGAAAAATGATATCCCTGTTATGTGTGTGTGTGTGTGTGTGTGTGTGTGTGTGTGTGTGTGTGTGAGAGAGAGAGAGAGAGAGAGAGAGAGAGAGAGAGAACTTTAGTTATTCTGTAAATATCCAACCCAATCCATATTTCTGTTTATATTTTGATAAGCTCATAGAGGTCTTGTGTGTTTTCTGATCCCCATTGCTCTCAAGTGACATGCATGTAAAGAAATACTGCATTCAATTCTTAAACATACCTCTCATTTCTGAATATGAGATATTAGGAACTTCCCATGCTCACTTGACACAAGAGAGGGCCTTTTCAGTGCTTGTCCCAGCCTGTGGAGAGTGACAGCCAATGCCCTCTTGCCTTTCCATTGTCAGGCAAGGGCAGTCTTTTAAGCAGTAAGTGCTTATTTATCAATATAAAGATGAATATAAATAATGTTCATTTTTTAAAGGCTGTAACTTTATTTTGTGCTGGAATGACCACAATATTGATTAGTGTAATAATGAATGCTTATACTTGTATGCAATCCCCTTGAGTTCAGTAGGATTCATACCAAGAAATGAAGTATATGGGGTCCTCAAAGGGTGGTGCATCCTTTAGTACAGTGGTTCTCAATCTGTGGGTCCCCAGATGTTCCTGGACTGCAGCTACCAGAAATCTCTTCCAGCACAGTGAGTGGTGGAGGTTTATGGGGAGTTGCAGTCCAGGAACATCTGGGGACCCACAGGATGAGAACTACTGCTTTAGTCACTCTTCCCATGAAGAAGAGCTCCAGAAGGATCTCTCCAAACTGGGGGAATGGGCTGAGAAATGGCAAATGTGTTTTAATGTAACCAAATGTAAAGTAATGCATATTGGGGCAAAAAATCCAAACTTCATCTATCAGCTCATGGGCTCTGAGTTATCCGTGACGGATCAGGAAAGAGATCTTGGTGTGTTGGTGGACAGCTCCATGAAGGTGTCTCCCCAATGTGTGGCAGCGGTGAAGAAGGCCAATTCCATGCTAGGGATTATCAAAAAGGGGATTGAAAATAAAACAGCCAACATTATAATGCCATTATACAAAACAATAGTAAGGCCCCACCTGGAGTATTGTGTACAATTCTGGTCACCGCATCTCAAGAAAGACATAGTGGAACTGGAAAAGGTGCAGAAGAGAGCAACTAAAATGATTACTGGGCTGGGGCACCTCCCTTATGAAGAAAGGCTAAAACATTTGGGCCTCTTTAGTCTGGAAAAAAGGCGATTGAGGGGGGATATGATTGAGACATACAAAATAATGCAGGGTATGAGTAAAGTGGATAGAGGGAAGCTCTTCTCCCTCTCCCAAAATACCAGAACTAGGGGACATACACTCAAATTGAGGGCTGGGAGAGTAAGAACTGACAAAAGAAAATATTTTTCACCCAGCGCATTGTAAGTCTATGGAACTCCCTGCCACAGGATGTGGTGATGGCATCTGACCTGGATGCCTTCAAAGGGGGATTGGACAGATTCCTGGAGGAAAAGTCCATCACAGGTTACAAACCATGATGGAGATGTGTAACCTCCAGGGTTTAAACCAGGGTACTTCAAGGGCCAGATGCAGGAGAGTGGTATCAGGAGACAGATATCTAGTCTCATGCGCTCCCAAACACATCTGGTGGGGCCGCTGTGAGATACAGGAACCTGGACTAGATGGGCCTTTGGCCTGATCCAGCATGGCTCTTCTTATGTTCTTATGTTCTTATGTTCTTAAATGGAAGGGTAAGGCTTGTGTATGGGGTTGAAAGAGTGGAGGACAGCTGGCTAAGACTGCAGCCACATGAAAGATGAGGCTAAATAATAGGAAACAAGGCAAAAATTCATTCTTAATGCTATTTATATATAAGAATATATGTCTCTGCATTTATGTCTCTATTCTGTGAGATTAGCTAGAAACTATCAGAAGAATAGGGTAGAACAAGCAACATTCTATATAGTAATTTGCCGACACAGGCTTATCTCAGTTTCCTTCAGGTGAAATCAAAAAGCCCTCCCTGCAAATGTTCACCAGCCATTACTAAACAAAGACAGACAAGTAGAACTCAAGTAAATACAAGGAAACTGAGATGGGATTTTCAAAACCCTGCTTTTATGTTATCACATCACTCTCCAGTTTCCAGAGGGAAAGGGATGTTTGAACGATGCTGTCTAATGCAGCTCCATTTCACTCAGCTTCATCACACTAACTTTTGACACCACAATAGCAACTTTGTATAATCCTGTGGTTTTGATTAAGATATCCATGTTACAACATGAAAGACACATAGACTCAGCTATTACAGCTGAGTATTTAAGATTCCAAAAATGAAATGAAATTAAAAAACCCTTCACCATCGTCACCAGTCTTCTGCAACCTACAGTCGCTCAAGGCATGTGCTTTCATTAAAACATGTACACAGAGTCCTGTGCAGATAGCATAGTCTCCTACAGAACATTTGAGAAGTATGAGTGACTTTAAAGAAACAAGAGCAGGCAAGGAGTGCCCATATGCTGAAATCATATACTTTATTTAAATATCTTCAGTGAAATATTTGCTGTGAACAGGAGAAGCCCATTATAGTCATCATTTTCATATGATACTAATTCAACCATCAATTCAGTGCTTGTATGGGACCTCCATATGCACCGTGTGGGGTCACATCTTTGTCTCAGACATATGTGTTCTCTCCCCATTGACGGTTTATTGTGTCGATGCCAGGAACAGTAAATATACTTTGAGGAAGCCTATACTCAGGAACTCTCCCACTAGACGCCAGGACTGCCTCATCTCTGTTGTCCTTCTGGAAACAGGCAAAGACCTTTCTCTTCAGGCAAGCTTTCCCTGAATGATGGACTACCATGTGTATTTTATATGAATCTGTGGGATCACATAGACTTTGTGTTTATGACTGCTTACAACCATGTTGCTTTAATATAATGTTGTCTATTAATGCTGTAAGATGTCCCTCAATTCCTTGTTCTCAAATACTTGAACATGTCTTAATTGTACTGGACGGTATATTATCCCTCATTAATGTAAGCCGCCTTGGGTCCTTTTCCAAGGAGAAAGGTGGGGTAAAAATAAATAAATGTATCTATATATACATCTATATATCTATATCTATATCTATATTTATATCTATATCTACAGATATAGATATAGATATAGATATAGATATAGATATAGATGATATAGATATAGATATAGACTTGATCTTATCCAATTAGAACAATGAACTGCAGAAAGAGTAAAAAACAAAATGGCAAATATAGCGATATTAAAATATTTGAAAAAATGGTAGCACAGAAGGGACAGATATTTGAAAAAAGTAATGAAAGGTTTTGGTTTACGAGTATGCTTCCAGAACTGATAATGCTCATAAATGAAGGTACCACTGTATATCGTAGATCAAAATACTTGTGTATCAAAGCAAATTTCCCCATAGGAAATAATGGAAACTTATCTGATCCATTCTGGGGCCCCAGTATCCATGATTTCCTGTGGGGCAATTTGCTTTGGCTGGGAGCTGCAGCAGCCTCCGGAGATTGCCCTGAGTCTAGTGCTGCCTGGGGTGCTCTGTGGAGGCCGCAGCCAGGCAGTGCCGAACCTGGAGTGAGCTCCAGAGGCCCAGTGCAGGCCCACTGAGAGTCCCGGAAATGACTTTCAGTCAGCATCAGGCCCATTGCGGGCCCACTGGCAGCCCATTCTGGGCATCACCATGGAGAATCTTGGAGGCCACTTCTGGTTTGCAGGAAGTCACTTCCAGTTCAACGGAAGTCACTTCCGGTCCATGCTGAGGCCTGGGAAACCTCGTGCAGGCCCGTCACATGTCCCTGGCTCCTATTTCCGGCAGCACCAGGCCTGGGGCGAGCTCCAGAGGCCCCATACAGGCCAACTGCGCAGCCTGGAACAAGCTTCAAAGGCTTGTTCACAAAGCAGAGCAAGGCTCACAAACTGAGGCAATTGTTTATTAAAGATTTTGCTAGGTTTGCAAAATACAGTGGTACCTCTTTAAAAAAATTTAATTTGTTCTACAGGTCAATTTGTTTTAACATAATTTTGCCTTATGAAACATAGGAATGCATTGGGAACAGATTAATCTGTTCCAGAGGCTTGAATAAAGACAAAAATAACTAGGTCCCCCCCCAGTACATTCAGAATGATTTATTGTCTTGCAAAGCATCCCATAGGGATTTTTTTTTTTTGTTATGCGAAGAAGCATGCCTATTCCTGGATATTTTTTTCTTCCTACGAGTTCTTTTTCCTACGAGACATTTGTTTTAAGAGGTATCACTGTACTCTCAGTCCAAGGTACTCATCAACCTCGGTACGACTGTACAAGTATTTTGGTTTATGAGTATGTTTCTGGACCAGATTATGCTCATAAACCAAGGTACGAGTACTGCTGTATTTGTTTGCGAAATAGGACAGCTAGACTGCAAATCTTTACATATCTGCTTGGAACTCATGTGTGACCTCAAACTATTACAGAATACAGTAGTTTAGCCAATCAGCAAGTACAAGTAGACAATGTTGATGATTTTTTAAAATGCCCTTATAAAATGATACAGTAGTGTGAGCTCCCTCAGTCTAGACTGTTTTCCTGTAGTTTCAAAGAGGGGGGAAATCAAAAAGACATTTGCCTATAGAATGAAAATCTACATAAGCAGATTTTCATTGTTTATTAATAAATTTTACAAAAATATAAATCCTGTCGTTTGGGATTACTTAATACAAACAAGATTTTTAAAAAAATGAAATAAAATAAACCTCTCTCTCATTCTTTCTCCCTCTCCCACTATAATTTTAAGCCACTGTATTATTCAGTAGTCCCCAGCAGTGCAGTTAGACCATTTTAATTGCAAATTCACTGTGTACTGGTGTATTGGCAGCATGAAATTGTGTATAGTTTCAGGGGTTTTATCATTTTTCAAACACAAATTAGACTTGTTCATTAAGAACAAGTTCTGGTCACTTTGTTAAATGCCCCTTTTCAGATACTTGCACACATGCAGTGGCTACTCAGTGCAATTATTAGCTGAATGAGATTGTATTGATTTATGTAACAGTGGCCTGAGAAAAGACTCAAGCCAATTATACTCTGTTTCTGTAGAAACCTATTTCTGCCCTACATATCTAGCAGTCAGAATGATGGCTGGCAGCCACATGGACACTGTCAAGAAGGACATGTGAATTGTCGACCTGTGCCCTGGAGATGCGGTGGATCAGGCAGAGTGGTATTTCAGGATCTGAAAAGTGGACCTAGCACCTGGAGGAAAATGCTAGGAAAAAGAAGAACTAGTGGTCAGAGAAAAGCAAATACATGAGGATTCATGAGAAACATCCATTCAGGCCACTGGTAATCACCTTTTCACAACCATTGTGTCCAAGGAAGTTTCTGAAAGAGACATTCTTGGATCCTTATGAATAGAGGTCTGTTGATGGAAAGGATACTCAGGGTACCTACCAAGCAAGTGTATAAAAGCTGTTGTGACAATCAGATTTCAGGAGCAACTTTACTGTCGAGAATACTTTGGGATTAGAATGTATAGATTTGTATTGTTTTCCTTTTTAAAAAAAAACTAGAAACATATGTAACTAAACCAAAGAATACACACACACACACACACACACACACACACACTCTCTCTCCTCATATGTCTTTAAACATGTTCTTATTTTAGAGCCCTATTATTATATGTCAGTTTGTCGTTTATAGTGATATTCCACACTTCTTCATACCATTCGTTTAATGGGAGATTGCGCTATTATTAACTGCTGATACCAACGAATGCCATTTGAGGACATATTCCTAAATTTGCTTTAGATGTCTCCTAATCTCTTTCAAAACGAGTTCCCAAAATGTCATTATATATTCATATTTCCACTACATATGGGCATAGGCTATTATTTCCTGTGCACAATTCCGACATGTCTTGGAACATTTTGGTCAGCTAAGTTTCACCATCACCAAATCAATTTGTAAAAAAAAAAAAATTATTCTTACAGACCTACATTTTGAAATTAGTTTATCCCATATATTCCTCTATTTCTCAACATTTATTTCCTCTCCAAATGAGCTACCCATAGCATTTTTAAAACATCTTGTTGGTCTTCTACTTATGTTGGTAATTATAATTAAGGAAGAAAGGGATCATCAGTGGTACCTACTATTACCAACAGCCTGGGTGGAATAGGTTGGAAGGGTCCAGGTACACTGACAAGAGTAACAGCCTGCTGTACAATGAACTAAGACAGTGGTTCCCAAACTTGCTAATGCCACAATCCTTTAATACAGTTCCTCATGTTGTGGTGAGCCCTTGCCCGGCTTGGAAGAGCCCACAAGCCCCCTTTGGTAGGCCACTGCCACAGGTGCAACAGAGGACTTCCCTCTACAGGCACCCTAAGCCAATTGCAGCCTCCGGTGCCATTGACTGACATCCCCTCCAGCCTATCAAACTGTAACTCACTCCCCCCCCTCGTCTTCCAGAGCCAAGCCATTTCTGCCTTTTTCTTCACTAGCTCATGGTGACCCCCTGTGAAATGGTCGTTCAACCCCCAAATGGGTTCCGACCTCCAGGTTGGGAACCACTCAACTAAGATCACTGCTCAGCTTGCCTGGGTTCTCTAGATTGCTTCCCTTCGCAATTTTTTTTTTAAATAAAGGTGGTCCCAGCTGAATCCATTGATTGTGTCTCACCTTTTTATTGGTTTCTCCATCTGCAGTAAGTGTGACAATGAGTGCTCAAATGGAAAGAGGTGAACTGAATAAAAAGAGTTTGAGATGTATGATAGGAATTTTAGTACTATCATCCATAATTGCTTCCTTTAAAAAGGCATGATGTGACGTCATTCTGCATGTGGCTAGAAAGTATCTGTAAGCTTCAGCTGAGATATACGGGACATCACGACAAGCTTTAATGCCAAAAATAACATATCCTTCGAGGAGTCTGCAGGTCTCACTTTGCCTGGATTCTTCACAGAATATAATTTATTTATATATTTTGGTCACCTTTATAACACGGCTACAGTCTGTTATCAGTTTTCCAATTATCTTAGAAGATTCTTTTATAGGACTAGTATGTTTATATATATGCATACATGGTAGCTTGTATTCTGTGTGATGGAAGATGAAATAAAAGTGCTGCATTCACTGTGGTTACTTCCACCATAACGCTATGGTAAATTGCTGCCACCTTGCAAGCAATACAGATGTCTCTCCCATTCAGATAATCAGTCTGCTTATGAAATAATGATGAAGAGTTACCATTAAAAAAATTAATAGAGAACCTGTCAGTTCTTGGTAGATACACCAGACAATTGCGGTTGAAGGAAATGTGTTGAAGACTTGTAATTTCTCACTCTCACTATCTCTCACAGACAGAACAATATAAACGGCAATAATGCTTTTATGTCTCATATGAAATTCAGTAATGAGAACATTAATTCCATCCGAGGCACTTCAAACATATTGATAGCAACAGCCAACATGATCTTTTAAAAAACCCAGGGTCTGCATGGCTTTCTAATGGAACCTGCTTCATTCCTTTCAATAAAGCTTCACTGGAGTGCAACCCTTTGATAAGCAAGCAGAAAGTAACCTGCAAAAAAAATGTTAACTGAATAAAATTAAGAAATGTGCATCAACCATACAATGATTGAATTGGAAGGGGGGCTATAAGGCCATTGGGTCCAACCGTTTGCTCAGTGGATAGGGTCAGACTCAATACATCCAGCTTGTCTTATATAACAAACGGTTTGTATAACATAAATATGTACAACATAAAATATTCTGGAGATAGGGGAAATTTGCTTAACATAATCGCCTATGGGGCGAATCTCTACAGAATAAAAAGGATCACGATTAGGGATTACTCTGTTTTCAATGCATTCCTATGGGAAATTTGTATAAAGGAAAATTTACTTAACGGAATTTCATTTGGAATGAATTAATTCCTTTATACAAGGTACCACTGGTACGTGAACTTTTTTTCTTGTATGTTTGCTAACATTCTTGTTTAAATTGGGGAAAGTTCCCCAAATTATCATTTTCTTCTGATTTAAACCAAGATAAGTGAATTTACTTTTAGGTGTTGGCTGATTGTTCGCCAGTTGGCTAAGGATCAAATCACATATAGCATGGAATAAAACAATAGATCTAAATCAAGTGGGTGCGACTATATCCCCCTTTCTACTGCAAGTCCCTCCACAATTAGAAACTTTGTTCCATAAAATGCAAGGGATCCTCCAGGAAAAAAAAACTTGAGATGTGGGCACAAAGCTGTAGGAGGACTATTAAAAAAGCATCCTTTCACATTCATTAGTGAAGATTTGGTATTCCACCCCCCCCAAAGAATTGGGTACTATGGGTACCAGTTGATTCATGCAACAATAAAGTGGTTATCTTTTTGGTTACAAGAAAGCATATTTTGATATGGTGTTTTGACAGCATGCAGACAGGTAATAGGGGGAGGAAAACAGAAGGGAGGACTTGACCTTTTTTCACCCAGTATTTGGGTTAGATCTTATGTTCTGATGACCATCAAGGATAGTGGTTAGGATTCTGGAATAGATTAATGAAGTCATTAGACCACAAAACTGTTTACAAGTCACCATGGAAAATACATGTGATAGGATAAATGCAACTCCAATTAAATATCCAAGGAGTTCTAATTTAAGCTGTTAAGCCAAACATGTCTTAACCATTGCAATGCAAGAAATGGACTTAATATCTTTGTTTATATTCATATGCCAAAATGAGCAGTTGAAAAGCTTTTGGAAGGGGAACTTCACTACCCTGGAATGTAATGTTAAGCTGTGATTCAATGAGCTGTTTATTTAAAGGAAAGTAATTTTTTGCCTTCTTATATTTCATTGTCTTCACATTGATTGTGTCCAATATCTATATTGATATTATTAAAATTATATAACTGACATGGTTTTTGTCTTTTTACAGTGAAAAAGGCTATTGAGTTGAAATCAAGAGGAGTCAAGATGCTACCCAATAAAGACAGCAACCACAAGAATTCTGTGTGTAAGTCTGTAGATAAATATCTATTCTGTGAGGTTTATGTGAGTTGCATTGGATTTTTAAATTCCAAAGATTCAAGTAGAGATACAACCACTATAAAATGTGGAGGGGGCACATCCAAGGGCCAGCTGTAGTTGATTTTGGTGTAATGAAAATAATTTGACAGCTGTTAAATTTACGTTTGAGTTTTTCTGTCACACAGGAGTGTCTTGAACATCACTTGCCCAAGCAGCTTGTTCATCTTTAGTTAATACGCACCTTAACTTGTAGGGACAGTGGCATTTGAGCAGTCCCTGAGAAACCTAAAGGATTTTAAAATGTAAAACAGTAAATGTCTCTGGGTCTCTGGATGAAATATCTCTGAAAATGCTTATGAAATTAGGATAGAAAGCAAATGAAAGAACATGCAGAAAAGGTCAACGAATAAGAGATTGGGAAACATCAGCAATGCATCTCTGTTTATATAGTGGGTGTTGCTTTATATTTTGAAAACAATACTGTTAGGATGTTCACAATCAGTGACTTGACAATATGGCAGGCAGCGAAACATGGGAAATGCAATATGAAAATATACAGTAAAACAATTAGACGTCCTCCAGCAAGGAAATAATTCAATACAAATGATTAAAATATGACTCAGTCCACAAAGTTTTCTTCAACAGGCATGTTTTAGCTACTTGGTGGAAGACAGTTAAAAGCTGATATAAGCCACCTTTCAGGGGAGGGTTCTAGAGTCCAGGAGTGGGCACTGAAAAGGCCCTCTTTTCAGCTAAACGTACTACCAGCACAGTGAGACACACTGCAGGAAACAAAGGCAACAGTTCCAACGTTAGAGATGGGCATGAAGCGCTTTATCATTCTTTGTGACAAAGGACCCTGCAGTGTGGTCCTTTCCCACCACCCTCTTTGCCAGTAGCAACACTTACCACCACTCCAGGTGATGACAGGAAGGTCCTCCAGAGCTGGCTGCCCCCATCCGTGCAGCCATCCAGCGGCCATGCCCATATCTGTTCCACATACTGTACCTACGCATATCTCAGAGTTAGCCCCACAGAATGCTGTGGTAGGCACCGGCAGGGCTAAGTTGCATGCCCTTGGCTTTACAGCTTCTGAAGGTAGCCATTTCTATCTTTGTTCTTCGCAGCACATATTGTAGGATGTTGTATTTAATTACAGAAAGTGAACAAATGACATGCTATGTAGCAATATTCATGACACAATCTGCTGTTGATTTCTTAAACATTTTATTGCATTTTCTAAGGAGGGATGGTGCTATTATATATTGTACCAATCAAATGAATTATTAATACAAACAATCCGCTAATGAAGATAAACCTTGCATTAGTGCCTCATTCCCGCCCCCACCCAAATTTTGAGAAACATTCTCCCTTCACGTACAATACTTTCAGTTCTTCTCACTTTGCTTTGACTTTCTTCCATACTAAAATGTTATCAGCGCTTAGTCTTCAGTGTGGTGTATGCCTGGACATGGGATTGGGTTTGGGGTCTATTCATCTTTCATATTGAATTTTGTTAGGTTGCAAGCTTTGCTTTCTTTCTCTGCTGAAACCCATGTACATTTTTCATTTTCCTTTCCCCGTGCACATGATATTAACTCATTTGTTGAACTTTACTCACTTCTTTGACTATAATGTGTTCATACATAGTTTTCAATTATTCCATGTTTTGTCACCCACAATTTAAAAGGCAACCATTGCTTTGTGTGCACATTGTTTACAAATATACTCTAAATCAAACCAAAATCTGGTACCTATATAGTACCCCATAGTGCTTAAAGCACTCTCTTGTTTGCTTTTGCAAAGATGAATATAATATTGATGGAAAAATATTAGAACAACATTAATGAAAAAAATATTTAGTAAATATGGATATATGAATATAATCTTGTTTAAAATGAGAAGATAATTATGAAACAACTAGGCCGATTTATTGGGAAAAACTTCTGATATATGTAACACGGCAGGAGATAAGCAATGTATTTGTTTTAAATTTTTTAGTTTTAAGAATAAAAATATTTTTTTAAAAGCACTCTCTTGGTAGTTTACAATTAATTATGCAAGCTACACATTACACTCCCAGGACACTCAATTTACTGATCTTGGAAGTATGGAAGTATGAGTCAACCATGAGTTGGATATCTGAACCTTTTGTGATCGACCTCAGGTTGTGAGCAGTCTTCGTGGTAGTATTACAGTTTAAACACTATGCCACAAGACTCCTTTAATACTTGCAAATGCAGTATACCTTTGAAATCAGGTATATTCTTTTGTGTGTGATTCATCCAAGTGGTATGAAAATGCTACTTTGCAGAAATATTATTGTATTTTATTTATTTATTTATTTATTTATTTATTTATTTATTTAGCTTGTATGCCGCCCACTACCCAAAGGTCTCTGGGCGGCTCACAATCAGAATGAACAATTAAAACATCCAGATACAATAAAATTAGAACAATAAAAACATGTAAATGCAATAAATACAATATATTAAAAACACACCACTAAAAAATCCAACACATTTATTTGTGAATGCATGCACCTGTGGAGATAAGGCAAGTTCTCACTGTAAAAAAAAAAAACCTTACTGGTTTTCAAGGAGGAGATTTATGAGTGGAGAAGGGGTGCTACATGAAGTGCCAGCTTTGACCACCATCTCTTTGGAATGATTTTTGGATCCTTCTTTATCAGCCCAAAATCTCTGGCTCAGAATGCTACTTGTGTTCTATATTTATTATAATAAGAGGAAATTATCTAATATATATGTGTAATGCATGGTTAGCTCAAGATTTGCCTTCTTTACTGCTAATATTAATGCTAATGGAAATTCTTCTTGTTTCCCTGGCTGAAATCCTGTTGATTGGTGTATTAAATTGCATGAGAATAGGCCCATTGAATTCGTGGGGATTTGGTAAATCAATTCCTCTGTAGGTTTCATTTATTCAAATAGGCCTACTCTAGCAACTTACTTTAGCATGATAATTGACAACCAGAGTAAGTTCATTTGAATTTACTGAAGATATGGAGGAGTTGGCTCACCAGATCCCCATTGATTCATTTGGACAACTCAAGTGCTACTAACTACACTAAGCAATAAGAGTTCAGCCACTGTGTTATTTGGTCAGTTTTGGCTTGGAATATATAGAAATAGAATGGGCAGTTTGGGGGAGTAGAACTAAATCATTGGCCCTAGTTGACCCCAGAAAGGGTTGTACCTGCTGCCCTGCTATGATTAAATGTACTGCTAGTTTGTGAATGTTGGCAACATAACAGCAGTTGGAAACATACATGTCAAGTGTCCCATTTTAGCTGGGACATTACTGTTTTTCAACCTTTTTCCTGCCATCGTTCCGGAACACTTATTTTCCCGGAAATGTCCCGGGCGGCGGTGGTTGACAGGGAGGCTTTTTGTTGATATAGCGGCAAGCCGCCGAGCAGGAAAAGCGGTGTCTGGGAAGCTGCCCTGGGTTTGGCTGGGACTGGGTAGAAGGGGAACGAGCTGGTGCAGATGCGGCTCAGCAGGCTGGTAGGGGCAAAGTGAGCGGGGTGTGGGGGGGCATGTGGGTGTTTGTGGTTGTGGTTGCACGTGCTCACATTACACCTTTCTCCTCCCCTCCCAACCAGCGCCGGGGAAAACTTGACAGCTATGGTTGGAAACAATCCAAGTATTTGACTGTAAAAGGAAAGAATCATTTCCCCCTCCTGCTTCCTACAAAAGAAGGAGGGTTGACTGAGGAACGGGGAGAAGTTAAATGTTGACTGTGCTCTCCTTAGAGAGACATTTTTGTGAAATGCTCTTTGGACTACATGTTTGCTTTCATGGTGCTGATATTCTGCTTAATCCCCAGTTTGGAGGAAATTGAGCTGTTTTTAAGGCAGTGTTTTTTGCCATGCAGAGTTAAAGAACAAATGGCTTGACAAATTCATTATTGATCTGCTGTAATACATTGAGATGAATTGATAGCCCATGCTGCGTTTCACAGCAGCTCATGCCCAAAGAGCTAATTTTAGGACAGGCTTGCCTTCCTGGTCCTGCGTCAAACACAAGAGGATTGTGATGGAAGAGTCATGAGATACTGTGGTTGAGGACAATTATTACTAATGTAATGGTTTGAGATATAAAATATTCAGGACAGACATTACAATGCAGTTTTGTCTTCACAGCTATCCACTGCGCAATTCTATTCAGATTTGTTTCCAAGCAACCTTTGATGACTTTGTAGCAGGGCTCTGAAAAGGGTGATCCTCTGGACATTTTTAGATTGTAGCTGGGCTGTGATGACGTATCATGGGAGTGACAACATCTGAAGGGGAAAGCATTGCCTTTTCATCGTTATCCCATATCCTTCATCAGTCTTTCATCCTATCTGCAGTATCTACCACTCATTAGGCAATCAGTAGAAGCAAACTGGGCTACCTGGCATCAGAGATGTTTATTATCTATTTCTGAGAGGGGTGAGACCTGCACATCTTGATTTTCTGTGAGGTAATTCTTCCTCAACCTTTTATGAGAAATCCGTGAAAGGCTCAGGATTGCAAAGACTGTTGGAGCTCATAATATTTATGGCTCATTCTTGGGTCTGTTGGGTTCATTTCTATCATACTGGATAACCGAGTGGTTTATGCCTCTAACTGTGAAGCTAGAGGTTGGGACTTTGATTCCTCCATGTGTCTCCTTGACAGGGATGGATGATTTTTCAGGTTCCTTCCAGCGCTGCTGTTCTAAGGTTGTTGTTGTTGTTGTTGTTGTTGTTGTTGTTGTTGTTGTTGTTGTTGTTGTTGTTGTTGAACTTAGACATCTGCACATACTTTCCAGCCCATTGTAGTGAAGGCTAAATGCCAGGGAACTCAGAAAATTATAGGGTATTTTTCCACCTAGATTAATTCAGGAATGATCCAGGAGATATAAAGCCAACAACACAATACACAGCCCATATTATTTTATGCCACCAATATGAAGGAGCAGAAAATACCCCTTGGCTTCTGTTTCCCTCCCCAGCATACATTTGGCATTTTAGTGGAGGTGTGGGAAAGGGGCTAGGAGGGACTCTAACGAGTGAGGCCATTTATAGGTGTGAGAAATTAAATTTCCCCCAGTGCGTGAAACATCAACATCCTGTTTGCTGCTGCTGCAGCACCTGCCTGTGATGCCAAAATTCTGTGGGGTGTCCAGACCCTAGAGGTGCTTTGCACTGCAATTTCAGTGGCTGTTTTACTGGAGGTTGTGGTTTCAGCAATCTGGAGCAGCATTTGGAAACTTAGGTGAAGTTAAAGGGACCCCAGTGGCCTGCTGCTGTCTGTGCTGCTTGCGTCTGCATTTTGGGATGAAGGGTCATTCAGCTAGGGGTGGACTTTGTAATAAACACTTGACCCCTTTTCTAAACTCTGTGCTACTTACAAAATTGTTATCTTGTCCTTAATGTGTTCTGTCCTATATAGTGTTTGGTTACCATCCTAAACAGACAATGTGACACTTTTTAAAAAAGTGAAGTATCACATACTTCGTGGCGCAGTGGATAAATGGCTGTACTGCAGGTAAAACTGTGCTCACGACCTGGGTTCAATCCCTGGTAGCAGGCTCAAGGTTCACTCAGCCTTCCATCCTTCCGAGGTCGGTAAAATGAGTACCCAGCTTGCTGGGGGGGCAATGTGTAGCCTGCACACTGTAATCAAAATTGTAAACCGCCCAGAGACTACTTGTAGTGGTATGGGGCAGTATATAAGCAGAACACTTTGCTATATGCACTGCCCCAGTACACTTTTTTTTTCCACTTTTTCCCATCCTTCCACAGAACTGAGAAAGTGTTTAATTTGTCAGTATTCTGAAGTGGCTCTCTTCTTAAGCCATTTCAATATGTTGGCAATTAACATGAAGGTACACAATTGCATGTACCGG
Organism: Phrynocephalus guinanensis; assembly: GCA_037367245.1. Taxonomy (NCBI): domain Eukaryota; kingdom Metazoa; phylum Chordata; class Lepidosauria; order Squamata; family Agamidae; genus Phrynocephalus; species Phrynocephalus guinanensis. The sequence continues at coordinate 162,321,847 of CM074733.1, forward strand.
AAATGAACCAAACCAGAGCAATCCTGCCCACACCCAAAAGTAGAAGCTCCTGAGAATGACAAGACAGGTGTAGGTAGAACTGCTCTGAGGGTGGTCTGGTCTGGACCAAATAGCAGAAAGAAAGAAAGAAACATAGAAACAAAGAAAAATTATATCATTGATAACTCAACTGTTCCGTAAAGCTCAGTTGAATTAGGAGAAATGGGAGAGGGAGAATCCAGATCTCTTCAGCATATTGTAGATGAATCCATAAATTAATAGAAAGTAGGTCAGATGGTTTTGCTTCACTTTTGCTCCATTTCTTGACGACAGCCATTGTGACACCATGGGTGAACGATATGTCTTTTTGAAATGCCTCTTGTGAAGTAAACAATCTCTGTTTGTCAATGTCGTTAGATCCTCCCTTCCCTAATTTTTCTTCGAACCTTCCCCTCCCCTTTAGATTTTATCTTCTCCAGAACCCTGCAAGATAGGTAAACCTAAAAGAGACTGACTTCTCCAAGGACATTCAGTGGTTGGAGTGGGAAGGAAATTCTGGATCTAGATAGGTGGTAGGCCAGGTTTAAACAGTGGGATTTTGTGGCCACTCCAGTGCATTCCCACAAGCCCTTGGACCATTTGTGACCTCTGCCCTACCTATCCCAAAGCAATTAGCTTTAAAATAGTGTTACAGCCCTGAAAGTGTCTATAAAAATGAATGTGGCCATTCTGACCCACTCACCCCAGCTTGTTTTATGTCTGGGGAGCATTTTTTTCATATTTTAGGATTGACCAGTTTCCCAATGTAGTGAATCAGAAATGACAGAACTCTGGGTTGCTTGCAATTCCAATTCAGATTAAATTTATCTGTCTGTGGGCCAAGAGGATTAAAATAAATCAACATTGTTTGGACCATATTTGATATAAAATAAAATAATTGCAATTAAATATACCCAATGATCCCCCCAAAAAACATTTCATGAGTGGTGGGGTCCCAACCTCCTGCTAGCAAAGCCATTCTATAGATCAAACTCCATAGTGCTCCTTCATGATTTGTTGATGGCTCATATATGAAGTTGCATAAATAATAGAACTGCATAACTACATTCTATGTTGAGCGCGTTTACAACCTCCCCATTTTGTTTCAGACAATCTGTAGCATAAATATTAAATGAAAGGTATGCAAATGATTGCAAAATACATTGTTAAGTGAAGGAGTGTTATCCACTGTCACTGTTAATAAGCTGCTAAGAAATGTACTTGATCCGTAAGAAAAATTCATGGTGGAGTAAAATACATTTTTAAGTCATTAAAATACAATATACACATTTTTCAGAAACATTTCGATTATAAAACATTAGCCTATTTGCATAAAGAAGGTAAAATGCTACATTCATTCATTTGTTCATTCCATGGTGTCCTCTCCTAATGTCATAGTGATTAGCATACATGAAACTCATATTCAGCTTTACAAAGACATAAAACCTAATGGGAAGAAGCCATTTTTATAATGAATCCAGATTGTTGATAAAGTGGTTAATTTATTGTTGTAAGTAGACATTTATGCAATCCTCATGGATGGACTTTAGATGAAGAACTTGGGGCAGCACGGCAACTGAATCCCAAACGTTTCTGCAGTCTGCCCCCATCTGCCATACGTTCAGCTCCTTTTCTGTCGATAGAGCAGCTTCTGTCAATTGAATTGGTGATCCCCATGTAATGAAATTCAGCGTCTCTGGCCGAGAATCACCTGAGTTCCCGAGGGTTCTTTTAAAGAAAACAAATGGCCGGAGAACATCAATTTAATGAAATCCCTTTATTCACTATTCTAAGTTACAAAAATGAAAAAGCAATGCATAAACTATACAACTCCAGATGTTTGAGGAAGACATCTAGAATTCTGAGAGACCCTTCGCATCCTGGCCACCAATTTTTTGAACTGTTGCTATCTGGCAGAAGATATAGGACTCTTAATTCAAGGACAAATAGACTAAAGAACAGTTTTTATTCCAGAATGGTATCCAAGTTAAATGCGACAGTTTTAGCAACATCCTAATCAGTTTTTAAGTAGTGTTTTAAATTTTGCAAGCAATTTTAAGAGTTTTTAGTTAATATCTTGTATGGTATTTTATGTGTTTTATGTGTTTTGTATGATTCCTTGTTTAGAGTGTGTTGTGGAACAGCACTCTAATTTCATTGTGCATATCTTGCATATAGATGATGACAATAAAAACTCTTTTCTCTGTTCTCTAAAAATCAATGGAAATCAACAGAAAATATAAAAATGCTTATCAGATAAAATCATATAATATTGCCTGAAAAATAATGAAGCTTACAATATTCTCACTAGCGTAGATACTATGGAAATTACAATGCCTAGGCTGGCTAGGACTAACTCTAGCTGACTACATCTTGAAGCTGAATTCTAAGCCTCATCAGATCCCTGCATGTACCCTAAAATTTGCTTTGTTGGATACTTCACAGTGGATCCTGAGAGAGCTGAGGGCCTGCAGAGAAAAGGTGAGCCTATTTGCATAACAGCATGAACATTTAGATGACACTTTAGAATGATACATTCAGGTGGCTGCACAAAGTATCTTTAACTTGATTTTCCCAATATCTCTTTTTCCTGTCCCAAGCAAGCTATGGTTATTTTAACTCTGTGTGTAGAAGTCAACTTCAAATATTCTCCCAACATACCAAATCCCAAATTCTCCACAAACACTAGCACCACAAAGCTGCTACAGATAAAAGGGGGGAAAGGTACAACATATTCATATTTGCAGATAACATGTTGTTTGGCCTTTAAATGAGGTGGCTGACCCTATTGTTGCTTCCACCTTGATGGGTGCTGCTTCTTTAAAACCAGTAAGCTGTTAATAAGCAAAGCCCTCTTCAAGAGCCATGGGTATTATGACTTCAGGATAGTGCTGCTAGACAAGTGTTTTTTAAAGACTTTGCCATGTGGTGCAGTAGTTATACCGCAGTACTGCAGTCAAGAATCTGCTCATGACTTGAATACAGTCCCACTGGGCCCAGGTAGTGCTCACAACCTGGGGTTCAATCCCAGGTAGCAGGCGTATGGTTGACTCAGCCTTCCATCCTTCTGAGGTCAGTAAAATGAGTACCCAGCTTGCAGGGGAGAGCAATGTGTAGCCTGCATAGTGTAATTAAACTTCTAAACCACCCGGAGACTACTTGAAGTGGTATGGGGCGGTATATAAGCAGAACACTTTGCTTTGCTTTTGCTTAGCTTGAGGTTGACTCAGCCTTCCTTCCTTCCAAAGTCAGTAAATTGAATACTTAGCTTATGGGCGGGGATTGGGTGGAGTATGGGGCGGGGACAATGTATAGCCTGTAGAATTAAATTTTAAACTGCCCAGGACAAGCTATAAGACTGTGGGGTGGGATATAAGCAAAACATTGCTTTTTTATTTTTTTCTTTGCTTTTTTTCTTTTTGCTTTACCTTTTCACAGAACTACATTCCAATGGAACTTGTAATAATCATTTAAATGTTTACAGGGACATTTTCTCCACCCCACAGTAACTTTTAGATGGATACAGAGTTTTCTGGAACAACGCTAAACATGTCATTCATTATTAGTCCAAAGTGAAGTTAATACTTGGAGTCTGTCCTTATTGCATATTACAGGTTTTGTAATGGAACAACTTTTGACAGTGTTAAAATAACAGCAGCGTTAAACTCTCTCACTTACGTAACAATTTAATGAAACAAGAGGGATAATTACCCTGATCCATTTTGTTCCATCATAAAACGTAATAATACAGGTTTTCCCAAGTGTTAAAAGATTTTAACATTCTCAGTGATCCACATCCCTATTTAATAATATTATGCAATGCTATTTTATTAAATTGAGGAAATTGCTTCATAAATCAGATTACTAAATTATACGTGTTTCTGCAGAGAGAGACCTTTGTCACTGCAGGAACTGAAATATATTTCAAAGTGCTGTTCACAAATCTAGCTCTCAAGGAACGGGCGTCTAACTGTATTTAGGAAGAAAAGTATCATTTGCCACTAGATTCCCAAAGAGTTTACTTTTTTTGCATAGATAGTATTTTAAATAACAAAAAATGTTATTACTGTATGAACCATGAATAACTTGGTACGAATGGTAGAACTTGGAATTAAAAGGATTTTGAAATGTTGAAGTTTCAGTTAAATACTGCTTTTCAAATACATGGTAGAATGCATTTTTTTTCAAAAGATTTACATTTTATAACAGTTAATATCTCACAGTGCATCAAATAAGCACTGATTTCTTGTATTAAAGGTTTTTATCCTTAAGGTACCAGTTAGAGCCTGTTCATGGAATCAGGGGCCCTAGTATATTCCTGAGCCACCCCCACACCCTTCAGGGTGGGTGAAGCTCCACCAGAGCTCTTCTTGTTCTTGCCCCCAGTGTTCCTACTGATGGTTGCACCTCCAGTCACTTGGCTGATTTGGGGTCGTGGTTGTATGCCCTGCTGGTGAACGAGGCTTCCATGGAATAGCTGGCAAGGTTAGTCCCCTCAGCAGGCTGAATAGAGGTCTCTTCTACTGTGCATTTTCCCATCCGGACCTTGTATACAAGGTTCTTTACAGTCCACAGCATGGCAGCACAGAAGTTCTTCCCCTCTCCATGTCCTCTGATCCTAAAAAGGTATCCATGCCAGTGTCTACCTGACTCTTATGTTCTTCCACCTTTGTTGCTGATTCCTGCCCCAGGAACCCTGCCCCTGCATCTTTGCCCAGTTGGACCTCATCATCTTTCTTCTCCTCTTCCCAACCTGGAACCTGTCTTCCTATATCTGTTCCCTCTTGAGGCCCAGAAGCTTCAGTTCCTCGGAGACCACCTCATGGGCAAGAGTGGACAGCTTACTGGGGAGGGGGGCAGGAGCAACCCTCTCACAGTAGCAAATATAGTTATCGGTAATAGCTATTTGCATTTATTATTAGATATGAATGAATGAATCTTTATTTACAGTTGTAAACCAAATCAAGAAATACCAAAATATCAATTTGCCAGAATAAAACAATTTTCCAGAATAAAATGATTTGCCGGAATAAAATGATTTGCCAGAATAAAACATTGAATTTGCCAGAATAAAACATTTTAAAAACATTGTAAAACTTTTGATAAAAGCCATAAAATACAAACAAGACTGTTATAGCCTCGTGGCGCAGTGGTTAAATGCCTGTACTGCAGGTAAAACTGTTCTCACGACCTGGGGTTCAATCCCAGGTAGCAGGCTCAAGGTTCACTCAGCCTTCCATCCTTCCGAGGTCGGTAAAATGAGTACCCAGCTCGCTGGGGGGGGGGGCAATGTGTAGCCTGCACACTGTAATTAAAATTGTAAACCGCCCAGAGACTACTTAAAGTGGTATGGGGCGTTATATAAGCAGAACACTTTGCTTTTGCTTTGCTTTATATAAATAGTTAATATCAGAAAGATAAATAAAATAATATATTAAAGATTCAAGCCAACATCAATTATTATTAGATAGCAATATTCTTTTAACTTGGTTCTGTTTCTCTTCAACCTTCTTAATTATTTTTTGCCTAATTCTTTTTCTGCATCCTTTGCCTCTTAAATAGAGATAGAAAATAATTTTGTCATGTTCAACAGTGAGCTCGATTAAATGGCCATTTGTCCTCCATTTTGGTGCACCGCATGGGTGGGTTGGTTCATTCACCCTCCCGCATCAGATGACCTGATCTCTAGAAGGAACCAGTCATTTCCCAGAGAATCCCTACCTGCACCTTTTTTTGAACCTCTGTCAGAAGCATCTAATTTTTTTTTTTTGGTGCAGATTATCATGAAATGGCTTAATAAGCAAACCACTTCAGGATATTGGAAAACTGAACACTTCCTCCGTTCCTTTTTAGAAGGACAGGGGAAATTAAATTATTGGTTTTTGCTTCTGCTAGACCTTTGCTGATGCAAATTACATTTTTTAAAAAATATTTCCCTTTGTGTGAAATGCTGATTGAAAATGCAGCTTCCGGCAGTTTCTCAATTGGCAGTACACAAAAAGCATTTTTTTAAAAATTAATCGAAGTGATTCAGTGTGTCAGTGATAGTTTAACAGAGGGCATCACTTTTTGAGAATTCCAAGAAGCTCAGTCCTCCTTTCTTGTTGGAAAACAAGAGGGTGACAAAATGTGCTTCGTCTACATTTAGAACGGCCGATTTGATCCAACCTTGATTTGATTTTATCCACTTGTGCTCTTACAAGAACTGAAGATGTTCCTTTTGAAGTTGATTTTCAGGAGGCAGAGACAGCTGCAGTCGGTTGGGGAAATTAGTAAAAAATGTCCACTTTTCTTCTGTCTGTGCACTCATCCACAAATAAGTATTTTATTAGCCTTTTAATTTATTTGAAATGTATATATGTGAAAAGTATATATAGAGTGGGGAGGGGATTAAAATCACATTAATTGCATTACAGTATAAAACCCATTTTTAAAAAATCCTAAATATTCCAGATAGTGTGCAATCCACCTGGAACAGCATGGGACCTATTTGAGTGATGGAGTGAGAGTTAGCTCCTCTGAATTCTGCACTGCCTTTCTGATCTACATGGGTTCAAAATCTCTATTTATTAAGAATAGAGTTACTTGGATTATTCTCAGAGCCTAGGATTACAAAGAAAGGGAATTAAAAGCTATGCTGCCCAACATTATTAGGTGATTATTACGCATTGTTACCATAAAAGAGGACATAGAAGCTCTCTCATTTCTGCTTTACATTTATTCAACTAGCACAGCACGCCATTGATTTTCCTTATTTAATTTAACATAATTATTTAATTGAATAGTAAGATAACAAGCAGACTCTCATAACTGACAGTAACAGTGTTATAGATTATTTAATTCAGGTTACTTTTTTAAAATCTCTGCAGATCCTTCTGTTCCTTGATGCATTGGAAAAACAGTGCCACAATGAAAAGGTCTTCATGTCTTAATTCACAATGAGATCTTGCTGTCAGTTGAAAAGCATTGTGGGTAGAAAGCCCTAGACTGGAACAGAAAGATATGCAATGATTCATAATGAGTGAGGCTGAGGCAAATATCCTTAAAGGAACTGACAACTTATTTGATTGACTATATCAGGCAAAATCCAGAGAAACAGAAAAAAAGAAAAAAAGAAAAAAGCACCCTAAAGATTAACCATTTATTGTGGGAGTTAGGTGCCTGATCCACCCGCGATAAAGGAAAATCCATGAAATGCATATGCCTCAGTAAAGTGACCTTGGGCTGCTCCTACCAGCTGCCCAAAGAGAGGCTTTTAACACCCTCCTGACACCTCAGCAAACCTTGCTGCCAGGAGCTCAAGGTCTGTTTGCAGAGGTGTCAGGAGGGGATTAAAAACCTCTCTTTGCAAGCCCAGCTGGCAGGAGCAGCCCCAGGTCTGTTTGCTGAGGTGCCAGGAGGGGGTTAAAAACTTGTCTTTGCAAGCCTGCTTCTCTCAAGAAAAAAAAAAAACACTGTATTGAGACTTTAATATATGAACCATGTTGTGGCGGGGGACTACTGCAGTGGTGGCCAAACTTCGGCCCTACAGATATTTTGGACCACAACTCCCACAGTCCTTTGTCATTATCTGTACAGGCTTAGAATTCTGGGAGTTGTGATCCAGGACATCTGGAGCGCTGAAGTTTGGCCACCACTGGACTACTGTATTATATTTTCATATAAGCTTCCATGGATAGGTCCATGGTGGTAGTGCATCCATGAGGTAACCATAGTGTTCCACTCATTCCAAGTTCATGTTTTTGAGGCAGAAACATTTTTTTTATGTAAACTCATTATCTTGGGTGCGGGGAAGGTTACCAGGAAGCTCCTCTTATGATCTAAGGGAGAAACTTGTACATTTTTTTTAAAATAATGGAAAATAGTACCTCATATACAGATAACTCATGCAATGAACCCTACAAGGAATATCCTGGTACTGTACATAGCATACCATATTCTTCCATCTATAAGACTTTCTCATGTATAAGATCACTACATCACAAAATCACAAAATTACAGTTTTGCAACTACACAGTTGTCTCCTTGATTTCTATTGTTTTATTTTTTTGTTTTATTTTGCTGAGCCCCAAGCGCTGATCAGCTGTAGTGAGGCGGCTGAGGGCACTTAAAAAAAAAGAAATAAACGTCCATGGTACCGCTGATTGTCGGTGCTGCCACTTTGGAAGCTGCCTCTGTGGGGGCTGGTCGGTGGTGGTGGGCAACGAAAAATGAAATGAATGAAACAAAAAATGTTGTTCCATTTTGTTTCATTTTCCTTTGAGGGGTCAGTTTGTGATTTGTTTCATTAGGTAATGAAATGAATAAGAATAATGAAACAAATAAAAAATTCATTACATGCCCATCTCTATCAAGTTGTCCCTAGTCATATTTTATGTTCCTAAAGTAACAGAATGGCTTTGAATCTGTAAAGGGGGGGAGTGCTAAGGTAGTATTTTCCCCATTTTTTTCAAAAAATTATGTCCCCCCCCCGAAAAAAGCTGGAAAAAAACTGGGTTTTTTTTTGAGCTTCAAAATTTCCAAAAATTTCGCATCTCTACCTAGGTTCCTCCTAGGTTGAGGACTCCTTGTCCTCCTAGGTTACTTTTCTTTGTATCTAAAACAGGCCTTATCCTTACAGGGGAAATGTGTCAACCACGTTCTTGCTTTTATTGCCCATTCTGCCTCCAACTGCCTTGGAACATGTGACTAAAAATAAAAAGAAAATTAGATGAGGGTCTATGTTCCGTATGGATTTTCATTTCCAGTTCCTTTGTTTGTTTGTTTTTCTCCTGACATGACTTAAATAAGTAAATTTGCTCCTGAGAAAAGAAACAAATGTTAATAGTGATTCGAAAACTGCTAAAATAATAAAGAGGTCAAACACAAAAACAAAGCTATGCGGATTGCATGTTGCTGCTACCATTTAGAATCATTACTATTACAACAAATGAAGTGATGACTTCATTTTCTTAAGGAAATATATTAGAAACATCATGGAAAAATGGGTAATTATAAATCAATAAAACAAATGCTTGCTAGTAGGTATCTGTGACACCTTCCTTTTAAACGTGTAATTGTGATGAAAATGTGAAGTGTAAGGAACCAAGCCATTAATCTTCCCCAGATCCTCTTCATAATGCTGCCACCTTTTAAATCAACGCCTTATGAACTGGGACAGACTCAGATGTATAATATAAAAATAATAATGATGTTTATTGAGAACATAAATAAATGCAATAATGACTGATGTTGGTATGCATTGCCTTAAACATGAAATAGATTAAATCAAATCTTTAAGCCTCCCTGTCTTTAATAAACAGTATAGTAAAGCCCTCACACCTAACCTGCCTGACTTAACTCTAATAGAGCTGTGCTCTCTCAGCTCTCCCAGCATTCAACTCTCTTTCACAGACCAGGCTCCACCCTTTTTACACCATACAATCCCCTGCCCTCCTGCTGGGATTGGCTGATCATTTACATATTTATCTCTCCTGCTTCCAGGGTGTTGTCACAGTATCTATTTCTAGATACTCTACTAAGAATGTCCAAAATAAAATACAGCCCCCAGCCATTTGTTGGGTCTTTGATTTTCTCACAAAATATTTTTTTCCTTTGATGATGATAAAAATTGGGCATGTTTGCACGTCCTCTGTGTGAACTTGTTTTTTCTTTAATTTGAAGTATAAGCTTTAATACCTATGCACATTCTTAACTGTAGTATTTATAAATCATTCTGTCCTTAGATGTATCAGTAATTTGAAAAAGACTATGAAGAGCTGCTATCAGAATTCAGCCTGCAGCTCTTCAGTGTGCCACCTCATCAAGACACCCAAAATAGCAAGATAATACTGAGCCACTGCCCTACTTTCCATTCATGGAAAAATAATTGTAACTTGTGTGCCTTCAAAGTGGTAGATATTGTTCCATAATTTGAACGAGCACCTGAGTGTAAACATTTTAAATGTGTGTGACTGTATAATATGCCAAGGGACAGCACAAAATAAGACATTCTGAGATTGTTGTGGCAAACATATGTGGGTAGAGGTGGGCATGAAATAATTTTTTGTTTCATTTTTCATTTTTCATTTCAGTTCAGAAAAAATGAAAACACTGATTTTTTTAAAGAAAAATGAAATGAAATGATCGGGTGCAAAGGGGTACCTACCTGAGGCCTCGTGGCACCCACTGCTACCACTGCCCCCACTGAGCCCCCACGGGGAGGCCTTCTGAGGCCATGGGGAGGCCTCCTGGCACCCACTGCTGCCGAGCCCCCAATGCCACCACTGCTACCAAGGATCCAGCACGGGGAGGCCTACTGGCGCCCACCACTGCCACCGAGGATCCGACAAGGGGAGGCCCCAGGGAGGCCTCCCAGTGCCTGCTGCCACTGCTGCCACTGAAAGTCAATTCAGTGGTGGAATATTTTTTTAAAAAAAATTGTTTCTCAACAAAACAAAACAAGGGGGAATAGAACAAAAAAAAAATGAAATGAAATGGGATTTTCCCATTCCGTGCCCATCTCTCTATGTGGGTAAGTCTAGTCCAAATTTTATTTATTTATTTATTTATTATATTTATATCCCGCTTATCTTCAATTTTGAACTCAAAGTAATGGTGAGGGCATCTTTATATTATTGGTAGTTCCTGATCCTCATTGTGTAGGGCCCCTCAAACTGGAATGGTGCTGCTCTTTAGAATAACTTGCTTCACTTAGGGCGTTTATACACGACCCCTAAGCTCCGCCGCAAATGGCTGCAAGGTCCGGACCTTAAAAATGTTTACCCACCAGCTCCGGACTTTGCAGACAATTAAGTGCGACCCCGCCCACTTTAGCAAGACCAAACAGCAGTTTTCTTGTACCTGCTTTTTGGAGGTTACAAATATTTGATCCGGTGTAAGGATAGTGAGTGCGGGGCTCTCCTGGCTTCCGTTTGTTCTTTTTTTGCGCCCTGCCCCTTTAAGAGATCTGAATGCTGCCCGGAACAAAACGGAGGTAAGAAGGCATTCTTTTCTTTCTTTTTTTCTCCCTCCCTCAGGCAGCCAGCAACCAGGAAGTGCGGAGGGGGGTGGGGACAGAGGAAGAGCGAGGAACCCCTAAGATCTCTGGTCCGAATTTAAGTGGCCAGCGGATCTTAGGGGTCGTGTAAAAAGGCCCTTATTGATCATTTTGAATGGATGACATTGGAAGGTTTTCCTGCACCTTCAATATTGGAGCCCAAGGGAGGTTGAAAGCCTCTTCTCTGGGAATGGGGTTTGTTTGTCCTATTGCCTCTGGCAACATGGATGCCTTAATCTAATCTAAACCTGACCTCCTTTAGGATCCCTGCATTAATCCATGTCTCCATTAGAGATGGGCATGAATAAAAAAAGGTGTTTCATTTGTCGTTTGTCGTTTAGGGAGTCTGTTTCGGTTCATTTCCTTTTTTGTGAATTTTTGCAAAAAATTGGTTTTCATTTTTGTTCGGTTCGTTACTGTTTCGTTACCATTTATTTCAATTTTTTGTGATTTTTTTAGCATTTAAAGCAATTCAATGTATTGCCGTAACGAAAATGAAACGGACGACAAAATTTCTGGTGTTTCTGTTCGTTTCGTTTCATTTTAGAGATAAAATGTGTTTGTTGTTTCATTGCATAACATAACGAAAAAACAAAAACGGAAACGAAAAATTGTTCGTTTCGTGCCCATCTCTAGTCTCCATAGTTTGATACAAACCACTGCCATGTCATAAGAACATGAGAAGAGCCCTGCTGGATAAGGCCAAGGACCCATCTAGTCCAGCTTCCTGTATCTTATGGTGGTCCTACCAGATGCCTCTGGGGACACATGGACAACTAGTCACCTGTGTCCTTATGTCACTCCCCAGTGTCTGGCACTTTGATGTACCTTCCTTTTAAGCCTGGAGATAACATGTATCCCCATCATGGCTTGTAACCTCATCTCTTTATTTCCAACACCCAGTCACAAATTATAGCATCCTGTGATGGGAAAACTTGTCATTATGCTACCCCTAACATATATGGTACCTTATATGTTTTGTGTGAAAGACTAAACAGTGTTCTATCAGCAAACTCAAAGGAAGGGGAAGTGAAATGGATAGTTTTTAAAAAATCACAGCTCTCTCTCTCTCTCTCTCTCTCTCTCTCTCTCTCTCTCTCTCTCTCTCTCTCTCTCTCTCTCTCTCTCTCTGTATATATATCTCAACCTGTGGGTCCCCAGATGTTTCTGGACTGCAGTTCTCAGAAATCCTGGCCAACTCAGCTTGCGATGAGGACTTCAGGGAGTTGCAGTCCAGAAGCATCAGGGGACCCACAGGTTGAGAACCCCGGGACTATAGCTATATTCAAGCAGCTCTCCTTTCTTGCTTCAAGCAGTTCTCCCTGTAACCGTAGTACACACCACATGCTCATCTTCTGCTGTCCTCTGCCTCTGCGTAATTTTGTGTGAGAGAAATTTCTGGTTGGATTTATGGGTAGCATATGGATAGTTAAACTCTCATATTAAAAAGCCAGGGAATTCAGTTTTTTTTTAAACCCTTCAATTTATGAATGTGGGACATTATGCTTCTGTACTCATGATTCAGGAAGCCAGGACATGCTGCAAAATGTTGTGTCTCTGTTGCCAGCCAGGAAAAAAAAGGATTCCAAGCTTTACAAAGAAAAGGGCAGGCTGGATGTTGACAGGATACCCTCTTCTGCTCACTGTCATTCACACTTGTTGAAAAACAGACCTGACAGTTGCTTTATGTTTGGGTGAGAAGTGGTGAACTTATGAAAAAAAAAAGAGTCAACTTCTGGAGTTTTCTCTTGTGTGGTGTCATTTGGGGAGTGGTAGTTGGTGCTTAGGGAATCCTGTTCATCACTTGGACCATTAACCTGTGGAGTGTTTCAGAGTTCAATGAGTTCCCATACTATCTCACATATACATGAAAAACCTGAAAGAGGCTATACATAATGTTGTGGTCTTTTACCACCAATGAGATGATGAAACCCAGCTCTATCTTTTAAACCTATGCCAACAATTAGAAAATACTGACAACGTGTAAACCTGTAGATCATATGCCAAAGGTAAGCTTTTTCTTGGATAAGGGTTTGAAAACAAGTAGGAGGAACTCAAAGCAAAGACTTATGGGGGGGAGTTACTGTTTTGCATAGTCGTAGTGAGGTGCTACAGCCGGAGAGTAGGGCTTTATATTTGCTGGGGATGGAGGTATGCATGTAACAGAAGCCTTCCATTCACAGAAATGTTGGCGACATGTTTGTCAGAAAACACAGTTGTTACTGTGGACTCTTCTGGTGAACATGAGAAGGTCTGCTTGTCTTCCAGGTGAGGTGCTGTGGGGAGAGGTGGGATTTACTTGCCTCTCCACATCACCACAACCTGTCGGTCTTGAGAAAGGTTCAGATAGTAATGCTTGAACAGAGGTAACTTTTTAAAGAGTGGACAATGAAATAACAGGGCCAAATGCTGTGTTCAACCCAAATACAGTATGTTCATAGGAATATCTGTAGAGGCCTCAAGATGATATAACTTGGGTCAGGTATGTCCAAACTTTGTCTTTCTTGATGTTTTGGATCACAACTCCCAACCCTGTATTTCCAATGGTAAAGGACTGTGGGAGGTGTGGTCCAAAACATCTGGAGGGCCGAAGTTTGGACATGCCTGACCTAGGCTAAGAGGCAAGTGAGTATTAATGAATTACAGTGTACTAATCCAGTGTTTTTTGCCTTTATAGGGCCTCTTATGGTATAGAGTAGAGATGGCCTCCATGAACCTGGCCCAGCATGTTTTATGCCCAACACACAGATCTGGACACACCCTGGATCTGGTATTTTCCTCCGCGTCTGAGGACTCGTGTCTGAGGGTGTGGGACCTCGCTCCCACCCCTGTGTCATGGTCAGACCACCACCTGCTGTCCTTCTCTGTATCGATCGCCGCCCCACCCCGCGGGGACCTCCGGCCCACTGTTTGGGCCCGCCCCCGTAGACTCCTTGACCCTGATCGGTTTCGGGAAGTCCTCGGGGAGCCTCCTGGCGGACTGGCTGACGATCTGGTAGACTCCATGGTGGATCAATGGTTTGATGAAACATCCCGGGCTGTCGACCAGATCGCCCCTAGGCGCCTCATCCGCTGTAGAGCTCGTTCCTCGCCGTGGTTCACGGAAGAGCTTCGAGCGATGAAGCATGAACGGAGGAGGCTGGAGCGCAGCTGGAGGAAGAACCGGACGGCTATTAAGAAGGCTGCAGTCATCTCACAGTCCAGGCGCTATGTTCATGCGATCAGGGTTGCTAGAAGATCTTATTGCACCCTGAGAATTAGTGAGGCCTCGAACCACCAAGCAGAATTGTTCCGTGTGGTTCGCGACCTCACTAATCCTGGACTGACTAGGCCTCCTCCTACTGATTTCAGTAGTGAGAACTTTGCAGCCTTTTTTCGATCGAAAATAGAGGCCATCCGTTCCGGTTTCGAATCCTGTTGCCATAGCCCACTCTCGGCATCCCTGGCGGCTGTGCCCCCTCGGTCTCCTCGCATGGTTGAGTTTGGGCCTGTCACTTCCCTTGAGGCCTCCAGGGCTATTGCCCATTGCCGGCCCGCGTCCACCCCCTTCGACCCTTGCCCCTCATGGCTCATGAAAGCAGTTGCCATGAACATCTCGGGGTGGGCTTCGATCATCGCCACGGCCTCCTTCAGGGAAGGGATTTTCCCTTCCCGTTTGAAGGAGACCGTGGTAAAGCCCATCCTGAAGAAACCGAACTTAGCGCCGGGCGAATTATCCAACTTTCGCCCGATCGCTAACGTTCCTTTTATGGGCAAGGTGATCGAGAGGGTGGCCGCGATCCGGCTTCAATCCTATCTGGAGGCCGAGCATGCCCTGGATCCGTTCCAGTCTGGGTTCAGGCCTGGTCGGGGGACCGAGACAGTCTTGGTCGCTCTGCAAGATGACCTCATCCGGAGGGCCGACGGGGGGTGCTCCTCCCTGTTGGTCCTCCTGGATTTGTCAGCGGCCTTTGATACCGTCGACCACGGTATCCTGCTGGATCGGCTCTCCGAGGTTGGGATCGGAGGCACTGTTCACAGTTGGTTCCGGTCCTTCCTCGGGGACCGCCCCCAGCAGGTTCAGCATGGGGGCGAGATGTCGGCCCCTTGGATACTCCCTTGCGGGGTTCCACAGGGGTCGTCTCTCTCTCCCATGCTGTTCAACATTTACATCAGGCCGCTGGCTGAGGTCATTAGGGGGCATGGAGTCTGCTGCCATCAGTACGCTGATGACACGCAGCTCTATGTCTCCTTTTCTACCGCTGCAGATGAGGCTGTCCGGACCCTCGATCAGTGTCTGGGCGCAGTCATGGAATGGACCAGGGCTAACAGGCTCAAACTCAACCCCGATAAGACCGAGGTCATGTTCTTTGGGGCTTCCTCATCCAGCTACGATGGCCCGTATCCCACCTTGGAGGGTGTTTCCCTCCGGCCATCGGACTGTGTCCGAAATCTGGGCGTAGTCCTGGACCCGGCGCTCACCCTGGACGCCCAGGTGTCCGCCGTGTCCAGGGCTGCCTTTTTCCATCTTCGGCGTATTGCCCAGATTCGTCCATACCTGGATGAGGACTCCCTCAGAACTGTGGTCCAGGCGCTGGTGATCTCCAGACTGGACTATTGCAACGCGCTCTACATGGGGTTGCCCTTGACTCTCATTCGGCGCTTGCAGCGGGTCCAAAATGCAGCAGCCAGACTGGTGGCTGGTGTGCGTCGATTCGAGCACATCACCCCAGTCTTGGCTCGTCTGCACTGGTTGCCCGTTGCAGCCCGAATTAGATTCAAGGTCCTGGTTTTGGTTTACAAAACCCTCCATGGCCTAGGACCTGGCTACCTGACGGAGCGGATCGACCAGCGGTCAACTTCGGCCCGTCCGACTAGGTCGTCGCGGGCGCACATGCTGCGTGTGGCCACGCCTAGGGAGGCTCGGAGAACTTCCACCCGTACCCGAGCCTTCTCTGTGGCTGGCCCAACCCTATGGAATCACCTACCAGTAGAAGTGCGCCTTGCAGAGTCCCTGCCTGCCTTCCGGAAGGCGTTGAAAACCCTCCTCTTCCGGGAGGCGTTTGGGTGACACATTTTTTTTTTTTGTCCCGCCATCTGCTGTAGCCGTTTGTTTTATCGTTTATTTCAGTTGCTGTTTTTGACCTGTTGTCTATACATTTATTGTAAACCGCCCGGAGTTCCTTTCAGGAAGACGGGCGGTATATAAGCTGTATAAATAAATAAATAAATAAATAAATGGGCACGAATAAAAAAATGGCATTTTGTTTGTCGTTTGTCGTTTGGAGGTTCCGTTTCAGTTCGTTTCCATTTTTCATGAATTTTTGCAAAAAAAATTGTTTTCATTTTCGTTCGTTTCATTACCATTTCGTTACCATTTATTTCATTTTTTTGTGATTTTTTTTTTAGGATTTTAAGCAATTCACTCATATTGCAGTAACGGAAACGAAATGCACGACAAAATTTCTGGTGTTTCTGTTCGTTTCGTTTCATTTTAGAGACAAAATTCATTTGTCATTTCGTTACGTAACGAAACGAAAAAATGAAAACGGAAATGAAAAATTGTTTGTTTCGTGCCCATCTCTAGTATAGAGCCCTTTTGTTTCATTCTGCAAGCTAAAGGCTATTAAACAACTTTTTTTTCAGGCAGACACAATTTTATGTCCTTCAATGATGACTAAGATCATAATGTGCAGCGATTAACTCCTGGTTCAGCAGAACTAATTCTTATAGTGAAAAAGTAAATATTTTATCAAAATGTAACTCATTTCTATATTATAAAAAGCCCTAAAAGAATCTTTTAGAATTCATTTCTTTCCCATTCACATGAGTCTTCTTTCCTTAGGTATATTTTTCTCACCAACATATTGGATGCATATTGCCTTTCTAAAAGTAAAATTGAAATTAGTGTTAAAGCTGACTAGAAGGAGAAACATAACTATAGCTTTATATGTAAGCAAACTGGAGTTAGCATTAATTGACCATAAACTCCCCTTGCCCCTGTTGATGTGCTCTGCTCTTAGAATCACTTGAGTCCTGGAAAAGGATTTGGGGAGTGGGGAGTGGTATATATTTCTTTTATATGAAAATCAAGCTGGCTGAAAAAAAGAACTAAGTACAAGACTTTAAAAGCTACGTTTTTTTCAAACTCATATGATAGGAAATAGTTTCTTTATGTGTTCCTGAACAAAAAACATAAGAACATATCACGCTGCCCCCTTTCTCAATAGAGCATTGGTGAGGATATATCCTAAATCTCAGGGAATTACAACCTTTACAAGAGGAGGCATTAACTCTGATTGATTTGAAGTCTGAGAAATGCCTAATCAAATTGAATGGATTTTATGGGATGCTATTTATCCCTTGGCAATATTCTTCCTGATGTCATGTACATCTGAGTAGTGCTTTCGTCAGTCAATCAAAATATAATATAGTCAAAGGTGCCCTTTGAAATGGGATAAACCCCATTTTCAGCACTCACTACATCTCAAGAAAAAGATATGGTTTCCCCATTTGTCTCTGATTCTTGTTAGTCTAGTTTTGGCAGCTTTGATACTTAAAATTTTGACTCCTACCTTGAAAAGTAGCAATCTAGAATTTCATATATAAAGCTAATAATTTTGTTCGGTAACCAACAGATACATGGATAATATGTTTTCTAGTGACTCTTCCAATTCTGAATCCAGCTTCAACATGTGACATTTCTTGCTCCATATGTAGTAAAAATCCTTGAAGCTTTATCATCACAGCGCTTTCATGGAAAAGTAATACAATGGCCCTACAGTTAGTGCACTCCTTTGCATCTCCTTCCTTTTGACAGGAATATATATTGGATATTTCCTATCAGTGGCCATTGCTTTGTTTTCTTATTTGTTGTTATTATCTGGTTATGATTTTGATCAATTCAGATGCTGAAATTTGAAATATGTCTGTCCGCATCCCATCCAATGACACTTTATTTCTTCCAAACACTCTGAGAGCAGCTTTCAATTCACTTTCAAAAAGTGCAGATTCTTCATCATAGGATTTTCTTTCTTTTTTTTTTTTTTTTTTTTTTATTTTTATTATTTTTATTATTATTTTGTAAAAGGGAAAGAAAAATATATATAAATAAAACAGAATCGTCTTACATTGATAACACCACAGTTCACAAACATCCTTTATAAGGTTTTTAACACAGTTATTAACTCTTGCCATCTTCTTATCAGAATATCCTCGTCTTCTCCTTTCAGGTGGCCTGAAATTCTGTCCATTTCGATCACCGAGTATAATTTTCCTTTCAGGGCGTCTTTTGAAGGTATTGCAGAGTTTTTCCAAAGTTTAGCGTACAAAATTCTGGCTGTTACAATAATATGGTTAATTACATATTTTTGGTCATAAGTTGCCTCTGTGTCTATAATATTTAGCAAAAAAAGTTCTGGTGTATATTTTAGCTTGACCTTCAACACAGTGTCTAATAAGTTCTTAACCATATTCCAAAATAATTTAGCTTTTTTGCAAGTCCACCACATATGGTAAAAAGAACCGATTTCTTGCTCACACTTCCAACATTTAGCTGAACAGTTATATATTTTAGATAGTCTATGGGGGCTAAGGTACCATCTGTAGAACATTTTATAACAATTTTCTTTATAAGGGGTGGACCTGAACATCTTGATCGATTGCCATAACATATTCCATTTATCTAAATGAATAGAGTGCCCACAGTTTTCCGCCCATCTTACCATACACTCTTTAACCTGTGATTCATTTGTTCTTTCAACTAACAACATAGTATAAAATTTACTCAACAGTTTTTTCTCACCTGCAGTCAGTATTTTATCAAAGATATTATCATTTACCATAAACCCATTTTCCTTTTGCACAGATTTGTAGTGTGAGTTTATTTGTTGGTATGACCACCAGTCTATATTTATCCCTTCAAGGGATAGTTGGTTTGGTGGTTTCAAGGACTGGTCCTCATACAAAAGTTGTTTGTATGTTAAGATGTTACTGTTTGACTTTGAACCTGGACCTCTAATTGCTTCCATTGGTGATAACCATTTGGGAGCTTTAGGATAAAATAAGTCTTTAACAGATAACCAATTTTTAATTAAGGCATTCCTTATCCAATGTCTTTTGAATAAGGATGGAATGCTTCCTCTAAACCATAAATAATGGTGCCACCCTTTATCAAGGTCATGACCTTCCAAGCCTGTAATTCTTTCATTCGTCATAGAGATCCAATCCCGTACCCATGTCAATGCTGCAGCTCTGTAATATAAAAATAGGTTAGGTAATGCAAAGCCTCCAGAAGTGATCCTATCTTGCAAGTAAGCATTTTTAATTCTAGCCTTTTTCTTTTGCCAAATGAATATACGGATATGTTTCTCTAGGTCGGACAATATCTTAAAGTTAGACAAAACTGGTAAGCATTGGAACAGGAAGAGCAATTTTGGTAAGACAGACATCTTGATGGCGGCTATCCTACCCATTAATGATAACTGAAGTCTAGCCCAAGTAGCTAAATCATCTTTTATAGATTTAATCAGGGGAGTATAATTGTTGTCAATGAGGGTGGAACATTTATTTGAAACCGTTATGCCTAAATATTTTGCTTTGTTCACATGTGTGAATCCTGATATGTCCACTAATCCTTGGATATTGGGCCCAGAGATATTTTTAGTCATCATTACAGTTTTTGTTTTATTAATCGAGAAACCAGCTATTACTGAATAGTCCTTTAGGATTCTTAGAAGCTCTGGCAAAGACCGTATGGGTTCTTCAAGAATTAATAGTAAATCGTCAGCGAAGGCTTGTGTTTTATAAATTTCCCCCCGATTGTTCAAACCTTGTACCGACTCTGAATTTCTAATCACATGTAGTAGGATCTCTAGAGATAAAATGAAAAGCAGCGGTGAAACAAGGTCGTTAAGAAACAAAAGGCTAATAGACACACATCCAGCACCTCACCCACACATGATGTCTCTAAACAGCCATCTAACCCACCAGCAGTTAAGCCCTTAACGATCGCCTCAGCCACACAGCAGATCACAAAAGAACAAACGAATCTACAATCAGCAACAGAGCAAGCAAACCACACCCCCCCAGCAGTATTTATAGAAGGACTTCAACTAAGACCACGCTTTGCTTCAAGAAGAAAGAAGCCAGAACACCAGCCTGAAGATGACGAGTGAGACCTCGTCGAAACGTCGCCAAAACAACCAGATTTCTACACGGGAAGAAACCCGAATCCACCCTAACATGCATATATATATATATATATTAATGGTATAAACTGCCTTGGGTAAAGTGGTATAAAATATTTTAAATAAATTAAATAAAAATAAGAAATAGACATTTGTAAATTCCATCAATTAAATTCATCTACTCCAGTTAGGACGAAATATTAGATTTACTCTCAAACTTCACCAAGCACCATCTGATGTAGTACAACAAATAGAGAAATCCCATTGAATTAACTGAGATGTGGTATATCAATTCCCTTGTAGGCTCAACTGATTCAAATGAGCCTACTCTAACTTAAGCATAGGCCTTATTGGGTCTGTGACTGTAAATAAAGAAGATTTTTGTTGTTGTTGTTGTTGTTTATTTATTTATTTATTTATTTATTTATTTATTATACTGGTTAAAATCACTTTACTAAAAAACACCATTATTTAGTCAGCTGGCCTAGAGTGCCAAGCACACAGCAGGCATACCCTCTTTGGACAGCGATTGAGAGCTGTTGCCTCAGGAACATAGGTGCTTGGTCATCTTGAGACGTAATGGCTATCCTGCGACCTATTTCCTGGCCTATTATTATTATTATTATTATTATTATTATTATTATTATTATTATTATTATTATTATTATTATTATTATTGTAGATATGTTTGAATTAATGGCATTTTGAAGGAAATGACTGTGACGTCACCCCTTTCACAGACTGGGTTTTCAAAGCACAACTGGGTTTATTTCAACATCCCACTTCTGTGCCACCAAATTGTGACGACACCTCCCTTTTACACACTGAATTGTGATGGAAATGGTAATGCTGCCACCTTTTATTTACTTGGTAATGCTGCCACCTTTTAAAATTGTCGCCTCATGAATTGGGACAGACTCAGAGATATATAATATAAAATTAATGACAAAGTTTATTGAGAAAATAATAAATATAACAATATCTGAGGATGGTATGTGTTGCCTTTAACATATAATAGATTTCATCAACTCTTCCAGCCCCCCTGTCTTCAATAACTAGTAAACAGTATAGCCCTCACTGCCTGACAGAACTCTCACAGAGCAGTGTTCTCTCCCAGCACTCTTCGCTCTCAACTTAACTTCACTGAACTCATCTGCCTCAACTGAGTAGGCTCCACCCTTTTTATATCATACCATTCCCCGCCCTCCTGCTGGGATTGGCTATTGATTTGTATATTCATTACTCCTGTTTCCAGGGTTTTGTCACAATGACTTACTAAATCCCCATTGTTTTAGTAGGCCCTCCAAAGTGCAGTTGACTAGACAGATCAAGAAGGATTTGCGTTAGTTAGTTACACTAGAACAGATCCATTGAATCCATGGTGGCTTAGTAAATCAGGCACTCCATAAGAGTAGACCCCTAAGAATCCATGTAATGTATGGAGTTGACTGTCCAAATCCTCACTTTTCAATGGGCCTCCTCTTATATCTATATGATTTGATTTGATATGATTTGATTTCCATACCGCAAAACCATCTGGCCCAAAGGCAAGTCTGGGTGGTGTACAATATCATTAAAATGCAATAATGTCAAATACAATATTAAAAATAAAAATAATGAAGAAAAAGAAAAAAATAGAGCCAAATTAACATTAACATGTAAACTAAAAAGTAGACAAACATGATCACTTTTTATAATAATAATAATAATAATAATAATAATAATAATAATAATAATAATAATAATAATAATAATAATAATAGTTGGAAGAGACCTCAAGGGCCATCCAGTCCAACCCCCTGCCATGCAGGACCCCCATCACAGGACTCCCCACAGATGGCCATCCAGCCTCTGCTTAAAAACCTCCAAAGAAAGAGCCTCCACCACCCTCCATGGTAGCTTATTCCATTGCCGGACAGCTCTAACTGTCATGAAGTTCTTCCTAATGTTTAAATTGAATCTCTTCCTGTAGTTTGAGACCATTGCTTGCATCCTAGTCTCTGAAGCCATGGAAAACAAACCTGTCCCTTCTTCAATGTGACATCCTTTCAAATATTTAAACATGGCTATTTGAAAGCAAGAGATTACTTCCTTGTCTGCACCCTAATACCTGGCTGTGTGCATGTGGGTGAGGATAAAAGCATGTGGCCAAGCAAAAATGAACATAGTTCTCCATTCTCAGATTTATAGGAAGCATCATGAACTTGCAGGTTTTATGCATAGAACTCCTATTTTTTTACATTTCTCAAGTGGTATTGATTGATTGGTATTTACTGATAGGAGGTTTGATTTCGAAGTCATACTTTGCAAGATCTGAAGCCCTCAATATTGTTCATGTGTCCATGCAATCACAGTAGCTTTTCACATCAGTGACTCACATTCAGTTGCATTCTCATCTAACAGCTGCATGCTATCATGGGTGAAATGGAACTCGGTAGGAAACAGGCAGCATCCACATCTGATCCACAGCTGAAATTAAGATATTGCCAAGATGTAATGTTGCCTGATTTGGATAGATTCCACACAGGCATCTTAAATTTAATTCCAGCATCAATAGTATCTCTCATTTAAGAGGAGAGTTGAAGCTCTTAGCCCAGGGGTCCTCAACCTAAGGCCCCGGGGGCGGATGCGGCCCCCCAAGGTCCTGAATCTGGCCCCTGGGACCAATTGCAACCCCCCACCTACCCCCTGTTTTGTGAGCAAGCCAACCTCCGCAGCTGCTTTTGGACTGTGATCCGGCCCCCAGTGGTGTCTGAGTGGTGGTTCGGCCTGCTATTTGAAAACTTTGAGGACCCCTGTCTTAGCCAATTCGGTTGAGGGTATTGTGAGTTATAGCATGGATAAAGAAACAAGGTGCCTATATGGATCAAGGTTTTTTATTTTATGTTTAATGTATTTTTAATTAAACCATTTGTATCATATGTAATTTAACATAAAATGTTTTACCATGCAACTCCAAACAATAGCAGTGTGTGTGGGCACAGCAGTTGTTTTAAAAGAACAAACTAAAATAGCAAAAATGCATGCAGTAGGCATTCCTTAAAAAAGATTTTTACCCATGTCCAAAATGATGTTAATGAAGACATGATATGCACTTTCCAGTTCTCAGCTGCAGCCACCAAAATGACCTTCTCTTTGGTTTTTGACGGATACGTCTCTGCAGCTGCAAGGTTATGTAAGAGGGCCCATAAATCCAATCTGAGTAGACTGTGTATTTCTGGCATATGGTTTTCCTAATGCAAATAATTTTACCTATTTCCCTCTTAGCTAAAGTGGGTTTGCATGCATTTTCCCATATATAGCCATATTTTAGTCATATACGTTTTCCAAATATAATTATGCACCATTTTGTACACAATTTTCAACCTGTCAAAATGCATTGCAGGCTTTACCTACTGCAAAATGCATTTACCTACTGTAGGATGAATGTTGTATAGATTAGAGAGCTCAGAAATATATAGATTTCCCAGGGAAAATGTACTTCATCATTTGCCAGTCTTTGCGGGCATGACATTATTTTTTATTGTACATAAATGGAAACATAGTTTATTTTTCGCCCTAGTTAACGGTATATGTATTGATAGTGCTCTGACTGTAGTGTTACAGTTGGGAGGGACCTGAGTTAATTTATCCACAGCCCCTCCCTTTAAAGAGAGGGTTTCATCCTGCTATTTGGTTTAAAATGTCATCATCACGACTAGAGATAAGCACGAAACGAACAATTTTTTGTTTCCGTTTCCGTTTTTTCGTTTTGTTATGTAACAAAACGACAAACAAATTTTGTCTCTAAAATGAAACGAAACGAACAGAAACACCGGAAATTTTGTTGTGCGTTTCGTTTCCGTTACTGCAATATAGGTGAATTGCTTAAAATCCTAAAAAAAAAAAAATAACAAAAAATTGAAATAAATGGTAACAAAATGGTAACGAAATGAACGAAAATGAAAATTAATTTTTTGCAAAAATTCGCGAAAAACAGAAATGAACCGAAACGGTCCCTACAAACGACAAACGACAAACAAAATGCCTTTTTTTAATTCGTGCCCCTCTCTAATCACGACTGAAAAATCCAGTTGTTTTGATTTAAATAATGATGCTCCCAGTGTAGTTGTTCCCTACCTCGTGGCGCAGTGGTTAAATGCCTGTACTGCAGGTAAAACTGTGCTCACGACCTGGGTTCAATCCCCGGTAGCAGGCTCAAGGTTCACTCAGCCTTCCATCCTTCCGAGGTCGGTAAAATGAGTACCCAGCTCGCTGGAGGGGCAATGTGTAGCCTGCACACTGTAATAAAAAAAAAAATTGTAAACCGCCCAGAAACTACTTGTAGTGGTATGGGGCGGTATATAAGCAGAACACTTTTGCTTTACCTTGGGTTCCCAGTGGCGAAGGTATCTGGGAGATTTAGTCTAAGAACCTCTGGGGACTCAAGGTTGGCATTTTCCCCTCCACTTCAGTGGGTAGTGCAACCGCTAGTATTGTCCATCTGAAGGTGCTTTCATTGATACAGGACGTGCCCACAGCTTGGAACAGGCATGTCCAAAGTCCGGCCCAGGGGCCAAATGCAGCCCATTTTACAATTTTGAGTGGTCCTGAGCCCCTTCTCCCTGCCGGCTCAGCCTGTCACTCATCCCCACTGGTCGGCCCCTCCCTGTGCTGGCTGAAAACATCAGATGGCAGTTTTATGGTTTGCCTGCCCTTCTTGCCTCCTCCTGTCCCCCAGCTCAGTTGCTGCAGTATCCTCCCCACCTCCTTGTGAGGGAAGGCAGCATATGCAAGCAGTGGTACATCTTGGGTGCGTGTCAGCTGATTCCCAAGCCGTGCAACAGCCACCGGGCCCCTGGGCCCCTTGGAACTGGAGCGTTTGTGGCTGTTGCAATGCATGCAGGCCCGTGCCTTTTCTCTCCATTTCAGGCTGAATAGTCGGCCCCCACACATTGTCACCTCACCAAATCTGGCCCTCCTTGCAAAAAGTTTGGACACCCCTAGCTTAGAATGTCTTCCGATGATTCTTCTAGCTACCACAGTAGACCCCCCCCAGACCAATTCATTCCAACCGCCATAAGCCGAGTTAAGAACAGAGCAGAACATTCTAGGATTCTCACTGTAACTATCACCGGAGGAATGTCCATGAAACTCTGAATTTTGCATTATAGAAAATGAGAAGCTGGCAGATCATGGGTTTGTCACACACTTAAAGGCAAATAATGCCAGCTTGAAAACTTTGTTTAAAAGTGAGGAATAGATAATTTTAAGCATTTGATTTTTTTTAAAAAAAAACATTTTAAGCAAAAAAAAGTTAAATGTTTGCTTCAATCAAATCCTCAATCAAATGGTTCAGTAATTTCTTCAGCATTAAATCATGCATTCAATCTCAGCACCAGAAGTGGAGTATTCTGTCAGAATTATATGCGAAAGAACTGGTTCATCATGTTACTTCAAAATGGAGTCGCAATTTATTTTAAACTTTAGATAACTAAGAATAATCAAGAAACTGAACCATCATGTGAAAAGTGTGTTTAATTTTACTAGTAATGATGTGCTATTTCCATTGGCCTTATTTGCAACTTCTGAGTTGCTTCAAGACATTCATATTTACATATGACATTTGCTTCTTAGTCAAAAAGTCATGATATTCGCTGTCAAGTCTCAATGACTTTACCAAGTTGCCAGGTTGAATACAAACACCTGCACTATCGGTATGTAATAAAATCCATCCCACAATTAACAAACATTGACGTTTGCATATGCGCAAGTGTCCATATGTGTGCATGCATGTGTGTGTGTGTGTGTGTGTGTGTGTGTGTGTGTGTGTGTGTGTGTGTGAGTCAGTCTGTGTGTTTGGTTTCTCTGAGGGCATAATGTGACAATGACATTTTAAAGAGAGAGTTTTCTGGATTTATTTTCCAATTAAGAATATACTTTCAACTATCTGTATAACAGTACAATACTGTCGGACTGCCCTTGGTTGGATCCCATCAAAGGACTCTTTGGCCCAGCATCCAGTTCTTGTAGTGGTGAACTACAGAGTCCCACAAGCAGGACATGGGCCTAGTCTCTCCCTCCCATGTGCCTTTCCGGATAACTAGTGTTCTGGAGGCTTTAATCTCTGAAACTGGGGATCAGGCACAGCGAGTCAGCTGTTATGACTTGCAGTCTCTTGAGAACCACCTTCTCCCAAATTTCCTTAATCGTTTCAAAAACCAAGTAATAATCTGGAATTATTATTATCATGCCTTGGGGAAGTAAGTTTTAAAAATCTGTGTGATTTGAAATCCTTCCTCTCTATCCTGAATCTCCCACTATTCAACTTCATTTGATAACCTTGGTTCTAGTATTAGGGAGAGGCAGTAAAACAGCTTCCTGTCATACACACTGGGGATAATTGGATCTCTTGATCACTTTTCTTCCTAAGCTTTTAATGTTGTCACTTTCTATTAAATGTTGCTGCTGCTGCTGCCTAGCAGCAGGAGCAATAACAAAAACAAACAGTCCTTTCAGGAGGAAGTCCCGCCAAACCCAGAAAAAAATGCAAATGGATTCCTCCCCCCCCCATGGAGGATGCAGCGCAATCCACTTCAAAGTCACCATGAAGCTCATCATCACACAGATGCCATTCAGAAAGAAGGACCAAAACAAAGAACACCCTTCACTGCGTTAACACCAGTCTGGGTCCTTCTATAAATCAAAAATCCTTCCCCTTCTTCCTGGGCATTTTGACTGACTGCTAACAGCATCCTTCCATTCAACAGTATTTGATTAAATATTCCCCAGGCGATTGGACAGCCAGGAGGTGAAGGATAAAGCAAACAAAAAGAGGAAAACAGGAAAGAATTTGAAGCTTTTGTGTACCTCTCTTTCATTAAAAGAAAGCATTGGGGAGAGGGTTAAGGGTCTGTCTTTCAGGAATTAACAAACAACTCCAAAAATGAAAGTAAGATATTCTTGTGTGTTCCATCTCCCTATTAAAGCTAATTTAAAAGTCCCATCCCTGTTTGGAACCAGCTGGGAGGGATCTGTCTTCTTCTTCTTCTTCTTCTTCTTCTTCTTCTTCTTCTTCTTCTTCTTCTTCTTCTCCTCCTCCTCCTCCTCCTCCTCCTCCTCCTCCTCCTCCTCCTCCTCCTCCACCACCACCACCACCCCTGTCCCTCTTGGTGGTGGTGGGGTCTTCTATTCTGGTTTTTGCCTTCCAGTTGGCACAGTCACAGGCTAAGATTGAACAACTTGTTGTCTAGGGTGTTCATACAACACTGTTTTGCTTGTTCACTGACCTCCAGAGTGAGACCCTTTTTTGGCCAGAGATTCCTCACTGGCACACAAGACATGTCCATTCAAAGGTAGTCAGGTTTCATGCATCTTGTAGGCAATTGATGCAATGCTGCATTTAGATCAGAGCTGTCTTTATTCAGCTTAATCTTTGTCCAGATGTATTTCTTCATGAAATGGGTGGGTGGAGTATATACAGTAGCCCTATTGACTCCTGTTCAGCTTCTTGCAAAATTATTCAAAGATTTTGTGATACAAAAGTGTTTTTCCTTCGTTCAGCATGTTATGAAGCTTGTAATGGGGGGCATCTAGCTTAAACGTTAGGTTGATGCTGCTGATAATATGCCATTATGGAAACCATGAAGAGTGATTTGGGAAGGGAGCAAGAGAACACAAGAGTCTGTATTTTGTAGTGTCAACTGGAAGGAATCATACAGTATTATGGAACCATATTAAACAAATATTACAAGCAAGAATCCTATTGAGATTTTACAGTAAAGTAAGTGATTTTTTTTTCCAAGTCATAGCAGCAAAGGTATTTTCATAACAAGGTGGTGGTTGCATGTCTGGTTGTATACCATCCACACAACCAGTTATGTGATCAGTAGCTTGTAATAAGCTACAGTTTGTGAACACAACACATGTAATTTCACACGGTACAGAGTAAACTTCCAGTAGGATTCTCCTCAAATTTATTTGAATCAAAAATTGCTTGGTTGTGATTTTTTTATTTTCTGGACAAAGGAAAAAAAGATTTCATTTCAATTGAATTATTGTATTTAATAATACATATTTGAAGGATGCCAATGTTCTTATCTTTTGCCCTTAACTTTGGTATTTTGTACCTTGGCAAACAGCAAAGTTTTTTTTTAAATATAGTATGGAAAATGGAGCAAAATAACAATAAATACAAAATTGGAATACATCTTGTAATGAAGCAGTGCATTTGTACTTGCAATTCTGCATGGCAGGACAGACTGACTGTCTATATTTTTCAGAAATAAGCAGCCATCATTCATGATGTTAACAACTTTTGCTCTGAATAGACATGAAATTAGCTCATATATAGAGAAAGAAAATGACTTCAATTTTTTTAAACAATCAGGCTTGTGAGATAGAATATGGGTAATGCTAACCCCAGATGGAACAGGACAGTTTGAATATATTTTTTTTCAAACCAGGTAAAAAAGAAATTTGGAAACAGATGCTTTAAAAGTATGCAGTACAGACGAGCCATTAACTAACAAAACTGGCCATGATCCTAGGTATAGCTACCAAAGTAAATTTCAGGGGAAAGACTTTTCTTAAATCTCCTGGCCAAGACTGGCATTTGTGAAGACAAAGAAAGAGTGTTCCATACACTCTGAACAGTTCCCAGAGACAGGTATTCGAACCAGATCTGTCAATAACCTTGGGCGGCTTTGGTTGTAAATAGCAGTCTTCGTTTGTTTTCACAATTTTTTGTTCTATGTAAGATCTAGCCTCGGATTTTTGTTATCGTCTCTTCATGTCGGAATATGATCCTTAAGAGGCTGTTGTGGGCTGGCAAATGACAGAAGGATGAATCTGTTGCACATTCAAATGCCAAAGCAAAATATACATGGCCAAATAATGGTAGGTTACTTTTTATGATTAAATTGACCTAGCTTACATCCCACAATGTTAAAATAAAATAAAATACCCATTCCCAACAATTTCAGAGCACATCCCTCTTGACACGAGCATGATCTGAATCAACGTCCATCTGGCCATCCGCCAGAATGATTCCATACCTGGACAAAGGGAAACAGCCAAACCCACTCTTGCTAGTTCTGGCATGAGAAGGCGTCCAAGACTAGATACTTCAGAAATAACCTATCCAAAGAAGAATTTGGATGGCCTAAAACAGACATAGAGCTTCTTAGAGGCAGTCATAGCTTGACACCCTGCATATGAGGAAGAGGGAGGAGGAAGCTATAATAATAATAATAATAATAATAATAATAATAATAATAATAATAATAATAATAATAATAATAATAATAATAATAATAATAATTTATTTTATTTATATCCTGGATGGTTCACAACAAAATGATACAAATCAGCATACAAACATGTATTTAAAAAAATCAAAGCATTCAAATCAATGAAAACTGGAAAATGTCGGCAAAAATACAATAAACCATATAATAAATAAATAAATTTATTATTATATAATATAAGGAAGAAGCTTGAGTATTTGCTTCAGTGAGACTCTGTCTAAGTTGGGGGCAGCTGTGGAGGTGAAAGAGAAGGCATAATTAAGATCATTGATTGATTGATTGATTGATTGATTGATTGATTGATTGATTGATTGACGGTGCTATCTTTTTGTTGCTTTTGTTCACAATCAGTTAAACAACAAATTTGTTCCCACTGTAAAAACACTGTATAATATAATGCTAAGAAAATACATACCAATATTAAAAGTCACTGTTAGAACCGCCATATAACCTCCATTTAAAACACTTTTATAAAATCCCCAACTTCCATACAATAAGCATTCCTGAAATCCCACTTATCAAAACCACCGGTTGTGTGACTAGGACAGAAAAGATTCTCTGAGAAATGCTGTAATTGCTTACCTGCAAAGGGAAGGACAGGCTTTAAGGCCAGGGTGGGATACTAGGCTGAAAGGAATCCCCTGACAGGGAAACAAACTGTGAGCTAAAAAAAAATCCTTTCTGGACGTCCTTAATAAGCAGATCTATCTATCTATCTATCTATCTATCTATCTATCTATCTATCTATCTATCTATCTACTCTTTGTCACAGATGCTGGGATTATTTGCTGACATTTTTATTTTTGGATCTATATTTGGTCGCGCCCCCTTCTGCTTTCTGTCCTTTTTACAGATGCACAGAAGCAGAAATTCATCCAGTGAGTCTGTTTCCAGCTTGCATCAACCAAGAAGAGGAAACCTCTCCTACCGAGTTTCTTTTTATCACACAGTTGCTTGAGGCATGAGAGCTCTGACAGGAAAAAAGAAAGAAGTTGAAAGCCTAATTTTGCTTCGTACAAAGCACATTCCTCCACATCATTAAACTCCAATGCACTGATCAGCAGCTTGGATTTACCTTCATTTGTTGTGTTTCTGTCTTGGTCTTCGAGATATTCAGTGAGGCAGTTCATTTTGTGAAGAGATGGATTCATTTTGTTACAAGATGTCACACAGTGAGGGTCTGCGCGACAGCAATCTGGTACAGAAAAGTTTTTGCTGATTCCGTACGTCTCTGAAATGCTTGAATGAAGATGATTTGACACCGAAGATGACTTGCATTCTGCATTCCTTTCTTTTATTGAATGTCTTATGATTGGGGTTGCCACCTTCTCTCCCACTATAGACCTGTTTGTGATGAGCATTTATTATTTATTTATTTATACAGTTTATATACCGCCCGTCTTCCCAAGGGAACTCCGGGCGGTTTACAACAATTATAAAACACAGCAAAATACAAAACAGAAAAATAAATAGTAACTAACTAATAAAAGCAAATATAAACAACAACAACAGCAGATGGCGGGACCGGACTGGCAAAAAAAAAAAAAGAAACTATTTGGGTCACCCAAATGCCTCCTGGAAGAGAAGGGTTTTCAGCGCCTTCCGGAAGGCAGGCAGGGACTCTGCTAGGCGCACTTCTGCTGGATGATGATTCCAGAGGGTCGGGCCCGCCACAGAGAAGGCTCGGGCACGGGTGGAAGTTTTCTGAGCCTCCCTGGGCGTGGCCACGCGCAGCATGTGCGCCCGCGACGACCTAGTCGGACGGGCCGAGGTTGATCGCTGGTCGATCCGCTCCGTCAGGTAGCCAGGTCCTAGGCCATGGAGGGTTTTGTAAACCAAAACCAGGACCTTGAATCTAATTCGGGCTGCAACGGGTAACCAATGCAAGCGAGCCAGAACTGGGGTGATGTGCTCAAATCGGCGCACACCCGCCACCAGCCTGGCCGCTGCATTCTGGACCCACTGCAGCCACCGAATGAGAGTCACGGGCAACCCCATGTAGAGCGCGTTGCAATAGTCCAACCTCGAGATCACCAGCGCCTGGACCACTGTTCTGAGGGAGTCCTCATCCAGGTACGGATGAATCTGGGCGATTCGATGAAGATGGAAAAAGGCAGCCCTGGACACGGCGGACACCTGGGCTTCCATGGTGAGCGCCGGGTCCAGGGCTATGCCCAGATTCCGGACACAGTCCGATGGCCTGAGGGAAACACCCTCCAAGGTGGGCTACGGGCCACCATAGCTGGATGAGGAAGCCCCAAAGAACATAACCTTGGTCTTATCGGGGTTGAGCCTGAGCCTGTTAGTCCTGGTCCATTCCATGACCGCGCCCAGGCACTGATCGAGGGTCCGGACAGCCTCATCTGCAGCGGTAGAAAAGGAGACATAAAGCTGCGTGTCATCAGCGTACTGATGACAGCAGACTCCATGTCCCCTAATGACCTCAGCCAGCGGCCTGATGTAAATGTTGAACAGCATGGGAGAGAGGGACTACTCCTGTGGAACCCCACAAGGGAGTATCCAAGGGGCCGACAACTCGCCCCCATGCTGAACCTGCTGGGGACGGTCTCCGAGGAAGGACCGGAACCAACTGTAAACAGTGCCCCCGATCCCAACCCCAGAGAGCCGATCCAGCATGATACCGTGGTCGACGGTATCAAAGGCCGCTGACAAATCCAGGAGGACCAACAGGGAGGAGCACCCCCCGTCAGCCCTCCGGAGGAGGTCATCTTGCAGAGCGACCAAGACTGTCTCGGTCCCCCGACCAGGCCTGAACCCTGACTGGAACGGATCCAGGGCGTGCTCTCCCTCCAGATAAGATTGGAGCCGGGTCACGGCCACCCTCTCGATCACCTTGCCCATGAAGGGAACATTAGCAATCGGGCGATAGTTGGTGAAGTCGCCCGATGCTAGGTTGGGTTTCTTCAGAATGGGCTTTACCACAGTCTCCTTCAGGCGAGAGGGAAAAATCCCTTCCCTGAAGGAGGCTGTGCCGATGATCGATGCCCATTCGGAGATGTTCCCACCAACTGCTTTCATAAGCCATGATGGGCAAGGGTCGAAGGGGGTGGACGCGGGCCGGCAGTGGGCAATAGCCCTGGAGGCCTCAAGGGAAGTGACAGGCCCAAACTCAACCATACGAGGAGACCGAGGGGGCACAGGCGCAGGAGATGCCGAGGGTGGGCTACGGCAACAGGATTCGAAACCGGCACGGATGGCCTCTATTTTTGATCGAAAAAAGGCTGCAAAATTCTCACTACTGAAATCAGTAGGAGGAGGCCTAGACAGTCCAGGATTAGTGAGGTCGCGAACCACACGGAACAATTCCGCTTGATGGTTCGAGGCCTCACTAATTCTCAGGGTGCAGTAAGATATTCTAGCAACCCTGATCGCATGAACATAGCGCCTGGACTGTGCGATGACAGCAGCCTTCTTAATAGCCGTGCGGTTCTTCCTCCAGCTGCGCTCCAGCCTCTTCCTTTCTTGCTTCATCGCTCAAAGCTCTTCCGTGAACCATGGTGAGGAATGAGCTCTGCAGCGGATGAGGCGCCTAGGAGCGATCTGGTCGACAGCCCGGGATGTTTCATCAAACCATTGATCCACCATGGAGTCTACCAGATCGTCAGCCAGTCCGCCAGGAGGCTCCCCGAGAACTTCCCGAAACCGATCAGGGTCAAGGAGTCTACGGGGGAGGGCCCAAACAGTAGGCCGGAGGTCCCCGCGGGGTGGGGCGGCGATCGATACAGAGAGAGAAGGACAGCAGGCATCAATCCAATAAAGTTGTTTCTGCAGTGGAGATACAGCTATCTCAGTTGACTTCACCTATTATATTTCTATATTACGTGTGGCTTTTACAGACTATAGAAGCTCTTCTACGTTTCAAAACGTCTGTTTCTAGTGGCAAATCTATACAGTATTGAGATTAGAGAAGTTAATGGTTCCATCATTGTAACTTCAATAAGTTATAAAGGCTACAAGGGC
Source organism: Phrynocephalus guinanensis (assembly GCA_037367245.1). NCBI lineage: Eukaryota > Metazoa > Chordata > Lepidosauria > Squamata > Agamidae > Phrynocephalus > Phrynocephalus guinanensis. The sequence goes on from CM074733.1 coordinate 162,355,338, forward strand.
AGAAGTGTGAACTGTGGGAAGCTCTGAATGGTTAAACACTAGATTTTAGATGCCCCCTGCATCCTTCTAAGACTAGCACTATTAATTACCCATCTTGTGCAATGCAGGATAAATCTGTATCAATGTTTTAGGCTGTAATCCTGTGTAGCCTGCATACTGTAATGAAACTGTAAATCGCCCAGAGACTACTTGAAGTGGTATGGGGCAGTATATAAGCAGAACACTTTTTGCTTTGCTTTGCTTTAATGTTAGGCTGATTAATGCTAATACAGTATAGCAATATATCCGTTTGCTTACAAATGAATATAACTCAAAACAGGCAGACCTGCTTATTAGTTGACAAATTTATTTTATTTATTTATTGTGTTCCTGTGCTATCTTTCTTTCAATAATGGGATTCAAGATGTAAAAGAATTCATATGAGAATTTGCTGTATGTCTGATTGAAGTATATAATATTTAACCAGTCCAGCTATGCAGGATTGCAGCCTAGTTGAGGATTATTAAAAATGTCAAGCCCAAACATGAACAATACAGTTAATATGCTATGTTAGATTTCAGGGAAGAGACTGGAATGCAGAGCTTTGGCATGAGAGTTCAAGATAATGAATCAATGTTCCAAAAAAAAAAAGTAATTCCTTTTCAACTGTTTCCAAAAGGACTTCTGTGAATCATCCGACAATATTACTAGAATATAACAAAAGAAAAATAGATGTGTCCGGAATATTGTTTGACCAACGTTGATTTGCACCATACTTTTTCGGTTAATATATTCCATGATATTCTTGTTTGATTTTAAGAAAATGGCATTGATTGTTTCTGGAATGTTTGATTTGATTGTTTTTGGTTGTCATAATTTCTGCCATCTGACTGAGAAGTTAGATTCAAGGAAATAAAATATTCTGTAAGAAAACAGAGAAACATGTAGATGCGGTAATTGATTGCTGAGGTATAGTGCAGGACAAAACAACTTATATTATGTGCCATTTTGGAAGAATAGCCTAGCTGTGGTGGAAATTGTTGAGATTTGTCTGTTGAAATGTATTGTAATGACTCCATTTCACCTGTTTTGTTAAGGAAGTAACATTAACATTAAGGGTTGGTAATTTGCTGCTTTTGATATATGCTCACCCATGCATATACTGTGGTAGTTTCAGAGAGCGTAGCTGTGTTAGTTTTTTCAGGAATTTCAGGCAAAAATCAAAGAACAAAACAAAACAAAACAAAAGACACAAAACATGTGACACCTTAAAGACTAACTTTCATATTTCAATGTAACATTTCATGGACACGTCCACTTCTTCAGACTTATAGCAGCTGTCCAATGGTAGTTGTACCTCTCTATGCTGAAAGGATTATAATGGCTAACTTCTTACATTCCATAGATATCAATATCAACAGACCTTTATTGGCATAGCAACAGTGGACAAATAACAGTTACAATTTTAAAAAAACCATATGAACTGCTAATAGTAAAATCAATGTGAGGAGGAAGTAAGTAACCCAAAACCTCAAGGATGCTAAAATTCTAGAAGCAAAAGTGGCCACTTCCTCAAGAGAGCCGATAACTTGTGTGGAGTGAAGGAAATAAGCCTAATGGAGTCTTCCCAACCCTGGATCCTATCTAGGAGTGGGGACAGATATTTCATCCAATGTGTATCATGGAGTAGACAGTAAAAAAAAATGTGTTCCAATGTTTCTATACTATTGGTTTGACATGAACAAATCCTCTCAGAATACGGAATTCCACTAGACCTTACCTTCCCAACAATAGGGGAGAGGGGAAGGAATTACATTTTGTGAGTGAATAAGCTCTGTGTGCCTCTGGGCATCTCAGGTGAATGAGAAAAAAGGCTGGCATATCTGGAATGACTGGGATGTTAAAATTAAGGGGGAAACATGTGGTATTAGCTTCACTATGCAACTTTTGCCATTCAATATCCAACAACCTTCCTTTGATGGTCCTGTAAGCTTCAGTTTGGCTGACTAAGCCTAGCTGCGCAATGCCCAATCCTGATGTGAAAACATTGGAGATCTCTGCTGGAAGATCAGGGTCCAGCAGGAGTTGGAATGCTAAGTGAGAATGGGCTGGATTATAGAAGATTCCAAGCCAATATTTTATTAGTCTTAACCAAGCCAGGGTCTTCAGCCAGATCATACCTGTTTCTAAGCAGAGGACAGCATAGGGTACATATCTAGAGAGTCCCCATATTCTCTTCAAAAATGAGGCTTGTATGCGCTCAACTGAATGATCGATGACCTTATATTATTTATTTATTTATTTATTTTTATATTTATATACCGCACCAATTTCCCAGAGGGAACTCTGGGCGGTTCACATAAAACATGAGAAATCCACAAGATAATAACAGTAATTGAGAAGACAATAATAATAAAATAAAGGGGGAAAATACCCAACAACAATTAAAAAATAAAAATAAAAATTGGCAAGAGCCATAGGACAACTAATGATAGGTACAAATCACAAGACAAAAAAAAAACAGTGATACAGACCCTAGTGATTGCCAAATGCATCCCTAAACAGCCAGGTTTTAACAGCTTTTTTAAAGGATGCTAAAGTAGCCTGGCGTATCTCCAGATAGGAGACCCATATAAAACCTGGGAGAGATTCTTAGCCTTAAAAATAGGCAAGGAGGCAGGGACATACCTATTACTATAATTAAAGAAAAAACGTGAGATTGTGCTAGATGAAATTTTACATGAATTTAAAACTAACTTTCAATGGGAATAATTCTAATGCAGAACGAACTGTGCAGCTAATATTACAGCTCAAGAAATCACTCTATATCCCATCGTTCCTAATTTCCTTGCAACCCTTTTGTCTATTACAGTGACACAAGGTGGGGATGCAGCTGCATCAGATACATGTCCTGATCCAGGAGTTCCCGAAAATGGGAAAAGGACAGGCTTGGATTTTAGGTAAGAGTTTCATGTGTTCATGCTTAATAATGGATGTGTATGTGTTAAATCAGACAGGTATACAGTAACTCTGAAATCCTCATAAAAACTGCTGTCCTGCATTGCTGTGGTTTGTTACAGTAGGCTGTGAATGACATGGAGTGAGTTTGGTAAACGAAAAGTTTGTATGAAGAGCTAATGCCAGTTGTTTGCCCACAAGAGCGCCAACAATTATTTTAATGGCTAGGGCTAATTGTGGGTGAAATTAACCCCCCCCCCAAAAATATCAAAATTTGTATGTTAAGATGTAAAGCCATCCAACAAATCAAAGTGTGTTCTTGTTTCTTCAATATCTCTTGATGTCAATGCAGATTTTTTTTTTTGCATGTGCATCAATGAAATACAATTTCAGAAATTTAGTGCAGCATGACACAGTGCATGATGGTGTCATTGTTACAATCTTAAATTACTCCTTGTGACTGGGTGTTTTGATGCATTGTACTATTTATAGCTGGATGAGGGTTCAGTTCACCTCTCACCATCCTGTAAGGGATGTAATCTGCGAGGTAACCTCTGTTGTCCCCAACTCTTGTGACTCTGATCCCAGGGACACATGAATTCTTCACCTGCCTCAATTTAAAAGATGCATTTTTCACCATCCCATTAGCTGATAATTCATGGAAGTCCTCCTGGCTTGTCCTCCTCCAAGGCTGGAAAAATAGTCCAGCTTTGTACAGAGGAATCCTGGGTGTTGATCCAAAGCGTTTTGTCAGTATTGACTATGGAGTCAGTGCAAACACCAACACTAGAATGAATCTGAACTGTGCGAATTACTAGGTATTATTTTATGAAACATGACTGGCTGATTGAAGGCATTCAGTTCCAGACTTTTTCATTGACTAGGATGGGAAGAAGTAAGTAAAAGGAAGTCATTCCAGAAGCATGAACATAGCAAATGAGGTGGCCATATATCTTTGAAGTGAAAGAACATGGATTTAACCAAGCCATTTCAGGATAGGTATTCAGAAGTGATGGAATGTAGAAGCTTATTCATGTAGAACATAAAGGTGGAAAACATACATATCCATTTGTAATCAACCCAGGTATAGATATCCAGAATACTAAGGCTTGTTAGATAATTATGCAGTCTTGGCACATGCATGTGCAAGTGTACATCCATGTGGACACACACATCTCTAGGCAGATTTTGGAACATCAGTTTTAATAAAAGTTAAATTCCAGCACTAGTTTTTGTTTTGCTTAAAAAGGAAAAAGCAAACTATTATAGAATTGTTTTTGTTTCCTTGTTTTTACAAAAATTACTGATAAAATAAGCAAAATATACCAAAAAATTCTCCCTTCAAAATGTTTTAGAGGTAACAAGAAAATATGATCCATAGGATTCTAAGATGGTGATGGTGGTGATGGTTCGTTGCACTTAAATTAATTAGTGCTCTCAGGTTCTTACATTACCAAAGGGAGGAAAAACGTTAGGTATACTGTTACCCTTCACATTAACCAATCACATGCAACATTGTTATGTGTTGCATGTTATGTACACTGTCTGCATATAATCATTTTGATTACATGTTAAAAATATACTACCTATTTTCAAGTTTTGATGGCTTCACTTGTAAGGGTTACTCTATAGAAAGGAGTAGCTTGACTTAAATCTTATTTAAAGCAGAGAGAGAATTTAGGTAGCAAGAGGTTATGTGGCCTTTACAGGATGGGTAGACCTTTAGACGGGGATACACCTAATCTTTCCATTAGTGTAAGCTTGCCCCTTAGCTTAGAAGGTCAGTTATTTCAGCTGCCCAAACATATTACAACCAAAATTTCACAGGAACAGGGGTATGTTCTCACTGTCACTTGACATAAAAACCTTTGAATAGTTCTAGGTAGAACTAAATACCTGAAGGAACATGAGGCAAATATTGAGAACGACAGCTCCGTGTCACTTCTTTCCCCCCACCATAGAAATACAGTATATTTTGTCCAATACACTTGAGTTCATGCTGTCCGTTGTTTTTTTGGTCATATATATATATATATATACTGTATTTCCTGTGAAATTTTGGCATATATATATATATATATATATATATATATATATATATATATATATGCATGTTAGGGTGGATTCGGGTTTCTTCCCGTGTAGAAATCTGGTTGTTTTGGCGACGTTTCGACGAGGTCTCACTCGTCATCTTCAGGCTGGTGTTCTGGCTTCTTTCTTCTTGAAGCAAAGCGTGATCTCAGTTGAAGTCCTTCTATAAATATAAAATGCATACCTATACCCGTGAAAATCTACGAAAACATATATATATATATATATATATATATATATATATATATATATATATATATATATATATATATATATATATATATATATATATATATATATATGCATGTTAGGGTGGATTCGGGTTTCTTCCCGTGTAGAAATCTGGTTGTTTTGGCGACGTTTCGACGAGGTCTCACTCGTCATCTTCAGGCTGGTGTTCTGGCTTCTTTCTTCTTGAAGCAAAGCGTGATCTCAGTTGAAGTCCTTCTATAAATACTGCTGGGGGGGTGTGGTTTGCTTGCTCTGTTGCTGATTGTAGGTTCGTTTGTTCTTTTGTGATCTGCTGTGTGGCTGAGGCGATCGTTAAGGGCTTAACTGCTGGTGGGTTAGATGGCTGTTTAGAGACATCCTGTGTGGGTGAGGTGCTGGATGTGTGTCTATTAGCCTTTTGTTTCTTAACGACCTTGGTGATGGGTGTTCTGGCAGCATCCTGGGCTTTGGTGGAGTGGGGTCCTGTGTCTTGTGAATTCATTTTGGTCTGGCTGCGTGTCTGTGGTCTCCCAATGTTTTTTTGGCGTGTGTAAGTGTGCTCCATGTGGTGGCTGGAGTGGGGAGTATCGGTAGATGGTGCAGTCGTGGTTTTGTTATTGGATGGTGGTTTCGTTTCATCTGTGGGAAGGGTCTGGGTTTGTGTTTGGTGTGGATGGAAGGTGGTGGCATCTTGTGTCCTTTTGGACCTGGTGTCAGTCTTTGTGACAGAGGCTCGTCTGTTGACCAGGGCTAGTTTCCAGATGTCAGGCAAGCGGGAGGTGTCATCACGTTTATCCACCCTAACATGCATATATATATAAAATAAAATATACTGTTTTACAAATAAACAAGGTGTAAATCTGTAAATAGATTACCACCTTGCATTATATATATATATATCTATCTATCTATCTATCTATCTATCTATCTATCTATCTATCTATCTATCTATCTATCTATCTATCTATATATATATATATATATATATATATATATATATATATATATATATATATATATATATAATGCAAGGTGGTAATCTATTTACAGATTTACACCTTGTTTATTTGTAAAACAGTATATTTTATTTTATTATATTATGATTTTTAAAAATTATAAAATATCAATTCTCTTTCTCCTGTTCTCTGTCTGGAAAGCTACATTATGCCTTATATCCAAATTGTATTATATTGTATTGAGTCCTGTAAATTTTGGAAAGCTACAATTATTTAGGTATCTTGTCCACATAGTGCCAATATATATTGTGCTGCCATCACAATGGCTCTCAAGCACATTTGACAGAGATGTGGTGTTTTTTAGTCAAAGCAAAGCAGGAAACGAGAAAGGGCATTTTTATCAGACTTCAGCTCTCTTCAAAAAGCTGGAAATCACTCCCTTTTCAGCAGGAGAGAAGCGAAAGTAATTTAGAAAGACCAAAGAATTCTATCAGCTAGAATAGAAGACAGTTTCACAGGCTAGGATGTTTCTGATGGCTTAAATTGTTTCCTCTTTCTTGATGTGTGTTGTGTACATTGGTGGGCTACAGGGCAAAGGGAAATGATAAAACCTAAACCCTGCTCAGTGACTTGTGCAGTATTGTGTCAGAGCAAACTAGTGGCTTGAAAAGAAAAGACCATAGCTTAGTGATAGAGTGTGTGGTCTGCATGCAGAAAGTCATAGGTTCAATCCCTGGCATCGCCACTCAAGACAAATCAGCAAACAATGAAATTGTCAGAGCTGAAGACACATTAATGTTGTAAAGAGGTAATTCTGGTAATCTTTTCAATTTTCAAGACCAGATTTCAAAGGGTTTGGGGGCTTTAGTCCTCAAGACCAAACAAAGCAAGCTAGTTTGCATAGCCTTGGAGAGGAGAGAAACAGCTGCTGTGACACCCAGATGGCTGTGTTAGTTAAGGATTTCCCTTCTAATGTCAGTTTCTGCAGTGATATTCTGGAAAACTAGTTCTGGTTGGAGTACAGTGTGGCAGTGGTGGTAACATTGACAAGACAGACAGATGTTCAAAAGTCATTGCTAGGGTACCACAGTTGTATTTATAATTTAAGTAGGAGGTTGTTTCCTGTGTCTCTGCATGAACCATCGAACCATCATTTCCTTCAAATTAGGGTTTGAGAATGGACTTTATGCTGTCTCTGCATAATGTGCAGTTTGATCATTTGATCACATGGAAGGAGAGTCCGCTGTTAGAGGAGTCTGTCTATTTCATCTGTCCATTGCCTCTGAGAAGGGGTCCTTCCTTGCTTTGAATGTTTCCAGGAGGAAGTTTTCATTTTTTTAAAGAAAGAAAAAACCATATTTTGTTCTTTCTCTGCTCCATGGTGTTGGCTACAGTAGGACCCAGGTGTCTGCTGGGGATAAATTCCAGGCCTTCCTGTGGATAACAAAAACTGCAGATAAGACATGATGCCACTCCCACGAACCTGCTGTTTTGTGACAGTAGCTGCCTGTACACCTGCTGTTTTGCAACAGTAGGTTGCTTTACACCTGCTGTTTGTGACAGTAGCTTACTTTACGGCTGCTCTTTTAAGACAGTAGCTTGCTTTACAGCTGCTGTTTTACGACAGTAGCTTGCTTTGCAGCTGCTGGATTATTTATTTAATTGTTTCCTCTGCCAACCATGGATAACTGAATCAGTGGATACGGGGGTCCTACTGCACTTGGTGGTAGCTTTGGACCAATTCTCAACCTGAGATTTCAGAAAAGTCAGGAACTTTACCTGCCTACCGAATGCCCAGCTGTTGGCATTGAATTTCACCCCCTCCCCATTCCCTCCCTTTCAAATCAGAGCCTTTTATTTCCCTCATTTTGACTTGGAATATTTGGATAAGAATCAAAGCAGGCTGGATACGAAGCAGTTTGAAACTGTGCTTGTGATTTCATTTGTCAGACCAATAATTTGGGCTAAATTGAAACAGATGGTATTTATATATGCCTATTATAAAAGTCTCGGGCAAAACTCTGGGTAGAAAGCTCTGTGGAACAGCTGGGTAGTTACTGAAAAATATGGAAGCAACAGGGCCATGCTTCTCTGCATATTAAAAGTTTATCCTACAAGGGAATAGCTAGGGTTGTTTAGAAGCACAGTGTGCATAATTTGCACAAGGTGTTATTTTCACAAACATCACTTTTTGTGAGTGTGCATTTTTGTGAGTGTTTTATAGGCGAATAAGGGGCAATACAGTTCCCAGACTAGTGGTAATCTGTAATCTCTTTGGTGGTCTTTTTGAGTTCTCTTTACTAACTCCATGCACTAGCTCTCAAAAATATAATACTACCTCAGCAGGAATTAACAATGGGCTAAGAGGCACCATATCAAATGGGAAGCAGTTCTTATCAATGATTCAGCCCTTCTTTAAGTGGTCAGAGGCCACTCCGTTCAGTGATCTCACTCGACACAAGTGAGAACGCTACCCCTTTCTTTTTCAATCCTTGCTCCTGCTGAAGGCTAGACAGCCTGTACCCGGATGCTTTCTGCGGTTTGAGAAGGCTAAAAAGTCAAGTTCCCAACATCATGGATAATCCCGATGCGCAGAGAATCTCTGGTTCCATCTGGCACATAATAGCAAAGTGAGCAGCTAGCGTTCCCCCACTCCGCCCATTTTCAGGTTACTCTTTTCTGAATGCCTGACTAACATTTCAGAGTTAAACTGTGGCACACAGTTTCTCATTTGTAAATAGTTGGAGATAAACCAGGTTAATTGATATATAGCTGAAAGCCATCTAAGTAGTATCTGTATCCTATTTGTGGATCACTATTCATTTGAAGTTTTGTTTTTGTAGTATGTTTGTGGTATAATTAAAGGTGATAATGACCAGAACTCTGTTAATTACGCCTTTGAGTATGACTCAATTAGTACAATTCTCAGCTATGAACAGTTGCAAGTTATAAAGTAGGTGTAAACATTTGCTGTTCCTCACCAGCCAGATGACTTAACACATGGCAGTAGATGCCTATGCTGCCTTCTTAACTTGCTCAGATTCACATGTGAAATTTGCAATACTGTAGTGCAGTTATGCTGCTGTAATATTTTTTTAAATATAATTTTATTATTTTATAAAGAAAGGGGATCGTTTTACATTGATAACAATCACAGAACGCAAACATCATTTATAAGGTTTTTAACGCAATTATTAACTCTTGCCATCTTCTTGACAAAACAACTTCATCTTCTCCTTTCAGGTGGCTGGAAAGTCTGTCCATTTCAATAGCCGAGTATAATTTTCCTTTCAGAGCGTCTTTTGAGGGTATTTCAGAATTCTTCCAAAGTTGAGCATACAAAATTCTGGCTGTTACAATAATGTGGTTAATTACATATTTTTGGTCATATGTTACCTCAGTATCTATAATATTTAACAAAAATAATTCTGGTGTGTATTTTAACTTGACCTCCAGCACAGTGTCTAGTAAATTCTTTACCATATTCCAGAATAATTTAGCTTTTTTACAAGTGCACCACATATGGTAGAATGAACCGATTTCTTGCTCACACTTCCAACATTTAACTGAACAATTATACATTTTAGATAGTCTATGGGGGCTAAGATGCCATCTGTAAAACATTTTGTAACAGTTTTCTTTATAAGAGGTGGATCTGAACATCTTGATAGTTTGCCATAGCATATTCCATTTTTCTAAGTGGATAGAGTGCCCACAGTTTTCCGCCCATCTTACCATACATTCTTTAACCCGTGAGTCACTTGTTCTTTCAACTAACAGCATAGTGTAAAATTTACTCAACAGTTTTTTTTCTCACCTGCAGTCAATATTTTATCAAAAACATTATCATTTACCATAAAGCCACTTTCCTTCTGCACAGACTTACAATGCAAATATTTTTTTGATAAGACCACCAGTCTATTTTTAACCCTTTGAGGGATAACTGATTTGGTGGTTTTAGAGACTGGTCATCATACAGAAGTTGTTTATATGTTATTACTGAATGACTTCGGACCTGGTTCTCTGCTTCCATTGGAGATAACCATTTGGGAGCCTTAGGATAAAATAAATCTTTAACAGACAGCCAATTTTTAATTAGGGCATTCCTTATCCAATTTCTTTTGAACAAAGATGGAATATTTCCTCTGTACCATAAATAATGGTGCCACCCTTTGTCTAAGTCATGGCCTTCTAAGCATAAAACTCTTTCATTCGTGGTGTAATATTTTTTTCAGTTGGATTGCGGCCAACATCTTCAGGAAAGAAAGAAAAAGAAGTGGATTATAATCCACAAAAGTTACTGCTAAAATAAACCTGTTAGTTTAAAATATGCTACATAAGATTCCTTTCTTTTTTTCTTTTTTTATTATGCTGAGCTAGACTAGACTGACACAACTATCCTTTTAAATATCCCACACTATTGACATTTATAGGCTCTTTTGAAATAGTCTGTTTAATAAATAATGACTAAGGCACTCATCACTATTCCTTCCCCATTCATACTTTAAATTATTGTTAACAAATTGTTGACCTGGATACTTTTAAAATCATGTATTTTGCATTGATCCATTGCTATACTTGTGATGTGTTTATAGTTGTCATGGTTACTTTCTAAAATATTATAATGTGTATATGTGTAAATCTGCAAAAATATCAGCTGCAAAAATATTTATTGAAGCAACAGGCAATAAATACAGACATAACCGAGACAACGCAAATTCCTTTTCAACCTACATTGAAAGGACTTAGTGTGTAACTTTTAAGACTTCTCCAGTGAGTGTGCTTTAATGATCAAGCCTTTCTATGGGCTGGGAAAGGAAAATAAATGATAGGATTTAATGTTCTACTTTACATTCTACCTATACAGAAAATATCCGGACAGCCTTTGTTATTACAGCACCCTGTTGCTTTCTGGGAAATATTCACGTACTTCAGTTCTATGCAGGCTTACTTGTAAGCAAGCAGTGTTCAGCATATTAGGATATACTGTGTAATAAGCATGCATAGGTCTGCAATCTTTATGAAATCATCTTTTAAAGCACTGCAATGTATACATCCATAGTAATGGAGAAATATCTCTTGGCTCACGCTGTGTGTTAAAACAGAATAGATTTGGTTCTGGCTTTAAATCATTGATGAGCAATAGAGAAGAATAGCTTTCTCATTATATTATGCCATCTTTATATCATAAAGTGTCAAAGGCAGCCTATGAGAATAGATAGGGAGAGAACTATTGTAATGAGCAAGACATAGTTAAATGATCACTTTGATTTTGCTTCTTGAAGCACAAGTTTCCAATTCATGGCACTTATTTTATCTGGTAGAATCTTAAAGTTTGACATGAAGACATGCCAAATTATATGCTTGGAACTGTTCAGCTGGGGGTGGCAGGGGGAGTGGTGCAAAGACTGTAGACTGAAAATGTGGTTCCATTTGTCAGATATACTTAAACGAATGAATCCAGAATGGGAAGACATTTTCTCAAAGAAGCAAAACATAGCTTGTTTAATATTCAAGAGTGGACATCATATTAAAATTACTGATTATTTGAATGTATATTCCTTCTTTTCATTGTATAAATAAGTAAAATATTTATATGCATAAACTAAATCTTAATAGGGATAATTAAGTAAATCCCGGGCAGGAATGAATAAATACTATCCACCGTGGTACTTGTTTATCTGCTACCAGATTATAAACATGTTTGTTCCCTTCAAGCGAAAATATTGTTTTTTGTATCCACACATTTCCCCCTTTGATTTTTTTTCTCCCCTGACTCTACATTTTCTTCAACCTTTCGATTGCTTAACTCTCTTTCCCAGACTTGCCAGGAATTATGCATTTCTCTCTCCCCACCTCTTAGAATTGCTGCATTGCCCTATACAGTACTGTGCCTAAAACACCTCTCGATTGTTCAAATGCAATATAGGGTGTGTAGGTGATACCTTTATAGCCATTGACAGAAAAATAAAAAAAATATTACAAGCTTTTGTGGATAAATCCCACTTCTTCAAGTCAAGTACCAAAAGACCAAACATGGCGTTTTCCCAGGAGGTTGATCTTAGATGAAATCCTGCTCAACACATGGTGTTGAGAGTTCATAAGCCTTCTTCATGGTACATGGGGGTGGCGTCTCTTTCTTGGTACAACAACTTTGGAAAACACCCATTTCAGAGGGGAAAGTTTTCGTGAAGTAGGACAAACACTCAAAGTGTGCAAGGAGGTCAACCCAGAAACATTAAGAAGAGAAACAATAGTTGTTTGAAGCATATAATTACTAAGAATGTTCTCATACTCACATATTTCTGCTAATTGGGAGCAATAATACTCAGTTACACTGTAGTTTGGTTTTAAAGATTTTGCAAACTTTTTTGTTCTTCACAAAAAGTCTGTCTTGATCTACTGGGATACCCAGTTGAAAAACACATGTCTGCAAGTTTTTGTTTGTTTGTTTGTTTGTTTGTTTTGCTACTTGTGGGTGTGGGGAGTCCACCATATTTTTCTTCAGAAGCATTATTAGCACAAAAAGTGTTTTTTTTTAAAAGAAAAAAAAGTGTTTTTTTTTCCCTTTCAACTTTGGAATTTGTTCAAAAATATTGCATGTTGTGCAAAATATACTGATTTGTACAAAATACCAGGGGTTTATTTGTCTCCTCCAACCCCCCCCCCCAAATACCCCAGAGGTTCATAAGGTTCACAGATTTTATACAAACAAGTCCAAGACTACCTTGGAGAGGACTTCTCATATTTTAAGTGAAAATCACTTAAATTACAAAAAATGCAGTAAACACTAAGATGTTCAAAGGGGCTTACTTAGGGAGTAAGTACAGTGGACCCTCCTGTAGCAAACAGTTTGTATAACATACAATTTGTACAACATAAAAAATTCCAGAGATAGGGGAAATTTGCTTAACAGAATTGTCTACGGGGCAATCTGTACAACATAAAAATGGTCGCAATTAGGGATTACTCTGTTTTCAATGCATTCCTATGGGAAATTTGTATAAAGGAAAATTTGCTTAACAGAAATTCATTTGGAACGAATTAATTCCTTTATACAAGCCACCACTTTATATACAGGAAGGATTGCACTCTGAAGGACAAAGCCATCCTGAAAGAGGACCTTCATGCTTTCTGTCACCCTGTCTGTCTCACACACATGTGCGCACACAGACAACAGTGTGCATATCCATACATTGTATTGGTCTTCTAATTCTAATGCAGGCAAATTGCAAAATATGGTACATGTATCCTTGTGAAATACGTTTCTTCTTATTTAGATCTTACAGTTTTAGAGTTGTGGCAAAGACAAAGAAAAAAGACATTTGCACACACACACACAATAAAACTGTTTCATTATTGTATGCCATTTAGCAAAAAAATAAAGGTTTCCGGCGCATAATACCACTTTTCAATGAAGCAGCACTATTCATTAAAACAAGAGGGAGAATGTTCAGTATTTCTCCTTTGCATTATATCAATCTGAGTAACTTAAAAACATGTTGAGCCTGTCTGTCAATACTCTTGTCTGTTTTGATGTCATTCATAGTCAGGTTTTCTCCTGACTATTTTGGAAAATGTCACTGATTGCCTTTTGCATTTCCTTTAAAAATATACAGTACAGGGTACAGTGGACCCTTGTATAACAAAAAGCTTGTATAGGGGAAATTTGCTTAACATAATCGCCTATGGGGAGAATCCGTACAACATAAAATGGGATTACTCTGTTTTCAATGCATTCCTATGGGAATTTGTATAAAGGAAATTTGCTTAACATAATTTCATTTGGAATGAATTAATTCCTTTATACGAGGTACCACTGTATTCTTTCTTGTGTTTCATAGACGACATGAAGCAAATACTCCACACGGGAGAGGGAGGCAACATATTGTTATTTTCCCTATTTGCAGGAATAAGATTCTATTTTGGTGTGTGTGTGTGTGTGTGTGTGTGTGTGTGTGTGATTTTTTTCTTGTTTTTATTATTTGGAAAGTGAAATATTCTCCAGAGTATGTGACACAGGCGATGATTTGTTTCTCTAACTTGAAGTAAGACTCCAGAGAAAGCCAGTGCACTTGTCAGGAAAATAATGACCCTGGCTATTAGGCTGAATTGCGATATATGAGCAGGCATATTATTCAGAAGCTCTCCAAGTCTGGAGAAAGGTATTTAGTGAATGAAATTGATGGAAAAGGGAGAGAGTTCATTTTAAACTCAGACTAATTGCTACTGATTCAGTAGTGACATGTTCTTTGAAAAGGTGTTACGGCTTAAAATAAAACAATGTGCCGCTCCTTTTTTGCCTCTTTTTGTGATTTTAGCATTGCACTATTAAAAATTAAATATTTTTTTAAAAAAATGCATGTCTCCCTCTGTGTCCTTTTGTCTTATTTTCCCTTTGTTCCTATCATTTATTTCCTGGGAAATTGGCACCCCAAGGATTTACATCTATTAATGCTCAGCTCTTTCCCATGTCATGTGTTAGTTCGCTTTCTTAAACTTTTCTCATACTGATTATATCAATTTAGAACTATATCCCAGTATTGTTATTTCCCATGGATTTTCCCTACACCCTGGTTTCCTCAGTAGAGATTTCACACTAGATCCATTACAGGTTTAGTAAAACTGACAACCCTGTTACTGTATGTTAAGGCCGTAGCCATATGTGCCCAAGAAATATCAGTTATATCAACTCTGCAAATATATAAATCATTTTATTAAATTTTCATTCACATGCACAGATAACCTTGATTCATTTGGTCAGCCAGTCAGGTCTTTTTCCACCTCGCTGGCATGGCCTTTTTCAAATGTTCCCCAACAGTAGAAATGGGGAATCCTCCTTTAAATTAGGAATTCTGGGAATTGTAGTTTTAGGACATGTGACTGCACCACGGTCTCTGACGGACAAGGGTCTGTTGCATGATGGGTAGCTGGGACCATGCTGGGTGGCAGTGGTGAGAACCAAGCAGGGAAACAGCTGCCGGATATCGCTGCAGCCCCTTGCCTGAAGTGAGATCCCGCAGCGTCTCCCCAGTTCAGTTCTGCCAAACCAAAAACGTCATTTCATTCCAGTTCTTGACAACACATTGTCTGCCATTTTGCTTCATTTCAAAACATTTGAAAACCTTGCAAAACGACAAAACAGTGTGTCATTTTTCATATGGTGCCCATCTCTAGTTGTATGGCTTATAACTAACTCCTCCCACCCCAGTTTTTCAACAGGAATTCAAGTCCTTTTTAATGCTGCCCTACATTTGTCTAGTGATATAACCTTTAGAATTGTTTTCCCCTAAAAGTCCTCTTTATCTACCACCACCGTCCCTATCTGTCTCCGTGACCTTCATTTGAAGCTTACCATTCACAATCATGTCTTCCCCCTTCCATTATTTGAACCAGATTGCAACCATGTGGAAAAATGTGCACTCTATATCAGTCATTCCACACTTTATCAATGGCTCCCCACATACCTGTGGAAGAACAGAAGAGAAATGTACTCTATGGCGATGGGAGACCCCTCTTTTTCCATAAAAGGGGAAGTCACAAATTGGCACACCGTTTTCTGTGAAAGAGGAAGCACAAATTGGCACACCATTGCACATTATTATGAAAGTTGGGCGTTTAAGTCCAAGTCCAATATGTAGCCTGCACAGTTAGATTGTAAACTGCCTATAGATTGTCTGAAGCATTATGGGGCAGTGTATAAAAAGCACTTTTTGCTTAGTTCTCCAGATCACAACAGAACACTTTAAATTCCAGCAATATATACCCATGAATAATCGTAGTAGTAGTTGTTTTGTTGTATAGTTTGTGAGCCCATGTCCATGGAGTTTTCTTGGCAGGAATACTGGAGTGGCTTGCCAGGTCCTACTCCAGGTGCCTACAGCACCTGGTATTCCATGAGTTGAGGGCTACTCATGTCTGTTTCTGTACGGTTGACTTTCATGGCTGTCTTTTTATTTTCTAGTTGTCAGTAGAGGGGTGTGGAAATCACGGATGTACATTTTATATAATGGGTAGGTTGTGTGAAACGTCATTGGATGATCTTGTTCTAGGTTATTTTTCCACACCAGAGAGACTTTTCAGGTCCTGCCAGGCTGCAAGCTGCAGTTCTTCCTGCATGAATGTGCTCATTACTGATACCTCGAAAGAACACCTGGTGCTCTAATTCTTTATTAGTTTTCTGGACTATAATTCACAGTAATCAACTTTGAGCTCTTTTGGGATGTATTAGGAATCACCTACTGCTTCATAAATTATTGTACTTAAAGGCGGAGAAGAAAATAAGCCTATGAAACAATGGATTTTCAGGGGAGAGATATCCTGTTTCATCTTCAGCTCTAACAGCAAGTTCTTAAGAGCGCGTAAGAATTTATAGGATCTGTGACTGTTATATTTTCCTTCTTAACCTGTATTACCCCCTACAACTTGCACTTTCTAATGTTAAGAAGAGACAGTATGTACACAGTATGCAGTGATATTGCTAATTACTATTGTCAGCAAGAGTTTGAAGCATCCTTTTCGCAGGATATGCTGCCTATTTGGCTTTTGATTGCCTACTAGCACTTACATTCCAGGTGAATGACCTTTATGCATTTACTCAGCACGTGTGACTTTTATGTATTTATTAAATTAGTTTGATGTAGAGGTGGGGACAAATTGAAAAACGAATAACATCTTCTGACAATTTGGCTGATTCATCAAAATTTGTCAGTTAAGTACCTCATGGGACAGTGGTTAAATGCCTGTACTGCATCTAAAACTGCTCACGACCTGGGGTTTAATCTCAGGTAGTCGCCTCATGGTTGACTCTGCATTCCATTCTTCTGAGGTCAGTAAAATGAGTACCCAGTTTGCTGGGGGGGGTGTCAATTTGTAATCTGCATACTAAACTGTAAACTGCCCAGAGACTACTTGAAGTGGTATGGAGTGGTATATAAGCAGAAGCAGTTGATCATCATACATGGAGTTCCCCAATAAATATGAATTTCGTTGTTCAGTCGTTAAGTCATGTCCGACTCTTCATGGCTCCATGGACCAGATCACACCAGGCCCTCCCGTCTTCCACTGTCTCCTGGAGGCTGGTCAAGTGCATGTTAGTTGCATCAATGACACCACCCAAACATCTCATTTTCTGCCATCCCCTTCTCCTGTTGCTTTCAATCTTGCCCAACATCAGGGATTTTTCCAAGGAGTATTTTCTCCTCACGAGGTTTCCAAAGTACTGGAGATTCATCTACAAAATCTGTCCTTCCAATGACACATTCAGGGTTGATTTCTTCCACCATAGATAAGTTTGATCTCCTTGCAGTCCAGGGGACTCTCAGGAGTCTCCTCCAGTACCATAGCTCAAAAGTGTCAATTCTACTGTGATCAACCTTCTTTATTGTCCAGCTCTCACTTCCATACATGACTACTGGAAAAAAAGCATTGCTTTGATTATGCAAACTTTTGTCAGCAAGGTGATGTCTCTGCTTTTTAAGATGCTGTCTAGATTTGTCATCACTTTCCTCCCAAGTAGCAAGCGTCATTTAATTTCATTGATGCAGCCACTATCTGTAGTGATCATGGAACCCAAGAAAGTAAACTCTGTCACTGCCTCCATTTTTCCCTTCTAATTGCCAGGAGGTGATGGGACTGGTGGCCATGAACTTAGGGTTTTCTTAATGTTGAAATTCAGCCCATTTTTACACTCTCCTATTTCACTCTCATTAAGAGGTTGTTTAATTGCTCCTCAATTTCTGCTAATAGAGTAGTATCATCTTCGTATCTGAGGTTGTTGATATGTCTTCCAACAATCTTAATTCTGTTTTGTGGTTCATCCAGTCCCTCCTTGTGCGTGATGTACTCTGCATATAAGTTAAATAGGCAAGGTGACAGCATACAACCTTGTCATAATCCTTTCCCAATTTTAAACCAGTCAGTTGTTCCATGTCCACTTCTGACTGTTTCTGCTTGTCCCTCATACAAATTTCTCAAGAGATAGATAAGACGGTCAGGCATTCCCATTCCTTTAAGAACTTGCCATAGTTTACTGTGTTGCACACAGTCAAAGGCTTTTGTGTAGTCAATGAAGCAGAAGTACATGTTTTTCCGGAACTCTCTAGCTTTCTCCATAATCCAGGGCTTGTTGGCAATTTGGTCTCTAGTTCCTCTGCCCCTTTGAAATCCATCTTGCACTTCTGGAAGTTTTCTGTCCACGTACTGCTGAAGCCTCCATTGTAGAATTTTGAGCATAACCTTGCTAGCGTGTGAAATGAGTGCAATTGTACAGTAGTTGGAGCATTCTTTAGTGTTGCCCTTCTTTGGGATTGGGATGTAGACCAATCTTTTCTAGCCCTCTGGCCACTGCTGAGTTTTCCAAATTTGCTCGCATATTGAAGTAGCAACTTAACAGCATCCTCTTTTAAGATTTTAAATAGTTCAACTGGAATGCCATCACCTCTACTGGCCTAGTTGTTTGCAGTGTTATCTAAGGCCCACTTGACTTTACTCTCCAGAATGTCTGGCTCAAGGTCAGCAACCACATTGTCTTGGTTATCCGGGGCATCCAGATATTTTTTGGTATAATTCTTCTGAATATTATTGACATTTCTTTTTAATGTCTTTGGCTTTTGTTAGGTCGCAACCATTTGGGGCTTTATAATGTCCATCTGCACGAAATGCCCCTTTAATATCTCCAATTTTCTTGAACAGATCTCTGTTTTTCCTTTTCTGTTTTTTCCCTTTTTTTGAACTATTCGTTCAAGAAGGCCTTCTTGTCACTCACCAATATTGGGAAGTCTGCATTCAACTTTCTGCATCTTTTTCTTTCTCCTTTGCATTTTGCTTCCTTTCTCTCCTCCATTATTTGTAAGGCCTCGCTGGGCAGCCATTTTGATATCTTGCATTTCCTTTTCTTCAGGATGGTTTTTCTTGCTACCTCCTGTACAATGTTATGAGTCTCCATCCATAGATCTTCCAGCGTTCTATCCACTAGATTAGTTCCTTAAATCTGTTCTTCACCTCCACTGTGTATTCATAAGGGATTTGATGTTATTGTACCTGACTGGTCCAGTTAACTTCCCTACTTTTTTCAGTTTAAGAATGAATTTTGCTTTAAGAAGCTGATGAACTGAGCCATAGTCAGCTCCAAGTCTTATTTAAGAGTGTTTGCATTCACCAGTTTATCTGGAAGTTGAGTCATGTCAACTGGACTTCTTTTCTTGAGAGACAGAAACATTTCGCTGCTCATCCAAACAGCTTCATCAGTCTGAAGAAAGCTAGTTGTGGGTTCTCCATTTTATAGTTCGCTTTGACCTCATGTCACTCTGGTCTGAAATAGACTCATAAGATAAACAATGGTGTTAATAGGCTCATTAGGTGGACAATGGTCTCCATAGGCCCTTAAGTGAACAATGCCCTAAGGTGCTGAAACCCATGAAGTATGGGTCGTTAACTATGGCCTTGGTGGTGGAGGTGTGAAGTATTTTTGATTTGTCTGGGTATTGTTGAAATCACTGTCTGATAAGTAGCAGATAGACTGTGCCTGAGCCCCCCCACCTCTGCTGAGAGAGGGGTTTTCAATACTCACATGAATGGCTTCCCGGACCCCTCTCTCAAACCACCTATCTTCTCTGTCTAATATGTGTACTAGAGATGGGCATGACTTGAAAAAAATTTTTTTCGAGTTGTCGTTAGTCGGGCCGGTCCCGTTTCGGCTTGTTTCTGGTTTTCGCGAAAATTCGCAAAAATTAGTCGGTTCGTTTTTTCATTTTTTCGTTGTCATTAGTACTGGTTTTGGGGGGGAGCGGGCTCCTGGAGGCACCTCTGTGGGGTGGGTGCCTCCTCTGGCCCGCTATAAAGGGAAAGTGGGCTCCTGGTGGCACCCGTGGGTGCCTCCTATCCTCACCCACTAGGAAGGGGAAGCAGGCTCCAAGAGACCCCTCTACATGGGGGTCTCCCCTCCTCACCTGCTGCTGCTGCAAAATGCTATGCATTAGCCATATGGATATTGCATAACAGAATGTGCAGACAGTGAGACCAGTGAGAGTGATAGCGTCATGCCTTCCCTGCACAAGGCTCTCGCACCACCATGTCTCACACAGAAGGGAATTGTACTTGCTGCGTGTAGTGCAATGCAAGCAAGTAGATCTGGCTTTAAGGTGGCTTAGTGCAAGGGCAAGGGTTAGGCTAGTGACGGGTAAGGTTGCGGTGGGCTAGTGGGTTGCACCTCTGGGTGCCTCTCTGACCTACTAAGAAGACAGTCTGTGACGTATGGGTAAGGAGTCAAGGATTAGGGTAAGGGTTAGGGGGCTAGGGCAGGTTTTAGGGGGCTTTTTGGCACATCCCAGAAGTCTCCATGGCCAAGTGGCCATGCGTTTGGTGGGATGGCTCCAAAAATTTGCATGGTCGTCCACTCCCACATGGCTGGCCACTCGGCCAGCCCATCATTGCGCAGGTGTAAATAAAATAAAATAAAATAAAATCAATGGAGGACAGAGGAGGAGAGGAGAGACATTTTGTTGCAAGAAAAAACCCACTGCTACTGTGAAAAATCTGGCAGTTTATAAATTTTCGCATGTTTCTGTTGTGCTTGTGTGTTTTTGGACCACGATTTCAAAAACAATATTGCGTTCGCCGCCCCATTTTGGATCCCCCGCCCGCACCGCATGGCATGGCGAAATGGCGACTCGAGTCCGGCTGCCCAGGATGGGGGGGAGGCGGGACCCCCCCTCCAGAAACCACCCCTCCGGTAGGTGCCCTGCGCCCTTAGTCAAGCAGGCATTTTTCCGCCTGCTTTTTTGGCCCGGGAATGGGTGGGGGGAGAGTTTAAAAGTTTTTTCCTGTGCCGTCCGTGCCGCTTGCTTGCACTTTAATTGCAGCGGCCGGCGGCGAGACTGGGCTTTTTGCTGGCTGCGAGCCTGCGGCGAGTCCCACCAGAGCAGGCCAGGACGGGGGATGGGGGGGAGGCCGGGGACCTCCAGAAACAACCCCTCTGGTAGGTGCCCTGAGGCACGGCAGGCATTTTTCCGCCTGCTTTTTGGCCGGGAACCGGGTTTTTTTAACTTTTAAAAACTTTTTTTCTGTGCCGCTTGGCATCGCGCAATCGCGCGATGCTAGGAATGAGCACGACAAATCAGACCAAAATTGTTCATTCGTCGGTTCGAGCTCGAAGTCTGGCGGAGTAATTCCCGTCACCGTTTCCGTAGAGTAACGGAACCGAGTAATGGAAACGGAAACGGGAATACCGCTAAGTCGTGCCCATCTCTAATGTGTACATCCTCATCTTTGAATGAGTGCCCTTTGTCCTTCAAGTGGAGGTGTGCTGCTGATTCTGATTCAGACTGATGAAGCTATTTGGATGAGCAGCGAAACATTTCTGTCTCTCAAGAAAAAATGTTCAGTTGCCATGAATCAACTTCCAGACTCAGTTAACTGTGTTATCTGATGAAACTATGTTTCCTTCTTTTGTGTCTCTTCTTTTGCTTGTCAGCACTCCATGCATTATTTTAGATATCATTGGCGAACCAGGCTTGTTAAAAGGGTCCCTCCTACTCCATCCTAAATGTACCTAGCAAACTATTACATTGGTTTTATCCGTACCATTCATCTATATAAGTAATTGCTAATTTATTTGTAATCGTTTTGGTTTCTGGACTCACAATGAATCGAGAGTAACCCTGTCTGTATTGTTTTATCCCCCCCCTCCTTTAGGGTTGGCGCTAATGTTCAGTTCAGCTGTGATGACAATTATGTGCTCCAAGGTACAAAAAGCATCACTTGTCAAAAGGTGACGGATACTCTGGCAGCGTGGAGCGACCATCGACCGATATGTCGTGGTGAGTGTTCCTCACGGAAAGACTTTATAATACTTATGAAAGGATAGGGAATGACACACGGTTATTCATCAACATCAAAGAAGTGGATCAGCCACATGGAATATTTTGACAAGATAATAGAAATCTAAAAGGTGTTAAAACAATATTGCAATTGGTGGCAAACCTTTGGCACTCCAGATGTTTAGGACCACAACCCCCACAGTCCTTTGTCACTGCCAATACAGGCTCAGAATTCTGGGAGTTGTGGTCCAAAACATCTGGAGTGCCAAAGGTTCGCCACCACTAATATATTGTGTCAGTTAAAGTTTCAGGGGGGAAAACAAAAGGCATGTACCAACTGTGTTTTTCATATACATTCTTGCGTCCATGCACACCTCTTTCTAGTGTTAATATGGATTCTCTATTATCTTGAAGTTTTGGAAAAGGTGGCCATGTTAGTCTGTGTAAGAATTCCAGGCAAAGACCAAAGAAAAGAAAAGAAAAGACAAAAACATGTGGTGCCTTAAAGACAATTATATTTTAATGTAAGCTTCTGTGGATTAGCTTGGACATATAGCAGCAGAATGAGATGTTCAATGTAATATAAAATGAACTATAAGTTTCATAGCAAATATTCATTGGCTGATGGATGTATGGTACATTTACAAGTAGTGATTTCGCTTGTGTTGTTTTTGGCCTCTGTTGTAGAAATTCCTCAGGAAACAGAAAGCAGACACCAGATCTGGGTGAGGATGAGTAGGGGAGGGGGAAGAGAAGGAAAAGGGAAGACAGGGGATCACTTGAGGGTGAGAGAATGGGAGAGTTTTGAATGTAGGGCTGACAGGAGGTTATTTGGGAGTTAAGTTTTTTTTTTACCTTTTAGAGCCTTGTGGTGAAAGATGGGTTTGGTAGTAGTGAAGAAAATAACAGTGGCAGTACAAAAGTATACTTGGTTATGACTTAAGAAACCTTGACTTACATTCAGTCCATTTTTATGGGTGTCCATCATGCATATGAATTTTATCTCAGCGGTTTCCCTTTGTATTCTTGATTTGTAATGATTCTGTTCCAAAATGGTGACCTTCAAATCTTCCATGGACTGTCCTGGTAGATGGAAATAGTTTGAGATGGTTTCTGTGTATTGTGGTTTCTGATGTCAGATTTGTGACCATTGATCCATTTCCGTAGAGATTGTTCTGTTTGTCCTATGTAGAGTGCAGATAGGCATTGTTGGCAAAAGATGGCATAGATCACATTGGTTGAGGAGCGAGTGAAGCTGCCCTTGATATTGTATGTGGCATTGTTAGGTCCTGTGATTGTGTTGCCAGAGTAGATGTGTGGGCAGAGTTGTCATCTGGGTTTGTGGCAAGGTTTAGTCCCCTTGTGTGTGTTGCTGTTTTGTAATCCCCTGTGTGTTAGTATTTGCTTAAGGGGTTGTCTGTAGGCAAGTACCGGTATCCAACTAAGGGCTTTGGAGAGTGACGTGTTCTTGTCAAGGTTGGGCTGGAGATTATTTAGGATGTATGTGAGGGGTTTCACTTATGGACTGTAAGTGAAAAGGTTCTTTAACCTTATGCATTTGTTTGCAAAAGTGTACAAACTGTCTGACCTTCATGTTTCCAGTACCATACCTAAATGGTTGAATGTCCGCTCCTGATAAGCATACAATTCACAGCTGTTTGGGATTTTGAGTATTGTTTTGTTGTGTCTACATGCATAGAAGTGAGTTAGCACAGTGCTACATATGCTTCACTGCATATTTGATATAGACTGTTCTGTACTGAGGATAACTTCAGGCCTTTTATGTACCATGTTCTTATTACTTGATCCTGTCTGTCCTTCCAAATATACCTCTGTGTTTTCATAGACAGTGACATATTTGTACAGTTTAAAGTGCACTGAAGTGCAGATAACCATCACGACAGCTTCCGTAGCCTCCCTCATGCATATCTGCAAGCATTTTTCAGGGAGGCCAAATAATACACAATTAAATATATGTAAACTGAAATCTGAAAACATAAAGCAAGCATTTAATACTTCAAATTGTTCTGCTATTCTTCCTTTTTAAAATGTTGAACATTCTCTATGCATATTTTTGAGGACTAAACCCCGCTGAATCTAAGGCCGTGGTCACACCTTGGTTTCGATCCTGATCTTCTGAAGGTCTGGCTTTTCCTCTTCGTCCCATCACGTGATTGAATAAGTGGGACAGGAGTTCACACGTCAAAAGCTGTTTTTTTAATTTTAAAGTGCCCCACAGCCCCCTTGGCCAGCAGGTGGCGGTAGCATTTAAAAAAACGGACCACTTGGCTGGGGGGAAAATGAAAACTTGTAGGACCGGATAGAGCTTCCTGTTTCTCTGAAGGTGAAAAGTACTTAAAAAAACATAGCCCATCGGCCCCAGGAACAGCCGGTCGGTGCTATGAAAAAAGAAAGAAAAAGAAACCCGGATCATCTGCGTGGTCCCATGGCGTCTGCCTCCTTAAAAGCTGGATTTTCAAAGTGAGGCAAAAATTTACCTGCCTCTTCGGTGAGTCACAGAAACCTCGCTTCAAGGGGCATTACCGGGTTTTCTTTTTTCTTTTTCCCCCCCCAAAAAGCCCGGTGGCTGTGGGGACGGCATTTTAGACACAGTTTATCTGGTAATTTAAACTGCTTTTAAAGGGACATGGGACCGGGGCCTAAGGGGACATATCTGAATAGATGAACCTAGGACTGAATTATAAGAGAGAACTTGAATTGGCCAATTTTCATTTGTATGTCTTGTGGGTGGAAGTGGGGAACAGACTAGTATAGCAATCCATGTTCAAATAAGACCACTTGAATTGTCACAAGAGACATAAAACCATAAAGACACACAGAATGGAATGAGAGCTGTCCTTCCATTCCACTCTTAGGAAGGAAGATGATTCAGCAATGTATAACATAGTGAAAAGAGGACATACAGTCAGTTGTCTCCAAGTAGCATCAGAGTAAGAACTCAAGGCTCTTCCGGAGATGCTTTTATCTCTTCCCTACTTCTCTTTGTCCTGTAATTTGACTTATTCGCAAGAAAAGATAAGAAAATGTATGCATTTCTGGTTCAGAATTCAACCCCCACTCCACCCCACAGTAACAGTCACTCCAATTGGAGGAAAGCCAATATGCAAGAATTTCATGTGTGTCCATAAGCACTCATGGCAGGGATAATGTGTCCAGAAAATATTGGTTATTCCAATAGGTCTGTGGTGCATCCATCTCTATAGTTCATGCCAGGGTTGTATGCTTTTAAGATTGTTTGTTTACTGTAGTATTTAGTTGTGTATTGTCTGGTTGACTGAATTTGATTCAGCTTATTGTGAACCGCCCAGAGTTCCTTCGGGAAGATGGACGGTATAGAAGTTCCATAATAAATAAAATAAATAAATATCCTGTCCACCTCATACAAGGCTTTGCAAGAATGGAACATCTTCTCTCCCATGAATACCGGTGGTTGTTTCTGGAAAGACTGTGCTCCAGCTACCAGGAACTTTATCCTAGTTACTTATGGAGGAGAGATTTGACTTCCAAACTTGAGGAGACTTCAGGGACACAGACACAGAACCGTGTAGTGACCTAAGAGATACTGATTAAGTCAGCCAATTTGGTTCACTTCACAGTACATTCCTCAAGCATACCTGTGTTTGATATCAGTGTGTCTTGTTTTAAATCAAAGCATGACTGAAGATCTCTGAAGCGGAAATAAAAGAAAGAATGAAAATCAGTTAAGTGAGAAGGGAGTATAAAGGCTGGTTCTCTTATGACATTGTGGCTTCTGATACACAGGTCCTGTGAATGTACTAATACCCAATAAGTGTCAGGGTGTAGTGCAGAGTCTTGTATGCAAACACTATACTTCTTTAGAGGAGCTTCACACAACAGCCAGTCTTCCACCACCAAATGGATTTACAGCAATCTTGCAGCATATCTGCAGAGGTCTTGGTACATTATGGCATAACAACATAGCACATCCTGGAAACAGCAGCACAGACTTTTGAGGAAGAAGGTTAACTCCCACCTAAAAACAGTTTCACACAGACTTCAATCTTATATTATTCTCTACCCATCAGTGAGGATGTTACATTACTGTTAGTTGCTAGTCTGCACCTTTGTTTTAATTTATTATTTATTTATTTATTTCTTACACTTATATACCGCTTCCTACTTCCCAAACGAGAACTCAGGGCGGTTCACACAAAAGAAAACACAGAAGGCAAAGACAACAACAGCGGCAGGGGCAGACTTACAGCATATGGGCAAGGAAAAAAAAAAGCCTCTAGTCATTTTTAAAGGCGTCCTTGAAAAGGAGAGTCTTCAAGCCCTTTCTGAAAGACGCCAGCGTTGGGGCCTGTCTCAACTCGCTGGGTAGCTTGTTCCACATAGGCGGCACCGCCACCGAGAAGGCCCGCGCACGAGTGCTTGTTTTGCGGGCCGCCCTCGGGGGGACCGTCTGCAGCGAGAGGGCCAGAGATGAACGGGTGGGTCGGCCCCGATCTAATTGTCGGTGAAGCCGCTCTGCCAAATAAACAGGGGCCAAGCCATGGAGGGTTTTGTAAGCCAAAACCAACACCTTGAACCTTATTCGGGAGGCAACGGGTAACCAGTGGAGGCGGGCCAGGATGGGAGTGATGCGGTCAAAACGACGCGCACCAACCACCAGCCTGGCCGCCGCGTTCTGGACCCGCTGCAGTCTCCGAACAAGGTTCAAGGGGAGCCCCATGTAGAGGGCGTTGCAATAATCCAGCCTCGACATGACCAATGCCTGTACCACTGTCCTCAGGGAGCTCTCGTCAAGGTACGGGCGAATCTGAGCGATTAACCTTAGATGATAAAAGGCCGACCTGGTCACGGCTGACACCTGGAACTCCAGGGTCAAACCAGGATCCAGGGCGACGCCCAGATTCCTCACTCTTTGCGCCAGCTGGAGGGCGGACCCATCCAGACTGGGAAGAGGGCCACAGTACCCATCGGGGCCGCCCCCGAAGAACATAACCTCGGTCTTTCCAGGGTTGAGCCGGAGTCTGTGGGTCCTGGTCCAGTCCAAAACTGCAGCCAGGCAGCGGTCAAGGGTCTCGACGGCCTCCACTGCACAGGTGGAGAAGGAGAGATAGAGCTGCGTGTCATCAGCGTACTGATGACAGCAGACTCCAAAACTCCGGATGATCTCGGCCAGCGGCTTCATATAGATGTTAAAGAGCATTGGGGAGAGTGACGACCCCTGAGGCACCCCACAAGAGAGTGTCCAGGGAGCCGACAACTCACCCCCCAAGCTCACTCGCTGGGTTCGGCCCTCAAGGAAGGAACGGAGCCAGCCAAAGGCCGAACCCCCAATCCCCACCTCCGAGAGCCGCCCCAGCAGGATACCGTGGTCGACGGTATCAAAAGCAGCTGACAGGTCGAGGAGGACCAGCAGGGTAGAGCAACCCCTGTCGGCCCCCCTCAACAGATCATCGTGCAGAGCGACCAGGGCCGTCTCTGTCCCATGACGCGGCCTGAACCCAGATTGGAAGGGATCCAGGACATGGTTCTCCTCCAGGAACGACTGGAGACGCAGGGCGGCGACTCGCTCGACCACCTTGCCCAAAAAGGGAACATTGGCTATGGGACGATAGTTGGACATGTCGTCCGCAGCCAAGCCAGATCTTTTAATAATGGGCTTCACCACCGTCTCCTTCAGCAGACTGGGAAAAATCCCGTCCCTGAAGGAGGCCGAGGCAATTAGCGAAGCCCATTTTGGCATGCTCCCCCCTGCGATCTTAATCAGCCAGGACGGGCAAGGGTCGAACGGAGAAGCCGCAGGCCTGCAATGTCCCAGGGCCCTGGAGGCCTCCTCAGATGTTACAGACCCGAACTCAACAAACCGGGGCGACCGGGGCGGCCCAGTATCGGCCACACCGGGGACTGGATCAGGGCAACCGGCGTCCAGCTCAGAACGGATGGCCTCTATCTTGGTTTTAAAATAGGCTGCAAATGACTCACTAGTGAAATCACTAGGAGGAGGCCCAGGCGGACCAGGATTGGTGAGGTCTCGAACCACCCGGAACAACTCCGCGTGGCTATTCGAGGCCTCACCAATTCTCAGGGCAACGAAAGATCTCCTAGCTGCCCTTATCGCTCGAGAATAGCGACTGGTCAACGCCTTTACCGCAGCCCAGTTCAAAGCCGTCCGAGCGTTCCGCCATCTGCTCTCTAGCCTTCTCCGTTCCTGCTTCATTGCCCGCAACTCCTCGGTAAACCAAGGAGAAGAGCGGGCTCGGCACCGGATCAGGCGCTTGGGGGCGATCCGATCGGCTGCCCCGGTCACTTCCTCAAACCACCTTTTGACCAGGGAGTCGACCGGAACGTCATCCAGGCCATCTGGTAAAACCCCCAGGGCCTCCGAAAACCGTGCAGGGTCCAGGAGCCCCCGGGGGCGGGCCCAGATGGAAGGGCCCTGCCCCCCGCGGGGTGGGGTGGTGATTGCCAGGGAGAACGTCAGCAGATGATGATCTGACCATGACACGGGACGGACCAACAGGTTGCCGACCCCCAGATCAAAGCCCGTCGACGTGGAGGCAAAAACCAGGTCCAGGGTATGTCCTCCCTTGTGAGTGGGACCGATGACAAATTGGGACAGGTTCATGGAGGCCATGGACTCCATGAACTCCAGAGCTGCTCCCGACAGTCCAACCCCGGCATGCACGTTGAAATCCCCCAACACCAAAAGGCGGGGGGATCTCACAAGTGCCGCCGAGATGAACTCGGAGAGCTCTGGAAGGGAGCGTGCAGGGTCGCGGGGAGCTCGGTACACAAGCACAATCCCGAACCTGTCCCTCTGTCCCACCACAAGGTGAAGGCATTCAAGCCCCGGGCTCACCAACATCGCGGATCTGCTGACATGAAAAGAGTCCCTGTACACAATGGCCACCCCCCCGCCCCCCGGCCTACCCAGCTGCTGAACGGAGAAACCCTGGGGCCGAAGCAGCGAGAGGGAGGCCCCTCCCCCCTCGGCCACCCAGGTCTCCGTAAGAAATGCCAGGTCGGCTCGCTCATCCACGATCAAGTCGTGGATGACAGGGATCTTGTTATGAACCGACCTGGCATTAATCAGCAGACAGGACAGGCCGGGGGCACAGACGGGCTGGATCCCTGCCATTTGACAGTGAGCTGGCGGGTCAGAGCGCGGGACAGGCCGGAGATGCCTGTCCCGAGATCTTCTTATCCGACCGGCCCGCCAGCCCCGAGCGTACTTCCCGTGGCCCGACACCACCCTGATAGGACAGCCCGCAGGCTCCATAAGATGGAGTAAGACTAGAGCCAAAAGCCCACAAAGTGTAGCAAACCAAACAAAACAGTACAATAACAATACAACCGAGGGAATACAAATCAATATAATACAATAGAATAACCCATTAAACAATAAAATAACCCACCCACCACCCACCAAGTGACAATGATAAAATAATTAAATAACTGAAAAGCAAATAAAGCAATTACAGACACTTAACCGGCCAGCGGATGAGCAAACAGGAGAGGGGGGATAAAGCTCAGGTGAGTGCAGGTAAACCGACACAGTATTAAAAGGCGAAACAAAAGCCCCGGCGCAGAGCAAAAAACGGCCGCTGCTGCCCCGCCGCATCTGCGGCTTGTACCAAAGTTACTATTAATTGTTTTAACCTAATGAGCTGTCCTTTACAGCAGGCTTGCATTCCGACTGATTAACACTAGGGATGGGCAATTTGTTTTGGAACCAGTACGAGGTTAAACTCCACCCAGAAAGCAGGCTGCGATCTCATCGTGGTACTGGCCAATCAGATAGGGAGGCATGATGATGCCTGCACAGCTCCTGATTGGCCAGCACCACTGAGCAAGCAAAGATGATGTTGTAGCCTGATTCCTCGTTGGAGTTTAACCCCGCGCAAGCCCAGAGAAAGGTAAGACAATTGGCTGCATGTGTGTCAGAGGGTTCTGAGCACCACCTGGGCTCACGTGGGTCATTTTGGAAACTACTAGTTCCAAAATGAATTGACCATCCCTAATTAACACGGATCCGTTTCTTTTTTAGGGAGGAAATTTTATTCCCTGACAACAAGATAGTTTCATGAACTGTTTTGGTTTCAGAATGTGTTGGAAAAGGATTTGGCTATTCCAAAATGTACATCCACCTGAAGGGTCACTCCTAAATAGGGATATAAATTTTCACTTCTCTGGTCCTCACTGGCAGAGATTTCTATCAGTTATTACATTGCATTTTTAGATTGTTCCTCATCCCTCATATTTGGGTGAAGAATCTTTGCGGGGAAGAATAAAGCAATAGAGGAATAAAGGCAAATGCACCAATATGGCTGCTGTTTTGTTTCATAGACACTAAAAATTGGATAGCTTGTTTCTTCCTTTACATTTGGCAGGTCCTGCTGTGCTTGTTGTGTATATATATGGACATCTTGACAGGCTTTGGTGGGGTGGGGAAAACCTCTCATCTGACTGTTGACTGGATATAAGGTGTCTTGCGAGGCTGCCAAATTCTTCACTGAGGTATCTTGTGGAACCAGGACAGGTAAATCTGACGAAGATGAAGAGGTTAGCAAGTGTTCTTCACATTTTTTGCTTGTGAAGTGTCACTTACTGCTCATCATTATGAGAATCTAATAGGTGTTTTAAGGTTATTAAAGGTTCAGTCCTAACCAAGACACCCGAGGACTGGTTAAACTAATACAGAGTGAACTGTGCTTAATTCAAACCTTTTTTCCAGTCTAGGAGTGTTGAAATTTAGTTAACCCTGGTGGCTTCGGATTAATTTTACTGGTGCAATGGCTATGAGGCTGAATTGAGAAGGATTTGGATCTGGTGTTCCTCGGCTCCTTTTCTTCCTCTTCCTTTTCTGGGGCTTTACTGCCAGTTGATCTCTACCAGCCCAGCAGTTATGCCAGCGAATCAGATATCAGCGGGGACAAAGCAAATCTACTGGCTTAAGGACAGTTATGCTGATACAAGGATAGTTCTTTTGGCACAAATGGTCTGCTTCTGCTCATTCCAAACTGATTATTGCCAGCATTGCTGGATTGTAGATGGTAGTAGAGGTCAATGTTAGCGAATCTATCGCACAGTTGACTGCTACCACACTTTAGATTTGAAATGCCTTTTCCTTAAAGACAAATTGCCTTGAAAATCACCGTCCGCTTTTCAAATTGCTTTTACTGAAGAGCCCCCTTGGCCACGCCCATTTTGACTGCTGTGTCGGTTTTTCTTGCGACAACCACTGGGGGTGGTGTTTTTTTAAATTGGTTCCTGCACCCCCCCCCCCTTTAAAGCAATTTGGTTGTATTTGCGGACATACCACACCACCTTTTCCGGTTTCCCCCTGTTTCTGCCATTTCCCTGTCGTAGTTTAAAGCGGTTCAGTCAAGTGCAAACGGGGAAGCCAACTGTTAAGCAACCGCCGAAGTGCGGACTGTTGAACCGCTGCAGTGACCACAGGACCGCAGGAGGAGATAAGGCAATGCAAATTAAAATTGTAAACCGCCCAGAGACTACTTGTAGTAGTATGGGGCGGTATATAAGCAGAACACTTTGCTTTGCTTTTGCTCAAGGAAGTGCAGTAGCAGCCATAGGTGGCACATGGAGTCCTTTCTGTGGGGATGTGACATCTCCTCCTCACAGCCCCGGCACTTCTCCCTCTGCTCAGAGTATGCCACTATGCTCCATGCAGAGAGCCAAGTGAAGGGGAGGCAGCAGTCTGTGGGCTTGTTTGTAGCCCCAGTTTACTCTCCAGCCATGCCGCTCTCGTCAATCCAAAAGTGGCGTGACTGGAGAGTAAATTGGGGCTATGAAGGAGCCCTCAAACCAGTGCCTCCCCTTCGCCTGTCTCTCTGCACAGAGCCATTTTGGCAGTCTAGAAATGACTCAGCGCAGAGAGCCGGGTGAAGGGGAGGCAGCAGTTTGTGGGCTCCTTCGCAACCGCAGTTTACTCTCCAGCCACACCACTTTTGGGAAGCCACCATCCCTCCCCCTGGATTTCCCAACAGTGTAGCACCCAAGGCAGATAGGCAGATGGGGTGCTACTCTTCGGGAAGGTGATGATCGAAGATCAAGTTTTTGAATTTCCCGCAGCCACAGCAAGGGTACTGCGGCTGCGAGAAATTCAGAAGCCTGCTCTTTGATCCTTGCTTTCCCAAAAGTTAGCAACCGAAGCATTTGTAATCTGGGGTACCATTGTATTCAAGTTAAAGTGCTGTATTGGCATTTGCAAAAAAAAAAAGTGGTTTTGAATTGCAGTTTAGGTACTCGGTCTCTAAAAGGTTTGCCATCTGTACTATAAGTTGCATGTAGGTGCTTTTCCAAGTAAGATTTGTAATGGCGTGTGTGTTTGCATTATTTCCCTTGTCCTCTTGTTTCTTTTTTCCCCCCTACTTCTTGGATATCATTCATCACTCTCTACTGCATTTTTATGCAGCCTACTCTCCTCATTGCCCATCATCACTCCACCTTAGTAAACATATAAGCCCTAAGGTTAGTACAAATGGCTTTGGCTTATGGCTTTGTAATGAAATTTTGCAGAATAGGGATCTAAGCCTTTTCAAAGTGAATGCAATTTATTGTTCTGTTTCATTATGGAATCTGAAGGACATTCTGAAGAACGGATAAGTATGTTGCTGTTCATCACTCTGTGGTTTTGTTGCTGTTGTTGGTATTTGTTTGTTTTTGGTATATGTCCTACTTCAACATTCCATTCTAGTACTGAATAAGCATGTGGGTGAGTGGGAGTAGAGATGGGCATGAAATGCCAAAATGGTGTTTCATTTTGCTTATTATGAAACAAATTGTTTAAAAATTGTTTTATATTTCGTTTCATATTTTTTTCTTTTTATACTGTTGGGGCCAGGCCGGCTGGTTGGCAGGGTTTTTTTTACTCCCGCCAACCAGCTGGCCTGTGGGGAGGCTGGTTGACTTTTTTCTCACCGACCAGCTGGCACACGGCCCTGTGCACCAGCTGATCAGTACTTATTTTTATTGTTTATTTTGATCAGGATGAAACATGTTATAAGGCTTCTCTGGATGAGTAGCTTCCAACTATAAAACCTAGATGACTAAATGACTTCATTTGCTATGTGTTTTAGATTGTGTGGACCCTATGTACTGTATGTGAGAAGGAGATGGCAGTCCAGTCACTGCATATAGCGCTTTCATGCCATGGACTACAATCCTAATGAGTAGAATACCTATGTTATTTTCTCATTAGGGATGAATGGAAAATTTGATCCCTGAATAATTCCATAGATAATTCTTTTATATTCGTTTTTAATTATTTTATGGAACTGACTGATATATATATATATATATATATGGTCAATAACAAAGCCCCATGTATTTCTAAGGTCACCGTGTATTAGATGGAAGAGGAAAAATTATGTTCAACAAATGCATTTGGAAAAAATATTCAGAAACCACTGCATAGCTATTTTTAAAAGCTATTTTAAAAGACACTTCAATTATTGGGGACATGAAGCTATAAATGAGGCTGTGTACTTGAAAAAAATACACAAAAATATATTTGTTTACCCTCCATCCTCTCCAACCATTAAAAATTACCCACAGACCTGGAAATAGATAAAATTGCCCATTGTTAAATGTATGCTTTTATTAGTTCAAGTGGTGCAGTAGTGCAGTTATAGCAGGTAACAGTGTTCTCAATATACTACTCCATGAATTTTCTGTGGTTCATTTCATTGGGAGCTTAATCTTTTTAACAGTTTCCCCATGGGAAGAATGGTCTTGATTTATTTTTTTATTGATTCAAAGATATACAGGCAGCTAAAAACAAGGCAAGCTTCTGAAATACACATTCTTTATCACAAGTAGGTTTCCAAGAAAGAAAAATAGAAATAAATCAGTGTTCTGTTCTATTCTACTGCATGTTGAATGTCAGATTATTCTGGCTGTGTAGTATTGTTGCAGCAGAAATATAGCCATGATGGAATATAAAGAAATGACAGCATCAAAACCTGATAATCTAGTTGTTCTGAAAATAAAGAAATTCTATTTGAGCTGTGTTGGATCTTGTGTGTTGTTGTTGATAGACTGAGGGATTAGGGTGTAGGAGACCCAAGTTTGATTCTCTCTCAGGCTGTGGAAAATCATTGGGAGATGGTGGAACTGGTAAAACAATTTTGTTAAATGCACCACTTCCCTTGAAAGCCCTATTGGGGTCACTATACTTCCGCTTTGACGTTATGTCATATAACAGGGCTGTTCAACTCTGAACAGGCCAAGGTTTACTTTTTCCAGCCCAAAGTGCCTGAGGGCTACAACACTAAAACCTCTACTTATGAATTTTATTGGTTCTGAGCACATGCTCATGAAACTTTGTTTTAAGTAAAAACCTTTGTAAGTAGAGCAGTGGTTTCCCATAGAAATGCATTGAAAACCAATTAATCTGTTCTGGAGGGAACATCTTTCAATGCGCCATGGCCCTTGAAGTGCGCTGCTCGGCTGAGACAGTGGGCTAGCCGACCCAGAACTTTGCTGGGGCAGTGGTGGTCCTGTGGATGGGGGAGGGAGGGGTGGAGAACTTATCCCCTCACTTTTTTTTTATTGATGGCCGGCAGGCTACTTTTGAACCTTTGGCGGGCTACCAGTAGCCTGCGGTCTACCTGTTGGGCAGCTCTGTCATATAACAACATATGAGCTGTGCACAAGCTATCCACAGATCTTACCAGCAGATGTTTTACCATACATTTTCATTTCCATAAAATGCAGTTTGCATCCTGTATTTACTGTGCAATTCTTAAAACAAGAGAACAGCATTTCGTATTCTCTTAGGTTGAAATGCTGTTTGCACTTTCCTCCTTAAATAAAGTTCCATATCTAAGTTTTTTTTAAAAAATTATGTTCTTATGTTTTTATGTTTCTAGCTAGAACATGTGGTTCCAACCTCCGTGGACCAAGTGGTATCATCACATCACCAAATTATCCTGTTCAGTATGAAGATAATGCACACTGTGTATGGGTTATAACGACGCTTGACCCAGAAAAGGTATGGCTTCCATCATTGTCGTTTTTCACATGATGTCATGGAGTTAACTGAAGATTGTTTTACATGAGGCACTGTTTTGTTTTAAAATCTAATTGCTGCATCAAGCTGGTTGTTCTTTGCTATTAATAAGAATAAGCTGCAGTAGTAGTGTATTTGATGACTGAATAACAAGGATTGGCAAATAAACAATATTTTGAGTGTGTCTTGAGGATTTTGCTAATAAACATGTGCATCCGGAAAAAAAATCATAGGACAATTATTTGTATACCATTCACTGTGGTGCAGTGGTTAAACTGCTGAACTTCAGCCAAAACTATGCTCATGTCCCTGGGGTTCAATGCCAGGTAGCCACGACTCAGGGTTCACTCATCATTCCATAGTTCTGAGGTCACCAAATTTAGTATCCAACTCACTGGAGTGTGTGGGGTGAGGTGCAATGTGTAGAATGTATAATTAACTTGTAAACTTCCCAAAATCTGCTTGGAGTGCTATGGGATGGTATATGAACAGCCCACTTTTCGCTGTCCCTGGAAATACATGATAACTGTTGTTAACGTTGTTAGTAATTTAAGGATTTTACATTATGTATTTGCTAATGTAGGACTTTCTACCCCACATTTTAGATTCCACAAGAAAATTATATATTTTATCCTTTGGTTTCAAGACTCTACAAACAAAGTTACTTTGATTCCAAGAACAGATAGCAATACTATGTTTATAAATCAGGTTTTCTGCTATTCATTGCACTCATTTATATTAAAATATTAACATTGTGAATTCATGGAAATCTTGTTGCATATATAGTAATTTTTCATCAGTGCCCTATTGCAAGATCAGCAAGATCAAAACACTATAGAAGCAATAATAATGTCACACATTAAAAATATGATTGCTTCTTGTACCATTTTTATAAGAGTGTTAAGAGAAAAATTCATTTCAATGTCTGGTCAATTCATTAATGTCATAATAAAGTTGTGATTAGATCAAGAAATGCCATTACTTGAAACGGTACTCTATATTCATATGTTTTCAGTGCAGTGCATGAATGCATTAGTATTCAGACTCACTGGTTGAAATCCTATTGCACTTGATGTAGCATAAAGTTATACCTGTGGAAGTTTCTATGTCTGAGAAGACAACTGGTTGCACAACTGGTAAAGTATGCTTGAATCTACAGAACTAATTACTGGGTATGACTTTCAGTGTGGACACATTTTACAGCTGCCTGCATGACTTTGAGTTACACAGGCATAGCTACACAACAGGATTAAGGCCATGAAGTACATTGGTTCCTTTCTTTGGTCGAACTCTTGCATAATGTCATAGGTAACTAGAGGTGGTGATGGCATCTACTCTGGATGCCTTCAAAAGGGAATTGGACAGATTCCTGGAGGAAAAGTCCATCACAGGTTACAAACCATGATGGAGATGTGTAATCTCCAGGCTTAAAACCGGGGTACTTCAAGGGCCAGATGCAGGGGAGTGGTTGCAGGAGACAGATATCTAGTCTCGTGCGCTCCCAGACGCATCTGGTGGGGCCTCTGTGAGATACAGGAAACTGGACTAAATGGGCCTTTGGCCTGATCCACCATGGCTCTTCTTATGTTCTTATGTTATGTTCTTATGTCATTTGTAAAAGGAGAAAGTTTTCATATACAGGGAATGGAAGAAAAAGGAATGAAAAGTTATACACTTGGATAGATAACTTTACCTAAAAGATGTGAAAAAGTGTTGGGAAAATAGGTTCTTTTTTCTTTTCTTTTCTTTTTAAAGGAAAATGGTGCCTGAGCTATTCACTAAATGCCAGTATATCTCATTGTTTTTAATGGCTTCATGTTTACTGCTGCCTTTGCCTCTTTTCTGCTCTCATTCATTCCCATTTCTCGGCCATATTTATTCTCTGTTCATCATCTTCTATATTTGTGTACTACTGTTCTTGAAAAATTGGAGGTGTGTTTGTTCTTTCTTGAGATGGGAAATGTATTTCAAACCGGTTCTACATGCTGTATATGTACCAAACTAAACAGAACAAAAAACTCATTTTAAGAAAGTCTTTAATCCCCTTTTCTGTCTAGGTTTAACAATATATTACCTTCTCTTTCTCTTTGGGGAGAATATTCTATGTTTTGGTACTACAACAATTACATTAGAGATACTGATGTCATCACGAGGTGTGGAAATCTTTCTTTCACAGCCATGTACATGTAGGTCTAGGGCCTTTTTGGTAGCTGCCCCCAGGCTATGGAATGCCCACCCAACACTGATGACATTTCAGTGCCAGGTAAAAGCCTTCCTGTTTCTGAAGTTTTTTAATTGACATAACATAGATTGTGGGTCCTGGGGGCAATTTTAGTGTTTTGTGCTTAAATGTTTTTATTGTTTTTATTGTCCATTACCTTTTTAAAGTTTTAACTGTTTTAACTGTTCATTTTAAATTGTAAGCCGCCCAGAGACCTTTGGGTAGTGGGCAGCATATAAGTTGTATAAATAAATAAATAAATAAATATAAACATGGGAGCTGGAGTTTACTACTGACTGCCCAATCAAGGAGAGGAAGCAGATGGAACTTTTGAAAAGCAAATTGCAAGGATTAAAAAAAAAACCATGATGTAGTAGGGATGGGAGTAGAGATGGGCACGAATAGAAAAAAATGGAGTTTCGTTTGTTGTTTGTCGTTTAGAGGTCCGTTTCGGTTTGTTTCCGTTGTTCGTGAAATTTTTCAAAAAAATTGTTTTCGTTTCATTACCGTTGCGTTACCATTTATTCCAATTTTTAATTATTTTTTTTTAGCATTTAAAGCCGCTCACTTCATTGCAGTAACGGAAACGAAACGCATGACCAAAATCCCATCGTTTCTGTTCGTTTCGTTTCATTTTAGGGACAAATTTCATTTGTCGTTTCATTGCGTAACGAAACAAAAAACAAACAACAAAAACGAAAAATTGTTCGTTCCGTGCCCATCTCTAGATGGGAGAGTTCCACTCTCCTGAGTTGGGAGGCAAATTCAGCCACGTATGGCCCTTCCAAGAAATTCCTAGTTTGTGTGACTGATAATTTTCTCCTACAAAAAGGTGGAGAAAGAAACTAGAGGACAAACTATCTTTGACTTCATTCTAACCAATAGAATGGGGAAAGTGACAGTAAGGCGAGCATGCCCAAACCTTCGGCCCTCCTGATGTTTTGGACCACAACTCCTGGAATTCTAAGCTTAGACTGCCAATGGCAAAGGACTGTGAGAACTGCAGTCCAAAACATCTGGAGGGCCAAAGTTTGGACATGCTTGCAGTAAGGGGAACTCTGTTCTACTCAAATTCATGATGTCGAAGGAAACTAAAGCAGAGCATAGTCACACACTTTTGCTGGGACTAGTTGAGCTGTCTTGACTTTCAAGATTTCTTATCCTGCATAGGCTGTACAGACCATCTAATCCTGGAAGATACTGAACTTTCCCTTAAAACTATCAGGCAATTTTGTGGTTATTCTTTTTAACTTCAAATATTGAGCAAAAGCAGGAACATGAAGCCTGCTTAAGAGGGAAGAGGGAGAAAAGAAAGGAAATCCACCAACAGGGCATCAGTTGGCATTTATGATCACCTGGTGACTTGCGCCTTACTTGCATGGAAATCTGCAAGATCAACAACCATTCCTTTGACTACATCATTAAACATCTGCCGCTACCTCTCATGGCTTTATATTTTCCTGCTCAATGGTAATTAGTTGTTTAAATTTCTTCCCTATTTGTTCAAAAGCATTTCCTTCCAGTGCTCGTTTATTTTCAAGACGAACCATCAGTGTGTTTCCTTTGGGTCCTACTAAGTTATTTGCTGACCGGAATCATACTGTGCGGTTTCTTAATGTTTTAACTATTCACAAAAAGCTATTTTGGTTACTTTTCCAGTCCCCAGCTCTTTCCTAATGGCTGCATCTATTGTGTTTTGCAGGTGCTTTAATTTGCAGTTAAATCCTGTGGTATTTTCTGTTCCTGTTTTGTTTTTAACTTTCTATCTTTTGATAATTTCTACAAGCTCAACTTTATTAGTTGCTGCTCTTGTATTTTTTGAATAAGTAAACTATATTCCCTGTTTGTTTTAAACATGCCATTCTGTAATCTGCTGTTTGCTTTATTTCTCCTACTAAACTGAGGGACACTTGCTGTGTTCACTATTCTAGGCTAGCTTCACTTTTTTCATCTGCCAAAGGGCCAGGTATGGTGGTGTTTTTGGCACTTTTACACTGCTTCATATCCTGACAGGTTAGAGACAACATAACCACTCCTGACACCTTGGAGGCTAGCGTAGCTTCTGTGAGCTACAGTAATTTGTGGTATAATGACCTGTGATATAAGGGTGCATCCTATGTACATGTTTCTGAAATCTTTACCTGCTATCATAAATACATACAGAAACTAAAAATTCTGTGAATTTCTGAGAAAACCTTTTCATGGGGACAGGTAATAGGTTCCTTCTTAGCTTTTGATCTACACATATAATCTACAAAATAAGATCTGTAAGACGCTCTTAGGACCATGTTTAAATATCGAAGGGAATGTAGCCTTATTGATTCTCTAAATTGTCCTCTAGGCCACACACACCATAGAGTGCTTGCTACATATTTTATGTGACATCCCTTCTATTTCTATCAATAAAATTTGAGAATTAGCTGAATTTCTAGCAGTTGGACAGTTCCAGAGGTCTGTAGCTTGACTGTTGAAATCGTGAGACAGGATTAGATTCTAGTAGTGGACCTGTGATTCTTCTCGTTAGTAATCTTCCACCTTGAACTATCAGAGATTATCTTAGGTATGGTATTTGAAGAGCCCAAGGTTTGTGACCATGGAAGGTTTCAGCATCTGGAGATGACACAAGATCTCATAGTGACCATGCTCATCCCTGGGTCTCTTTCTGTGCATGTCACAAAAAGTACCATAATTTTCCGTGTATGCAATACCACTTTTTTCTAATATTATGACACACACAAAAATTAAGAGTCATTATATACACAGAAGTAAGCCTTTCCAGGGTGGGAGTGGGGGTGGAGGAGAATCCCAACTCACCTTGCTGTTTC
This sequence comes from Phrynocephalus guinanensis, assembly GCA_037367245.1. Taxonomy (NCBI): domain Eukaryota; kingdom Metazoa; phylum Chordata; class Lepidosauria; order Squamata; family Agamidae; genus Phrynocephalus; species Phrynocephalus guinanensis. The sequence continues at coordinate 162,395,423 of CM074733.1, forward strand.
TTTTTGCAGGATTTGGCTCCATCTTTCCTTGAGTTTTCCTCCATCCCCACCACCTCCACCATCCTGCTGTTTTCTTTGATTTCTCTGTTCTAAACCCTCCTCTCAACTTTGTGTGGGTTTGGGTTTTTTTTTGTTTTTTTTTTTGTTTTGTTTTGCAGGATTGGGCTCCATTAGGCTTGAGCAGCCCATTAAGAAATGTGCTCCAGAAAAGAAAAAAGCCACACCTTTTTAAAGAATGAAATTGTATTTCTTAATAGGCTGGCTCAAGCTGGCCAGAGTCTGATCCTGCAAAAAAACAAACCCACCAAAGTGGAGAGGAGTGTTTAGAATGGGGAAATGAAAGCAAAATTGGATATGGAGGAGAACTCAAGGAGGATTTATTAATTTTACTTATTTATTTGGGGGTCTAATGGGGGGCATCTAATAAAAGGCAGCACCTTATAGATGGAAAATATGGTAGTTCAAATCTAGTTGTCTCTGTGGAATTCAGATAAAATGATATATGTATATGCATACCTCAGAGGATACATATTGCGTTCAGTTTTGCACCTTCAGGCTGCTTCTAAACTCAGGGAAGGTAGTCTGAATTTCTTCATTCACTCCAGAGGCCATCTCTTCTTAGCCCCCAGCTTTGGCTGGCAGTTCTCTGATTAAGGCCTCTGCTTACAGAAAGTAGTGAAAGTCAACTTTATACTAAGTGTCAGTGTGAGTGATGGTGGAGAAGAATGGCAGAGTCTACCACTACTGTTGCTCTCTAACATTAGTGCATTATAAAATCACTATAGCTCTTTTATATAACAGCAGTCCTACAGAGTGGACTGACCACCCCTCATGTATTTATGCACTAGCATTATAGAGGCTAGACTACTGCAGTATAGTTTCTGTGGGAATGCCTTGAAAGATAATTTGCAAATCTTGGTAAATCAGAGTGCACCCA